>CANNZV010000756.1:230793-311052 GCA_947561585.1 Caprella mutica
CGCTTACTATCGGGTTTTAAGTGAAAACGGGAGAAGTAAAGGTGGGGGAGATGAATTTTGGGCAAATGTAGGTGGTGGAAGTGAAGGTGGAGGATTTGATTGTAGGTAGCTCAACTTTGGTGCTAAATTATCACTTAGTTTAGAAAAAAGTTGAATGGTGATAATATCCGCCAGTCGGATTGTCAGTCACAAATTAAATTAAACCAAACGGTGTGCAGACGTTCGAAGACATGAAGTTTCGTCGACAAATTTTCGTAAAGGGGATATTAATCCCTTCCAAGCGGCATAACTATATATAGACGCTCCGAAAATTGGTCCTATTTAGCGGAGCGTCTATATATAGTTGCTATTTTTTTTTGCTGTAACAGTCATCGGCAGGGTCAATATGTAGACGGTGTTTAGAACTGTATGTCAGTTCTAAGGAAAGATGATGCATTTGAAATGGAAAGATGTAAATGTGTTAAGTGTTGACTGTTGAGTACATTGTCCATCCAACAATGAAATAAATACTCGAAAAACACAATAAAAATGAAATAAATGATAACTATTTTTGAATTGTTTTTTTGATAATTTATTTCATAAATATGTTTATATATATATATATATATATATACGAATAAAAGTAGCTAATTCAATTTATGCAACTCAAAAATGCTCACTTTTTTGTACCTTTAGCTCAACTGTATCAATAATAACTAGATTATGTGCACTTGGTAGAGCGCATATCTTCGCTTCTGCTTTGACCCGTTCTCTCCCAAAATTTAAGAAACTGCTTACTTGATAATAAACAATCGTCCCACCAAGTTTCATGTAATATGGTTCAATACTTTTTGAGTTACTGAGTTATAAATGACCTTGACCTTTGACCGGATCGCTTTCAAAATTGCACCAGATCGTTCCTATACATTGACCAATTGTACCACGAAATTTCAGACAATTTGGTTGAATCCTTTTTGAGTTATTGAGAATGGCCTTGACCTTGATCTTTGACCCGATCGCTCCCAAAATCTAACATAAATGGTTCCTGTATATTGACCAATCTTTCCACCAAGTTTCATGCAATAGGGTTCAATACTTTTTAAGTTATAAATGACCATGACCTTGATCTTTGACCGGGTCACTCCCATAATTCTACCAGCAGGTCACTGGACATTGACCAATCGTTTCACCAAATTTCAGGCAATTTGGTTGAATTGTCTTTCAGTTAAGCGAAAAACAAGATGATAAATAAATAAATAAATGCCGATGAAAATATGACCTTACCACATTCTGCGAAGGTAACAATACAAAACTCATATGTCACTCCACCAACAAGCGGCACAGTCTATATATAGACACTCAACTGACTCCATGATTTAGCGGGGTAACTAAATAGTGTAATTAAAATTGAAGACAGTCAATAGCGGCGGTGACTATATATAGACGATTTTTATTTTTGTCGACTTCCATTCACCTACTGCCGCTTGGAATGAATTAGCAGACCTAATGTTACAAAACATGTACTTTAACAGAGTAATGTATCAAACGATCAAATTACAAAATAGAATAATTGTAAGGACTCGAGGAGGAAAAAACTATTTTATAAAAGGAATAGTTAGTTATATGAATATTCTTAAAACCTAGAAATAAATCTGTCATAACTGTACCTTCAATAGTTGTTAAAATATACGAATTTAAAGTTGGTAGACTTTTTTGTGGGTCACCCTGTATATTGAAAGCATCACGAGTGACTCACAGTAGCAGACTGATTCTACAATGTATATAAAATGACTAAAACAAAAAAAAAATCTTTTTATTTTTTAACTGATAATTATTGTACACAGAAAATAGGATTAACATAGAATTTATAAACAGTCACAAATAATGCAGCAATAACATTAGATATTGGTTAAATGATTAAGTTAACGTAAATATCATAAAGTTAAACCAATAATTATGTAAAATATTGTTAAGTAATTAATACCCTTAAATGTAAGTTCATCTACTGTATATGTAATTTCGGTGTCCGGAAAACTGCCAGGCGGAAAACTGCCGAAGCGGAAAACTGCCAGGCGGAAAACTGCCAGTCACTTATTGGCGATACATGTATATTTTTTGACTTTCTGAAATATTCTTCAGTTATAAACACATTTTAATTTATAAAAAAATGGCGTTGGTCCTTCTTTAAGAGGTTAAGGGGACATATATTTTTACAGTAATAACTACATAGATATTGGAATACTTAAATAATATTCAAAGAAAAAAATATTTCAACAAATCTACTTTATTAAACACTCAGTAAACCAAACTTCAGTACACATAAAGATTTTATAATTACTATTTTTAACTTATTTTCAAAGTTACATCAATTTTAAAAACATGCTCTGTTACGTTTATAGTCTCTTGTTTAAAATTTCCTATTGGTTCCGAAGCAAACGTTTAACCCTGTGTACTGATTTGTGAATACTAGATAATTAGATATTATCACAAAGTCACAATAATATAATTTTAAATTATTCAATAAATTAAGTGAATGTTAAATCAACTTATATGTATGTTAAATAGTTATTACAATTTTACATTTATATTCTCCATTTCATTAACACAACCCATTCATTTTAACAATTTTCATTTATATGTAAAAGGTTTTATTAATTAATATGCAATCAATTCGATCGAGTGAAATTGTCAGAGAATTAGGTAAGTAATAGCAGTTTAATAATCATTGATGTTGGATTGCAAATTCTAAATATTTCACGAACATTGATCAAAGTTTTTTATTGTGAGTACAAGTGAATATTAAGCTTCTCTACAAACAATTCCATGTGTTTACCATCTGACACTTACACATTTAAATCATGTGTATACCATGCATATTTTTGGAAATGGATACCATATATATTACATGATGTTTTACGTGGTTACCACATATAAATTATATGTGGTTGCCATATGTTATAGGTATGGTATTTAACATAGTGCTATGAATGTGGTAAATAAAACTTGGTAAACACCTGTTATAAGTATGAAATTTACATGGGGATATGATGCGGTGCATACAACCTCTATTTGATATGTTTTTTTTTATAATATGGTTTTGAAATGGCATAACCACATGTTAATTATGTGTTTTTATGATGGTTAGATTGGTTCAATGTGAATAACACATATTCATACTCCATTGCCACATTAAAACCATTAAACCACATGGTAAATATGTGTATGCAATATGGAATGGTTTGCAGGGTTGAAGACTTGTTCAATTCTGAAATTATAAACACAAAAAGAAATAATTAGACAATAAACCCGTTATGAACTGATAATGTAAAGACGCGTTGTGTAAACAATGAAATTGTACTCTGTACCTAATACAATTATTCATTTGTTTATATCTTAGTGTTTTCTAAGAAAGGTTATATTTTCAATTTCTATACTGTAATTTTTAATTTCTGTAGTATTTATCTAATTATGTATTTTATATATTTTCTTATCAATTTGTTTACATTAAACAATTATTTTTATTTTATTTTGTAAAAATGAATATCCCTTTAACTCCTTAACGAAAGGCGAACGGCTTTTTTTATAAATTAAATGTCATTATTGACTAAACTGATTAAATTGCCAATAAGTGAAAGGCAGTTTTCCGCCTGGCAGTTTTCCGTGTACCGTAATTTCATATTGACTTATGAGATATATTTGTTTACCTTTTTAAATAATAAAAAAAAATCGGCGAATGTGTCGTTCGGCGAATGTGTCGTGCGGCAAATGTGTTTTCGGCGAATCTGTTATCGGCGAAAGTGTTTTCGGCGAATGTGTTTTCGGCAAAAGTGTTTTCGGCGAATGTGTTTTCGGCGAATGGACCGGTCACTGCTGTGAGGATACTTCATAACAAACCGCGAACTTGGTCTGCGTCCGTTTCTATAATTTTCCTATTTTAAGCATCTTATAGTTATGTAATGACAAAATAAACTATACCAATCGATTGGAAATCATTCAATTGATATAAAAGTGTTATTTTAACTGAGCTGATAATAATTATTCTATTTAAAAAACGTAAATATACACGTGAGCTCGACGGCGTTTCAATGATAATGGTGGTAGTTTTCGCAATATATTGCCATTTAAACCAATTTAGAGTTGTGTGACGAAAATTTTAATGGGGAGTAAATATATTGCCAAAGGCCTAAGTGATAGGCCTGGATAATTTTTTCCTTTATTTTTATCTGTAACTGTTAAAATTAAAAAAATTAAATCGAACTGACTGAATCTTGCATATTCTTACCTAGAAATGTCTTCCAAATTCCCACTGCCAGTCTGAAAAGTATGACCTCTGTCTCCCAAGATTTTATTTTTTTGAGACAATTTGTTTCCATAAGGTTTTTAAAATTCTACCAAGTATTTGCATTTATACTTGAAGTTGTTTATCATAAATTAATAATCAAAATATATATAATGACAGTAATATCACTGATCATTTTTTTTACTATATATTAAATCAGGAGTACCTAATTACTGTTTGGTATAGCCTATATAGGTAATTAATATTTATCTAACTATATAAGTATTATCAGGAAGTAATCATGTTTCATATTACAATTAGTTTAATACATTGGTGCTCTTAGTAATACATTAAATTATTACTAGTTAATTTTTTTCTGTAATTAATATATTGCTTCAAGTCCAAACTCCAAATTATTGGTTTACTTTTCTTCTGCTATCTGAAAACTGCAATCTCAAATTCTTCAAGTATTTGGTAATTCAAAGTATTGAATTATTATTATGTTAATATATTGACCAACCATATCAATTGCATACATTTAATGATATTTTCACTGTGTATAATCAACAGATGGGTGAAACAAACTGCACATTCCTGGGGGTGCTTACAGGACAAACTACAACCTGGAGAAACCTACACCAGTGTATTCAAGATTCCTATAAATAAGAAGAAAAGAGAGGACTGTGTGAAGAAGATTCACAGAGAGGATTTTGTACTAACAAAGTATTCAGTAGTATGTATAAATCATTTCAAAAATGAACATATATTTTCCGAACAATAGAGGGGAAATTTGAGGAAGGTGAAACAATATCTTGTCAGAGGAAACACCCTCCACTTTCAAGCAATGCCTACCCATCAATTTTCCTGATCAGCCAAAATATCTCTCTGAAACTGAAACCACTAAAAGGTTAAAAGGTCACCAACTGATAGACATGTTTGCATGATTGAACTGAAAGAAGAAATGATTGCATAATTTCTCTAGAGAACCTCGCTACTAAAAGGTTTATTGAAAGAACAGTTGTAATTCAATGTCAATCCTAATATAGTTAATATTTATAAATGCAATTTCATTCCAAAAAAAGATATTTGTCTGAATGTAGAATTAGACTTATCTTTGGAAGTATGGCAGAATATTAATTAGTTAGACATTATTAAATTTTCTTTCATATTATTAGGCGAGAACAATATTCTTCTTCTACACAAGTCCTCAAGCTTAAAGAATTATTGGTAAGTCTTGACCTTGTATTGGATGGGGTTGAGATTACAATTTAAATAATTAAGGAGGGAGTGTAAACAATGAATTTATTTTACAGTATTTAACCACTTTTTTTGTTGCTATTCTGTGTCTCCATATTATGATTTAAGTAGGCAATACATATCAGCCAACTAAGTTGCTTTGTAAAGCCTATTAAATGAATGGTTATTATTATTCAGTACCTATATATTATTATATCATTTTATATTATTACAAATGACAATAATGAACAAGACAAATTTTTACATTTTTTTATTTCTATATAACACAAGAAATTTAAATAACCCATTTTGTGAGGGTACAGATTCAAACTCTTATTACCAATTCAAATTTACAAACTTTGATGCAATTTGAAGACTGGGTGAAAGAATGAAAGATAGTATCATTTCTCTTGGGAAACTCTTTACTAAACTTAAAAAAGGTTCATTGAAATATCAAAGACAATTTACTATTAATCCTTTTAAAATTAATGATTATAAATTCAATTATTTTTATTTAATGGGATTAAACAGATGTCCCTATTCACCAGGAAGGTGTTTCCAAGAGACAGAAAGAGTAAGAAATTCAGGATGCAGAGTTTACTTTCTCATATCTCTTACCCTCCCAATGAGAATTTCAGAAGATAAAATATATGAAATTTTAAAATATAAAAGAAATGAATCAATCCCTACCTAATCCACTCTTCTTTCCATATTGATGGGGAACATGAAATTATCTTCAAATTGAAGACTGGTGTAGGTTACTCCAGGTTGTAGTTTGTCCTGTAAGCACCCCCAGGAATATGCAGTTTGTTTCACCCATCTGTTGATTATACACAGTGAAAATATCATTGAATGTATGCAATTGATATGGCTGGTCAATATATTAACATAATAATAATTCAATACTTTGAATTACCAAATACTTGAAGAATTTGAGATTGCAGTTTTCAGATAGCAGAAGAAAAGTAAACCAATAATTTGGAGTTTGGACTTGAAGTAATATAGTCAAACGGGGCAAGAGATGAAACCTCTATTTGTGGGGTAAAAAGTGAATCTACCATATCTCACACATATTACAATAAATTTAAAAATTCTATGTCCATTTTGAAGTTACTTTTATTAGGGTTATTTGTATATATGAATGAAAAAAATCTACCAATAAATAAGAATTTGACTTAGCTTAATGTATAGGTATACCAAAACAAGTTTAGGAAAACATTTTTGAAGTTTCACAAAACATGTGCTCTTAAGTTGAATTTTCTATTTGATGGTCCAAAGTGGGATGAAAAATAAACTATGGTTATTATAAAAAAAATTTGAGAGCGGGGAGAGGTGCTTAAAGATGGGGCACTTTTTGAACGCAAATGGGGTAAATTATGAATAAAGAATATTTCATTTTATGCCCCAAGAGGGTAAAAAATGAATTTATTTTTGCCCTACAATTTATTCTTTGAGCTGAATGTGGAAACTGCTCTGGAAACTATACTTTTGGCAATGATATCTATTTTTTTTCTAGGTGTACATGTAGATTTAAGTAGGTACTCAAATATGAATATTTAGAAATGGTTTACAAAATATATATAAAGACATGGAATGAATCTACTATTGTAGTAGCTCTTCAAGATATAAATGATGGAGCTAAGATAAAACATACTGCTGAGAAGTATGGCATGAATGTTGAATTACTCTGGAATAAGCTGCAGCAACAAAAGAAGAATGAAACCAAGGAGAATGGAAAAGGTGAATGCTTGCTAAGAGTGGACAGATTATTTTTCAATAGCAGACATACATACTACATATATGTAAGCAATCATACATAGAGCACGGTGTATATCTCTATGTTTGCAAGGAAAGAAGTGTGATTTTATAACAAGTGCTGGAACAAACATTCTTGACCATATTTAAGAAAATTGAAAGAATGATCGTTTGCGTATACATTACAGTCAGGTGTGTTGTCTTTGAATGGTACAATTGTTTGAAACTGAGCAACTAGGCATTGCAGCCTAGCTAGAAAAGCTGTAACTGCTGATCCTTTTATTATCTTTGAATATTTTGACAAATTAGAAGAAATGATAAAAAACCTAGTTGGTGAAGATCGTCCAACTGATCATTCAAAAAAAAGACAATAGGCATAAAAGGCTCAAAAACAGTTATGCTTCCCATGGTGTAACAGAGAAAATATAGCTGTTCTTGAAATTCACCGCAACTGATTTTGAATGGTCATCTCAGTAACACCTCTGTCAAGACGATGGAGCTAGCCATCTTAAGAAGGTATTAACATTCTGGAACTGCCTCCTCACTGTACAGACTTGCTTCAACCCTTAGATGTTGCATGTTTTTCTCCACTTACAAAGAAGTAAGAATCTGAGTAGGAGACTTCGAGCACAAAACAGCTGAATAAGTGCTTACCAGAAAGCAAGCTTTGTTAACATACTGTGTCATGTGTGGAAACAATGACTATCAACTGATGTCAAAACTGGCTGATGTCAAAACAGAAAATGGGTGAATAGCGGAAAATCTGAAAATTACAACAATGAGCCTATGATAGATAACCAATAGGAGAATGACACGCAACCTGACTTAACTGTAGAAATCGGGTCACCAACTTCATCAACTAACTTCTTTTCTAACATCAAATCCTACTCCTACTCCATTCCCACCTATAAAACAGAATACACAACCTGGATACAGTACTTGGACATCTGCACCACCACATAGATCAGTGTATGATGTCCTTCATGAATTGTAAAGTTGTAGTGTCTCAATGAATTGCAATTGTAGTGCAGTCCAGTCTCAAAAAAGACAATTTAAAAGAATGAAATTATTATTTACAATGTGTAGGGTAATAAAAAAATTCAATTTTGGCCCCTGGGGCATAAAATGAAATTTCATTATTAGCCCCATGCAATTTTTTTCTTATCCCATTTTCACAAATTTTTGGGGGTAATAAGTGAACCTCCATTTTTTACTTCTGTAGAAAATGTATCTCAAGTGCTTCAAAAAAATGTTTATTGAACTAAAACGGCACAACAATTCTGCATCTTTTGATATGTTTGTTTTGACAGTACCATTCTTGGTTTTTGAAATAGATAGATGTTTATGAAATCTTTCATTTCTTGCCCCGCTTGACTATATATTAATTACAGAAAAAAATTAACTAGTAATAAGTTAATGTATTACTAATAGCACCAATGTATTAACTAATCTGAAACATGATTACTTCCTGGTAATACTTATATAGTTAGATAATTAGTTAATTACCTATATAGGCTATACCAAACAGTAATTAAGTACTCTTGATTTGATAAAAAAAAATGATCAGTGATATTATTGTCATTATATATATTTTGATTATTAATTAATGATAAACAACTTCAAGTATAAATGCAAATACTTGGTGGAATTTTAGAAACCTTATGGAAACAAATTGTCTCAAAAATAAAATCTTGGGAGACAGAGGTCATACTTTTCAGACTGGCAGTGGGAATTTGGGAACCACAATTTTATATTTGCTTTAAATATCTCTTACTGACAGTCTGGTCATATTTAATTAATTAAATATGTATTAATAAAGTAGGTCTGCAAGAAAATAGGTTTGTTTTTAAATTTGGAAGACATTTCTAGGTAGGAATATGCAAGATTCAGTCAGTTCAATTTTTTTTTTCAATTTTAACAGTTACAGATAAAAATTCAACGAAAAAATTATCCAGGCCTATCACTTAGGCCTTTGGCAATATATTTACTCCCCATTAAAATTTTCGTCACACAACTCTAAATTGGTTTAAATGGCAATGTATTGCGAAAACTACCACCATTATCATTGAAACGGCATCGAGCTCACGTGTATATTTACGTTTTTTAAATAGAATAATTATTATCATCTCAGTTGAAATAACACTATTATATCAATTGAATGATTTCCAATCCATTGGTATAGTTTATTTTGTCATTACATAACTATAAGATGCTTAAAATAGGAAAATTGATTGATTCAGCTGATTGATTCTTGGGTACGGCCTTCATATAAAGTCGGCTATGGTTATAGTCTAATAATTGAATTTAATAATACTCTTTGTGTGTGAATTTAGTCCTTTAGTTTTCAATGATTTCATTATTTGGTACTATATATTTTATGAGTTTTGTCTTGCGTTTTTTTTTTTGGAAAAATTTGGTATTCTTGAGTAATTTTGGTTTAGTATTAAAGTAGAAAAACGATTGAATTTTTAAAAATAGTTTTCTTCCTTTTCATTATTTTATTTTTTAGATTATTTGATACATTACTCTGCTAGAGTATGTTTTGTAACATTAGAGTGTGTAAATAACCGCTTCACGAAAATTTGTTGACGAAACGTCTTGTCGACGAAATGTTCTGTCGACGAAACGTCTTGGCGACGAAGTGTCTTGTCGACGAAGTGTCTGCCAACCAACCACACACCCTATCAGTAGCACATCATAAAGTTGGTGTAAATCAAATTAATGTCACGAAGAGGATATTTACAAGATATTTACTATGATAAAAGAAGCCATGTCAGTCAGTCACAAAATGTGTTAATCAGACTAAAGGTCCTTTTAGACGAGATACATATTGGTTACTATTCATGCATTGGCCGATGCCCCATTTGTCCGACACC
This sequence comes from Caprella mutica, assembly GCA_947561585.1. Classification (NCBI taxonomy): domain Eukaryota; kingdom Metazoa; phylum Arthropoda; class Malacostraca; order Amphipoda; family Caprellidae; genus Caprella; species Caprella mutica. The sequence continues at coordinate 240,919 of CANNZV010000756.1, forward strand.
CCATAAGTCCAACACTTTTGAAGTTTATTTCTAATTAAACATCAAATTAATGTACTATATGTAGAGGGGGCAGTGCCGCCCCCTGAACCCCTCTGTCAAAGTCATTAAAAAATCATGACGTGTACAGTACAATGAACTAGCGGATACAATTAAGCAACTACATTAAATTATGAAATAATTATTGAGTGACGTATTACTTCATTCTAATAAATAAGAAAGGGATGTAAAATTTAAAAAATGGAAGAAAAAAAATTATTATTTAGATTAGTTATTAATTAAGTAATGAGTATATCTATTTAATAATAATTTTTATTTTAATCAGAAAAATAAAACGAGAAATAACACAGAAAGATGTAACTGTCGGACTAATGGGGTGTCGGACTAATGAGACGTTCTCATACATTTTCACAATATCGCGCGACAATTTGTTTCAGGCGACATCACCCACATTTTTTCTGTGACATTACTTAAAATTATAATGGCTAACTTAATTATAAGTTTCGTTAACTTTAATATCTGGAATGAAATTCAACTGGTGTATTAGGTTATTAGACAATCCGTTCTCATTACCGCACCTTTTTCTCTGTCACAGTGTAGAGTTTGGGAAGTGTCAGATTAAGTGTACAATCCTGTACATTGTGTACAACTAAGATACATTAACTTAGAAGGTATGCTATGCTTTGATACGAGTTTAAGATTCTTCTGTGCATAAACAAATAGGCATTTCTGGGATTCTGTAATATTAGATGCAGTTATACAGCAGGTTAAAACTCTTTTCATGGCATCAGTACACTGCACAAACAACAATCATAAAAACCTTAACTCTTTCAGGACCACACTCTTGAGGGAAATAATAACTATCCTATGTGCTCAAAGATTATGTGAATTCTCGGCAACTAGTGACCTTCACTGTAAACAACCATGCTGGTAAACCCTCAATCTAAATAATTCTTTTATCATATGTGGAGTAACTTCTATTGGCTTTACTGCTCAAAAAGAAAGAGACGTTCACGAAAAAAAATGCAAACGCACGCGATGTTAACATATTAGAGATGGGACTATGCCGAATTTTCACCGATACCTAGTTAGATTTTGACTGATGTTTAATTATAATATGAAATTAAGGCAGTTGATTTGTAATTTGGGGAAATACTAAAAGTTGAATTTTTTTAAACATTATTAAATATTATAAATAATATTACCTTCGAAACAAGTTTATTTAAAAATCTTTGAATGGCTCTCGTATAAAGAAGGTATTTAATAATCTATCCTAATAATACCCGTAGTGTGTATATTTATTTGGGGTCTAGGGAAAAATCCCCCGGAGGAAAAAATCCCCCGGCGGAAAAAATCCCCCGAGAAAAAAATCCCTCTGGAAAAAATCCCCCCGGATGAAATCCCCAGGAAAGCATCAAACGAAGAAAGAATATCCTCAAGTCAAAAATAGAATATGTAATAAATATTTTCATTCATATCTTTCCTAAAATACCTAAAAAAAGAGGAAAAAGATAATATCAGAAAATAAAGCATGTACTTATAGTATCAAATTACAACAGTTTGAATAAACAAATACAAAATATTTAGACTGTAGCAAACTAACGTTACAAAATCTGAAAATTGAAAATATGCTGTACAAAACTGAAAGCTTATACATACATTGTATTGTATGCTATGGCCTTAAAATAGCTTAGAAATGAACTATGAAATGAATGTTTCATTAAAAAAGACTTTGACGTAGAAGATTTACCCATTTAAAATTATATTACAGTCATCTATACCTTTGGTGATTGTGACATTTAATTAACCATACATACATGTAACATAATATATATTATATATATTCAGTAGAAAAAAACTAGTTTACTATTGAACTATAGAGTGATGATAAATGATTAGAACTAGCGATATACAGTATAACTATCAATAGACAAATAAGGCACAGAAATGTTCAAACGATGTCATTCAGTTAATATGTATTACCACTTGAATAAACGATGCAGCAAAAAAAATGATTTTAACTAAACAAGTATCGAACATAAACAAAATTTTATATAATATTACATCCAAAATTTTATTCATTTTTTATCTTCTACACTCTTACGAGTCTACAGCTACAGTGACTATACATCTCATAATTTTGATGTTTCGTATTATGCATTTGGCTTGAGACTGATTAAAACTAGGGATATGTACATAACTATCAATATAAAAAAATAGGGCACAATGTTTTCTGGGGGGATTTTTTCCGGATACCATTTATTTAGTGTCCTCTTTTACACGACGGGTATAAAACATGAAGAATGTAAATATGGATCGCACAGGAATATATTGACTTGATATTTGAAATCTCCTGTTTTATTCAATTTTTAATCTATGAAATAAATTAGACTATACAGAAAATTTAATTTTAATTGAATTAATTTAAAGTAACATAATAACGGGTAATATATATAAATATTACAAAATATAGAGATTATGAAAAATAGAATCGCCTATAAGATATTGTTATTGTTAATTTACAATTACAATTAGAATATTTATTGTTTAAATAAATTATTTTCAAGAAATTTAAAATACTCTTGGTATCGATATTTTTTTACCAATACCGATATCAGAAAAAATACCGCTAACAATTCCAATACTTCATCCCATCTCTAGTTAACATCAAGAATAGGCAAATATTTACATCATTCACTTTATGATAATTTATGTTGATAATTTTGAATTTAACAATTTCTTTCAAACCACCAATAGAGAACAAAGCCACTTGAATACTGCAGGCATCGGCTAGATGACAAAAAGTTGTGTCACCGAGTGACTATTATTACACTGTGGCGCTCGCCATGGCGGTGTTGTCTCTCTCTACAGATATGGCGCTCACCATATTCAAATTGCTATTACACTAGACGAGTCAATATGACAGTGATTGTGCATTGAAATTTAGGGAAAATTGAAAAAAATTACTATGAAATGAATCGTAGCATTAAAATTCGATGTCATCACGAATATATATTTAGTTAATTATCTTTTTGATAGTTGTGTGAAGCAATTCCATGCCTATATATTAAAAAGTTTAATTTTATTGATTGTATGGCAACACTGGACACTACACAGAAGCGTTCATTATTTTTTTTTTCCATCACACAGTAGCAGGTTTAGCAGGTTTCAGTGACAATTTCATCACCTCTAAAACGATGGCGGTGTTCGTTCTATCGCACAGTGAGCGATCACAAATTCATGGCACTCGCCATGGAATTGTTTGCTATTAGAGAGAAAAGGGGCGGAGTTAGAGAGAAAAATAACAAAACCGTGGCAACCGCCACAGTGTAATATGGGCTTTAGTATAAAAGCTACTATTGATATTATACCCTACAGTCAGTGACGACAACTTTCAGTGACTGTCACTGGTTACCTCACGCGTCACTGCAAAATGCATGTTGCGCAACCGGGCAACCGAAGGTGACATCGTTTGAAAGTCTAGGTCAATTTTGCGGATATATGCATGATAAATAATGGTGGGTATCTAGTGACGGTCACTAGAGAAGGTCACTGAGTGACTCGTGTGAAAGGGGCCACCTTTCACCATCTCGCTCTGACGATCAGTTCTGATGATATCGTCAGTGCGAAAAATCGCTCGAATATGGATCCATAGTAACCGTACTCTAACGCTCAGTAGTACAAAAATCATACCGCCTTTAAAAGTTTTTTTTAATTGAGGTAATGTTCGGGAGGAATTAAAAACCTACCTGTGTGCTTCTGAAATAATAGACGCGACGCTAATTTGATCATTTTTCTCATTGCACACAATTTTTGAAATACCCAAATAGAAAAATAAGGAGAATATTTTTTTTATATAGCTATAAGGATATTCAATTCTATTGAAAAAAATGTACATAATAACAACCAATTCAAACCTTTATATAAACAAATACATCATGGAAGTACGAAATACATATTATATATATAATTAAATAATATCTGTATTATTCCTGATAGTATCTAATAATATATTTCCAAAATGCAAGGGTAAACAGTAGGGGAAGGTGGTCATCAATGGGACAAAAAACACAACAAGATAGATATTTCATTTACAATGAGCAAAATATGAACAACAAAAAAATTATTCGTAATATAGATATTCTTTTACAAAATGAAACTTACTAGATGCTATCACATTTTCTGTTGACTAGAAAAAAATTAAATAAAAAACAAAAAAAATTGTCCCATTGTATACCAGCACTGGTGAACAATGGGGCATGCCCTGGTGAACGATTTAACTATTATATTGTTGAGGTTATAGTCGAATTTCAAGTTCGAATTATCTCTCTATGTTGTCCCACACTTAGTTGGTTCATACAATATCAGTAATATAATGACCTCTAGCTTTACCGATTCCATGTCAGGAACATTTGAAAAATGAGACTCGTTGTATTTGAATCTTCGCCTTAAATCAATATTTCGTATTCATCTTTTTTATCCTTGGGCTTAGAAAATTACACCAACAGAATAAACCTGTTTCCCACCAAAACCTGTTTCCCGTACAGGTTTAAGTTCATCAAGTGAGCATATCTTCGTCCACTTTTTCAAATGAATGGATAAGTTAGATTAAGAGTTCTGTACCTGACCAAGAACAAGAGTTTACAGGTTGTCTACGGATACTATTTAGTTTATAAAGTGATTTCGAAAACCTTATCTTTTTTGTGGCACCGTCAATAAGCTCTTCTTTCTCTGGTGTATTCGGTTCAATCATGCTGTGTCTTTTTCTTTTATTATGAGTAATTTGTTTTATATGCTGTGTTTTGTGACGACCTCAGATTGCTAAAGCCCTTGAACATGGCCGAAAGTCCCGCTTCAGCTGGAAGTTCTGTTTCTAAAAGAAGCCCTGAAGCTACAGTTCACGTGATTGTATCAAAATTAAATATTTATTGATTCATATGGAATAACTAGACAGTTTGGTTGACAATTTGTCACAGTCCCATTGTTCACCAAATTTGCTGTCCCAATGATCACTTAACGCCATTTTGAAAACATATGAGTATAGTGGTTCAACTACAAAAGTATAAAGACAATCCTTTCATATGATCATATTTTACATATTATTTAATATTATGGAAAAATGCCGTAAGTATAATATGTTAAATTAACAAATTTATAACAGGTTAAATTTTAATAAATATTCTATGAACCAGATTCATTCAATTTTTAAGGAATGATTTGTTTACTTGTCATTTCGATTTAAACGGCCGAAACAGTTGATTTTATAAAACAAAATGCCCATTACTCGTCGTAAACACCTATTTATTCAATCATAAAGTGTATCTATAACTCTTAAAATGCCTTTTTATAGCTCTAAAATACCTATTTTAAGGTCCTAAAATACCTCGTTTTAGGTCTGAAAGTGTCTTTTATATAGGTCCTAAAAGTCCGGGCTTTATTGATATGCATTAAAGCTTTCATTTTGTTGAGAATTAAGCCTTCGTTTTCTTCATTCCGAAGCTACAATATGCTTTGTGGTCTTTTCCATCTTACAAGCACGAAGTCGAGCTTAAACAGCACATAGATCTGCCGGTGTGACCAATGTTGAGAAGTCTGCTGATTCTTGTGTACAGTCAAATTGTAGGAGAGGAGGAGACAGATGATGAAACACCACAAGGAATAGAAATTGAAATTCAAAGTTTGACCCATTCCTCTCACAAAGGGGTGAATTTATATAAGGTATTAGTTGGTGTTTATATTTTATTAAAAATTAATTTTCACCTGCTTTTGTAGTATATATCTGAGAGCTTACAGATGCAGTTGGAACATGGATTTACAGACTTCCGGTCTCTCAGTAACAGTCCATGAATCCAGTCAAAAAGAATGAAATACACCTCTGGTTCATTCATTACTGGAGACTGTTGGCTAGAGCTGATCAGGTAGCAAGAGCACGACTGTAATCCACTTTCTCGTAAGGAAACTGGAATCTTGTTGAATGCGATTCTCATGCGTCGGTTCGTCAGCTAGCTTCAAAGGTTCTTAAAGTAGCAATTGCTCTTAGAGTAGGTGCAAGTATTGGTTGTGAGATGGATATCCAAAGGACTCCATGAACTGTCTTGTAGGTATAGGATCTGGGCATCACTCAAAGCATGAGGCAATGATTGATGTAATGAAGCGGGATTCCCTTCGGTGCTTGAGGCTCCTGGACTAGACAAAGGTGTTGATAAGCGCCCAGATGGTATTACTTTGAATGTGAAGAGTGATTTGAGACTGCACATGTTTTGACACATTTTCCGCGATTCCCCTCAATGATTACCCGGTTAAGACCAGGACTGTAGAAAACCGTAAACATCATAAATACTCCGTCCGTGGTGATTCATCTATATTACAGTCAATTGCTTTCATAGAACCATAGGAGCGTACGACAGCACGATCTCCTTACTCAAGAAGTCGGGAGGGGTCAATTACGGGCAAAATAATTAAGAATAAACTAAAATGGCAACGATTAATTAGTAATAATAATAATAGAAAACAGTATAAAATGTAAAAATATAATTGGAAAACTCCCAATTACGGGAAATATAATTAAGAAACACATAATTAAGAATCTCATAAAATGTGAAAAAATAATTACTTGTAAATTAATTTGAGGTAAAATAATAGCCAACCAAATAATTATGAAAACTATAATTTCAAAACTCATTTTTTTGTGTAAAATAATTGTAAAACTATCAAAATACAATAATATAATTAACGGTAAAATAAATAAAAACATTCAAAATGAGGAAAAATAAGGACAAAACATATATAATTAGCAATGATTTAATTACGAAACAACTAATTTCAAACCGCATAATTATCGATAAAATAGTTAGCACAAGTTTAATTTGCGCAAGTGTATTTAGCGCAAGTGTAATTAACGCAAGTGTAATTATCACAAGTATAATTAACGCAAGTGTAACTAGCGCAAGTGTAATTAGCGGAAAAATTATCTGAGAAGCTCCACCCATATCTTTTAGATCCAATGGCAACGCTGGATACCTTCGATGTCATGAATCTTTTTTACTTAATGTCATCAATGAATAGAACCAATCACGGAATAATACGTTCAAACGTAGTGTTTAGTGTGTAATTAGCACAAATTTAATTAGAGCAAAATAATTAGCGCAAATATAAATAGAGCAAAATAATTAGCGCGATATAATTAACGCAAATATAGTTTGAGCAAAATGATTAGCACAAATTTAATTAGAGCAAAATAATTTGCGCAAATATAATCAGAGCAAAATAATTAGCGAAATATAATTAACGAAAATATAGTTTGGGCAAAATAAATAGCGCAAAAAATACTCTGTTAACTGCCTGTTCTCAAATAATATTGACACAAAAATATGACATTTAAAGTGTAAAAGTACACAGGCAGTTAACAGAGTATTTTTAGCGTTAATTATATTGCGCTAATTATTTTGCTCTAATTATATTTGCGCTAATTATTTTGCTCTAATTATATTTGCGCTAATTATTTTGCTCTAAATATATTTGCGCTAATTATTTTTCTCTAATTAAATTTGCGTTAATTATATTGTGCTAATTATTTTGCTCTAATTAAATTTGCACTAATTATTTAAAGTATCTACATACAAAGAATCACTATCACAATTACCCTATTACCTTTCTTTCTCACAATGAAGAAGTAATGACGTCACTGTGGGCGGTAGTTATCGAGACAGCTGGGCGGAGCGTATTTTTTGCGCAAATTATTTTGCTCTAACTATACTTGCGCAAATTATTTTGCTCTAAATATATTTGCGCTAATTATTTTGCTCTTATTACACTTGCGCTTATTTTTTTTTGCGCAAATTATTTTATTGTTAATTAATTTATTGGAAATTGTGCGTTTTCTAATTAATTTATTCGTAGTTATTTTATCAATAATTGTGCGTTTTCTTTTTATTTTACTGGATTTTAACTGTTTTCGTATTAAATTGTTGCAAAATATTTTTTCCAAATTAAATGTTGTGAAAGTATATTACTCCATTTTATGTGTTTTATAAATATTTTACCGCCTTTCATTTCTTTATAATTAATGTGTTTCCTATTTTTTTTATTGCATAATATTTGTTTTTAATAATTTTATTTCAAATAATTTTACCAAATTTTAGAATGTTTTGAATTATTAATTTCGTAATTATTTTATCAAAATTTGTAATACTGTATTTTATTTTTTTCTAATTAATGAGTTTTTAAATGTACGGTTTTCATATTGGTTAACCTGATTTTATTTTATCACAAATTGATGTCACCCAAGAAGTCAATAGGTTGACGCCTACAAACAGTGAATTGCTCTTAAGACCCAGAGAGAGAATGCCTTTATCATCCTTTTAGCCACGAAGGAGAGTTTTTAGACTTCGATGGTTGTGTCGACCCCTTCAGGAAACTCAACCTTTCACGCGGTAGTTCCTGTACAATTTTTGATTATGTTAATATTGTATTCTTGTTTTTAATTGAGCAATATTATATTGTCTTTAAAAAAATGGATCAAATGTATGTTGAAATATTAATTTCATTATGACTTTTGTATGAAATCGTGATATTTACAGTAAATCATTGTTCCACTGTGAAAAACTAGGAAAGTAATTAAAGGTCCCCTCCAAGCAAATTTTTTTATTGCTTAAATCAACGAGGCTAATGTTTCTTATCATTTTACTACAAACCGCATCAAATTTGATAGTATATTTTTAATTTTATATGTTTTTAAAGATTTTTATAATCAAAATTCTACAAAACCAACTTTTCTTCCGACTTTCTAATTTTCAGTCTGAAGACGAAGAATGTACACCATTTGTTTTGATTGTCAACTAAGTATTTGGTTTAATAAATCTATTTATTATTCGTTTAAAGGTTAAAATTTGGATGACCTTATTATAGAAACGTTTATATACTTTTAGAAATAATTAATATCTTAAAAGAATTCCAAAAAAGCGTTGTTTGTTTAAAAAATCTAAATTTGAAATCAAAACAAAGAATGTACAATCTTCTTTCTCAGCGTCAGGTTGGAGATTCGCTCAATTGTGGCTAACAGAGTAATAAAAAACTTTAAAAGCAAATAATAAAATATATACTGAACCGAATTGTATGTGGTTTGCGGAATAATGATCGTATACCTTAGTTCTATAATATTATGTAATAAACTCATTTTTTTCCCGGAGCCTGGAGAGGACCTTTAAGGCTTCCAAAATACAAGAATAACAATACTTAATGAATTTGACTAAAAAAAAATTTCAAAGTGTTTGCAAAACGTTTTATCACTTAAAAAAGATGCTAAAAAGTATTTAGTATCACACACAAATGAAACTTGGTAAAGGTTTATGAAATATTTTATAGTAATTAAATGAACGTAAATACATCACAAATTTAGATCGTATCATTTAATTAGGGTCTTAATATTTAATGAGTTTTCCACGTTGTTTTATCACCCCAACTAATCATTTTTGAACAAAACATGTCAACTTTAAAGGAGTTATTTAAGAAAATAAACTTCCAAAATCCTTTGCCATAGCTCTTGTTTGTTCGTAAATTTGCATCCATTCGCAAAAACCTTTCTCTTGATGGTGGACCACAGATTCTGTTTGGGGTAAATGTCAGGATTCTGTAGGAGCCAATCTATGAACTTCTCCAGTGATGCCTTGTCCTGTGAGCCAGCCTACGGTGTAATGAAAAGCATGACTTCGAGCGTTATTCTGCTGATATTCTTGATGACGTCAACAGATAAATAATTTTACCAGAAAAGAGAATTGTCATTCAGTAATGCACTATAATTCTTAATGTTCATTTTGTGACAATCAGGCACATGAAAAGATCCAAAAAATATGTTACCAATAATTCCAGACCATTACATGATGTTGCTACCCTCTGGTGCCGATTCAAACGCAGACGTGGACTTACCTCCTCGGATCCAACCGTTAGGGCCGTCAAGGGTGGCTCTGGTCTCGTGGGTCCAAATTACAGTTCGAAAATCATTTTTCAAGTATTTTGTGTGTCCCATATGTGCCTTTTCAGACAATTGACTTGGCTAAGAGAAGGCAAAATGTCGATGCACTTTGATGAGCCATCTTTTTCAGGATTCGATTTCAATCTTTTTTAGACACGTGGGTGACTCAATCTTGATCAAAAATTACCTTCTTTGATAAATATCTCCTAATTTTTCTCCTAATTTTCTAGATACCTTTAAGGTTTGCTTGTAGTTACCATTGGCTGTCTGCCTTCATGCTTTTTCATGTCCAATTTATCTTCAACGGCAAGTTTCTTGCCCGTACGGATATCACGTTTGATAATTTTGCTAATTTCTACCGTACTTTTATTATCATGCAGTATAGGCTGATAATCTGATTTTATTCACTTTGTATTAGCATCTTTCTTTTTTCCATTTTCACTGCACTTTTAAACCGCTGCAAACACTTTTGACCTACGCGACATCGCTAATTTTAATGTGAAAGTAATATGGTACCCCGAGACACATATTTCGGTAGTCAGAAGCTGATTATATAACCTGTATCACATATTTAAGTAAATCAAATTTCAGTTTACTGTGAAAAATTGTTCCAGATTTCTAAAACTCATTGTTCAAACTCTTTTGGCTCGCATTGTATGAATGCATGGTTTTTTCTACAAATTCAAAAACCTAACGCTTCGGGATGTACCCGGACCCGTTTTCTTATCAGAATCTACTGTATTAACTTAATTGAAGACCATTGCTACTGTATTAACAAAGTAATACTTCTTTGTTCTGTCTGTTGTCCACATTTTTTCATGGGCTCATTTGTCTTGAGGCAAGATATCACGGAACATGTATTAATTACCATCTTTATCCAGGTCCAGTCATAAATAGTAAGCTAAAAGATGTGTTATTAGGTTTTGAGAAATGGGTTCATTGGATTTTCCGCACACGCCTAGTCGGTGACCAGTCAGAATATAACAATGTTAGTTAATAATTGTTTTTTTTCTATACTGTCGACAAAAACATTTAAAATATCATATTTTTGTTTGAATTATAATATTTTTTTTTATATTTGCGATTGACCATCTCAATAAAAATTGTATTATACTAAAAAATGTAATTTTATATTTACTGATTATATTTGTAAGTTTCCAATAGTTACATAATTTTATTATAGAATATAGTTCTTCTATTTTCAATCGGCGACGATTGTCCTAGCACCTGAAGTATAGTACTTCTTGCTATTTTTTCATTTTATTTGCAATTTGGCATTCTCACTTCAAGTTAATTTTTTTTTTGACTAGGACGTTTTTGATTGGGAGGTGATTATTATTGCACATGGATTTAGAACTGGATTGATTATTGCCTTTTATACATGGAGATGTTTACCAAGGGAGTTTTGACTTAGAATTCAAAACGGAAACTTATAAGCAAAAGCATTGGATGAGTTGTCTCTGCCAGTTGAACCCCTCCGCACCTCTTTCAACTATTGTCGTAAGAGCATTTACTGAAGTTTCATGTTAAGAAGGAATTAATATTAAATTGCTCAACAAGCAATTTTCTAATTAACTGCGATATTGTGAATATTTGTATTTTTGTCTATTAGGATAAAATTTCAGCTGACTTCAGCTACTTCAAAATATTTTCCAAATGTCTCAGGTTACCGTCTGAGTTTTCTGATTTAACATATAGCAATCTGAAAATAAAATCTTTGACTTTTTTATAATTTCCCCAGAAACGCCTAGTCAATGTTTTACAATTTCTTTCCAAAGCCTGAACAACGAAACTATGTTCGCTTATACTGGTTCTGTGACAATGTCGACGCCACATAGATGATGCAATATCGTGCAATGGTCCACATCTTTTGGAACTGTTTGACCCCGCTGTAGCAAATCTGTTTTGCTACGCAGTAAAATATCCTACCAAATATAGAATTAGTAATTGTGTGCCGAGGTTCGTGATCGATCAGTAACATGTTGACGATGGTCTTGGCGCAACAGTCAATCTACCCCGCAAAAACTCAATTGTTCGTGACAATGTTCTTCAGAAAATGTGGCAAATTTCGTCAGTATTTATCAATACTAAATTCTATTTTATTATACCATGCAATTTCTGTTTAATTAATAACACACTAACCAAATCTCTAAATATGACGGTAATGCCGTACCTTCATCTTTGTTTTATTTGCATATATGTTCAGTTGTTTTATTTGTTGTTCCTGCAAGGAGCGCAGCCTAAGAACACCCCCTGATTGTTGGTGGGGTTGTTGGGGGAATCGTTACTACTTCTTCAATAATCAACTGATTTCATTGAAACAAACTCCAAATGGTAGCCTGACGTAGTTTCTACAATTTTTAGGAAACAGAATTTAGAAATATTAATTTTAAATGTCTGATAAAATATTATCGCATGGACTTACTTCTCAGGAATTTGTACAATTTTCAGATTGGGTGCAAGAGAGTTGTGATATCTTGGATTTGATAATTTACTGTTTAAGTTTGTCGCCAAACCTGAGTTGCCAACTATTCGATTGTTTGTATTATTGTATAAAGACATGAAAATGAATTACTCGCTAGTAACACAGCCTAAGAACACCCCCTGATTGTTGTTGTTTAGGTATTTTGGGAGAATTTAACAGATTTAATTGAAACAAACTGTAAGTGGTAGACTGGCTTATTTGCCACTGCTTCTTAGAAATGGAATTAACAAAAATAAATTTTGAATGTCATAATTTAATTTAAAAAATATTTACGTATAGATTTGCAATTTCATCATATACTGACACTAAGGTTACTTCTTTTCTCACTATAATAAATCTATTTGCTCAAAAATAGCTTTAATATGTATGTAGTCCAGTGCATTCACTAGAAATTTTAGCAAAGTCGTTAAATTAAAATTCTGTGTGGATTTGCTTTGCACTTTAATTTGGGCACATACTATAGTTGGTTCTTCATCTTCAATAATGAACTGATTCGATTGAAACAAACTTCTTAGGGTACGTACACATTACAAGCGGAGCGGAGCAGCGCGGAGCTCCATTAATATTATTGTTTATTTGGAGCGCCGCTCCGCTCGCAGTGTGAACAGCCAAGCGTTTCTGCATACGAATACCAAACAACATTAATGGCGCGCCGCTCCGCTCCGCTTGTAGTGTGTTTGAGCCCTAATGGTAGCTTTATATGATCGCTTCAGAGGGCAGGAAACTGAATTACGAAATTTTCATTGACTGCCTTATTTTTCTGTGCCCCTGACAAATTTGTTATAGTCGCATCTGTTCCCGGAGAGTTTCACTCGGGGCGGGGTGCTTTGTCTTATCTAACATATTTTAATGATATTTCTAGTCATAAATATGTTGTATATTTGTACAAATTAGATATTGGAATTTTAATTCCTTACTTTTCCACAAATAGTCTTATAGAGTATTCAGTATATGTTGAAAGTATTCAATCATTTAAAAAAAAACGACAGCAGTGTTCGCGTATGATGCAGGTTGAGCAAGTTAGCTGTGTACCATATATGGCGCATGAAGTGGTTAATGTGTTGAAAAAATCTGGTTAATCTCACCGTCGTATAAAATCATAGGATTATATCACAATTTATTTCCTATTGAAATTAAGTCTTGACAAGATGAGATTAACCCTACCCAGTATTCTCAACTCCATTACCTGCGTCTTCTCTCTTAATAAATACTTAATTAATCAAACTAAAATTGATCTTGCATTCAATGTGACTAATACACAATATTTATATTAGACTTGGTTCATAAAGTTTCGTGGAGGTATTTATGTACAAGTTGTAGAACAATTTGATAAACTGAAAAAATTGAAGTTTTTACTAAAAAGATCAAAGAGCAATCACATTGGTTCTCCAATTCCAATTAGAGTGCCATCTCACTTCATGCATAAGTTCCAATTAAAGTCATATTTTTGTGACTCCAAATAAACATTTTGTCAGCCCTTAATCGACAACAGTTATAAAACTACAAAACTCGTCATAAATTGATATTTTTCTTTTTATATTTATTTTGTTATAGCGAATATTTCCAACAATTCAATCTCAACCATTAATTATAGATACATTTCCTGTAGTCTGATATAAACTGATTTCACAGCACATATACCAGAACAATGTCATTATTTCCAAACCAAATTTCAGGTTCGTATTCATGTTGAATATGATGGATCGGAGCGAGATTTTGATGTGACTCACAGCACATCATCCATTGAATGGAAATAACAATTTGTCTGGCTTATCACAGAGTATCGTGCCAATGGGTGATTCGTCACTGCATTAACAGACATTACCTTGGGAAAAAACTCTAATGGAATATTAATGTCCGTCTATTAAAAACTCTGCTACGAATAGCAACATGCTTAAATTTGCCGTATATGTATACTCTTTTATACATCCTTTCATTTATCATGCATACAGATTTACATTACATATAAATCACATTTACAAATTGAAATCATTTTCTTTTTCTATCCATGATTTAAAATATATATTTATCATTTTACAAGAACATATTGATAATGCAATATTGATAGGAATTGTTCCTATCCTATCTGGTACAGGAAATTCTCGAGTTATACAGTAGATATCGACCGTAAACTCCAGAGTTACCTGGGACCGTGAAATACTAAGTGGAGGCAATTAGACAAAATTATGATTATAAAAAACTAAACTGTGTTAAAAATTTTAACCCAATGTTTAATGCTTAAATTCTTTTAGTTTCAATTACGATCATTATTTTCACTTTTCCAATTTTAGTGGAATACAAATATCTTTAAGACTCGGTACAGTTCAGAAAATATGATCTTTCATTTCGTTAACGTAATGAATCCTATGTTACTTATATTTATTTCAAGAACAAAGTAAATACGTAAAACTCGAGATTTACCTGTATCATTCTATCATATTCTATAGAAAATGAAAATTTGAACGAATATTCAGCATCAATATGCAAGCGTCAAAAATTTCATTTTCTTAACACGCCTTGAAATGTACAGAAATAATTTATGTAAACACGCGAGAGATCGGTTACTACAATATCATTGTTTTTTCTTTATACTTTAAAATGCTGATTGATGATAATGGTTAATAATTTCATCGATCATGGCCCTTGTAGTATGTATGTTCTGCACAATTTACCGAATTGTGCTATCTTAATATTGCGCTGCACATTTTTAGGATCCTAAAATTGCGCAAGGCACGTAAGGGTATGAAGCAGGGATGCTACTGATAGAGATAATCCCCCATTTATGGGGAAAAGGCGTAGATGGATATTAACACTTCCAATATATTTGTTATTGAGAAAATACTATACCTAGCTACTTTGAATGAATAGCAATGCAGAATATTTATATGTTTCTAGACATTACTACGAGCATATTAACCTATATAGGTCCTGTCGCGAGTCACGACACAGTAATAATTTTAAATATTATATGATGAAATCGTAAAATAAATATATATATGGACTTGTCTGACAACAGTTATAATGTTAGTATCCCATAATTACCTTCGCAGAATGCGGGAAGGTTATATTATTGACGGAATTTATTAATTAATTTATTTATCATCTTGTTATTCGCATAAGTAAAAGAGTGTTCAACGAAATTCCTGAAATTTGGTGAAACGATTGGTCAATGTTCAGTGACCTGCTGCTAGTCTTTTGGGAGCGATTCTGTCAAAGGTCAAGGTCATGGTCATTTATAACTCAAAAAGAATTGAACCATATTGCATGAAACTTGGTGGGACGATTGGTCAATATACAGGAACCATTTTGTTAGATTTTGGGAATGATCGGGTCAAAGGTCAAGGTCAAGGCCAAGTATAACTCAAAAAGTCTTCAACCAAATTGTCTGAAATTTTATGGGACGATTGGACAATGTCCAGGAACCATCTGGTAGAATTTTGGGAGCAATTTGGTCAAAGGTCAAGGTCATTTATAACTCACAAAAATTATTGAACCAAATTGCATGAAACTTGGTGAGACGATTGGTCACTATCCAGTCACCAGTTTATCAGATTTTGGTAGCAAACGGATAAGCGGCAGGAAAGGTATGCGCTCTACCGAGTGCACGTAATCTAGTTGTCACTTGGATACTAAGGTCTTTCTTTTCTAGGCATATTAGTAGAACAGGGTCCGAACATTGTCTGCATTTTCAGGTGTTCGAACACGGCGGTTTAGATCACTAATTATCTATTCTATACTGTTGCTTTCACTTATATAGCCATTACAATATTTATTGGTTTATCATTTTCCAAAGTATGTAAAAAGGACAACCTTGAGCTATTAGGAATATAAGGTACATATCGCATGTTTTATTAGAAATATTTTGAGTTTCCCTATAAATTTCTTACCTGATCGTGCTTTGTTAATTAATTTGTTGTAGAAGTTGATCATCTACCTATTCCTTTGATAAATACCGAGAATCTTACTGGGTTATTAATTTTAACAAATTTCTATTTATGTATTCGATAATCAGTAATTATACGCAGTACCGCCCAAAACTAAAGGACAAAATTTCAAAGTTTTCTAACTTCAGATTCATGAACTTTTCACAGCTGAAATTTTTTCAACTGATAATTGTTATCATCCATAATAGTATACTAAAATTTGTACCAGATTTAAAGATTAGAAAATCAGTTATAATAATAACAACTTATTAAAAAAATTGAGAGCCAAATGTTTTTATTATAATGAAAACCGTGTGCGACACTCCGCCGAAAGACATTTGGCCGAACGGACAATTGCCCGAAAGTAAATTTGGCGTATACATTATTTGGCTGAAAGACTTTTATTACCTTCGCAAATTTGCGTACGGTCATATTTTACCCGGCATTTATTTATTTATTTATCAACTTGTTATTAGCGTAACTGAAAAAGTGTTAAACCAAATTGCCTGAAATTTCAATCAATGTCCAGTGTCCTTCTGGTAGAATTTTGGGAGCGACCCGGTCAAAGGTCAAGGTCATGGTAATCCATAACTCAAAAAGTATTGAACCATATTGCATGAAACTTGGTGGGATTATCGGTCATTATACAGGAATCTTTTGTTACATTTTGGGAGCAATCGGGTTAAAGGTCAGAGATCAAGGTCAAGGCCATCTATAACTCAAAAAGTATTCAACCAAATTTTCTGAAATTTGATGGGACGATTGGACAATGTCCAGAAACGATCTGGTAAAATTTTGGGAGCGATCCGGTTCAAGGTCCAGGTCATTTATAACTCAATAACTCAAAAAGTATTGAACCATATTGCATGAAACTTGGTGGGACGATTTGCCCTTATCCAGTCACTAGTTCATCAGATTTTGGGAGAGAACGGGTGAAAGCAACATCGAAGGTATGCGCTCTACCGAGTGCACGTAATATAGTTTAATGTGTATCCATGAAACGAATTGCAGCCTCCGTTAAATTTAATTAATATTTCTAATTTCCATGCAATTGAAAGTTACTTTATAATTAGGAAAATACACTTTAATATTCACATAATGTGCATCTATATTACGAACGCAAACATATAATGTATTTTGAACAATTTGAATTCTTTCATAATCATGGATTTCATGCCAAGTATAAAGGGAAAATAAAGCTTCTCTTTGTATTTCTGAACTTGTTACCATTGGTTACTGTATTGTATTAAGTGATTATTTTTAATACATTAAATAATATTACTATTCCATCTTTTGTTTTCAAAATAAAAATATATCCGCCAAACGTCATTCTGCGAAGTGTCCGTCACGTCAACCAATGGAAATAGCGTAAATAATTGAAAATACAAGTACAATTATTAATTAGTTAATACACCATGCTCTTGATGACATCTGATACTGCATAAACGAAGGGTATTTTGATAATATTCAAGAATACTTTTAAATCATTCTTCCCAAGTTTCATAAAGAAAATTACAACATTCGAAAGATTTTATATGGAGTAAAACATTTCAATAGTGTTTTGGAGGAATTACTATAAAGATACAGATAAAATTATGTATTCATTTTAAATTATAAAGCCTTGTAAATTTATACAGAATGTTCAATATAACGATCACAATATACAGGGTGACCCACAAAAAAATGGACCCAAGTTTGAATTGATATAATTATCGTACAAGTACTATCGCAATGACGGTAGTAGAATGGATACACGAAAAAAAAGTTTAATTTTTATATTAACAACTCATTTTTAAACTACTTATAAATACGATATTTATATTAATTCTACATTGGGTACACTTTTTTGTGGGTAACCCTGTACAGCGCTTAGCATTAAAAGACTGTTTTAAGTCTATTTCAAAAATAAAAGGTGGTTACCAATCACAGCACGTGTGTAAACGTGTCAAGGTAGACTGTCTCTAATCGATTTCAATAAATAGGGTTAATTAATTAAAAAACAGACTTGTTAGTTGGAAGAATAGGAAGAAAAATTAATGTTTCAAAAAATGATGATTTTGATCGTGTGGAAAATTAGAGCTAAATTATTTTACAGTCATGAAAAAAGTTTAATGAGAATGGAAATAAAGGTAAAAACTATATTAAAGGCTAGAAAATATTCCAAATACCATGGCAATCCTCACATAATTCACAGTCTTCTTAGTACATTTTCCCTTTCTTTTAATTAGTTTTTAAATTTCAATTAGTTTTTAAATTTTAAGTTCCAAATTAAAAAATAATCGATTAATTAATATTAATATCCTAAAATCTTGTAGCATAGTTAAATAATATTTAATTAAGTGCATCATCCAAGAATCAAATAACAGGGGGCAGCTAACTGGGGGGTCAAATTATTACCTAGTGTCAAATTACTACGGGTCAAATTCTTGAGGTCAAATTACTGGTCACGAGTTCATTGAATGGAGTCTCTTTAACTCATAAATTAAACAAGTTATTCAATGACAATTGAATGTTTAGTCATTGAACAGGTGTCAGAATTAGTCAATTAGATGAATAAATCTTAAATACTTTACCTAACTCTTTGATCCTATATATCAAAATTAGTTGCCAACCAATTCATAATATAATTGATAAATTACCTGCTAATATAACTTATTAAAATTTGGTCCCCAGGGGCTCTACCCTGAAGCTGTCTGTGGTGAATGAATTTTTCAACCAGTTTATCATTTTTTATCGCTATATGTATCTGCTGGCAAAGATTCAAAGCTCTCACGTTGTGCACTGTCGCACTCTGAATATGATTATACAATTCGTTACCGTAAATCACGCAACCATAATTATTGGTACTATTCCTACACTAGCACTTACTGACAAGGAGTTATAGTTGATATGTTGTAAGTTACTAATGGATGGTTCAAAAACACAATCCGAGTATTCTTCCTTCTTCAGGAAACTACTTTCTATTAAAAATGAACTATGTATATTATCGTCAAATACTGGCATCGATCTCTTAGAGGACTTGAATTTATCATCATCTACTTAAGTGTATCTTTGTTTATTGAAACTAAATCAGAGATTCAAAAATATAGAAATTACACACCGATCTCGTTCAGATGTCTTTCGTGCTACAAGTGAGACTTATTTTGAAATATATTTCTATTTTGAAACTATGCTTGTGTAATATCCTAGTTTTTTTAATATTGGCTTTCGTTTTGAAAAGCAAAGAAACTCATCTTGCTTTTTTGTGCATTAGTCATAATTAATCAATGGTTTCTTCTTCTCTGAAATATAAAAGTAATATTACTAAATATATTTATAATTAACTGATAAATATGTAAAAAAATATTTTTACATATTTATCACTATCTCAGCTAACCAAAAGCTGTTTGTCCCACGTCTTAAGACGTTTGATACCCCTCGCTATAGAGGGATTTAAGACGTGGGGCGGGGGAAATCAGACGTCTTGCAGACGTCTAACCCTTTTCGTTTGCACAGGGGTCCTCCTCTGCAAGACGTCTGATCCCACGTCTGGTCCCTCTCTGACAGAGGGGGACATCCACATATCCCACGTCTTACCTCACTCCGTTTTCAAGACGTGGGACCCACGTGGGACAGAGTGTGGATGTCCCTCGCTATAGAGGGAAGAGGGATTTAAGACGTGGGACTCACGTGGGACAGATTGCGGATGTCCCTTGCTATAGAGGGATTCAAGACGTGGGACAGAGAGTAGATGTCCCCCTCTGCAAGACATGGGACAGAGTGCAGATGTCCCCCCTCTGCAAGACGTGGGACAGAGTGTGGATGTCCCCCTCTGCAAGACGTGTGACAGAGTGCGGATGTCCCCCTCTGCAAGACGTGGGACAGAGTGTGGATGTCCCCCTCTGAAAGGGGGACATATCTCCCTTCTGCTCAAACTACTTCGGTTAATTGGGGTATATAAATATGTATAAGAAATAAAAAAGATCCTACTAATCATTATTGTAATTTCTTACTATATTGCACATAGTGTATATGTACATTTGGCTGTATATCAATTATTTTAATATTACATATTGTTTTATACAAATTAAATGGGAAGAAATGGAGAAAGATATGTAGTGGTGATCTCGGGAATCGAACTCAGGACTGCGGTGTGATGCACTATTGAAGTCGGCGACGCTACAACTGGGCCATCCTGGACATGGTAGAAGTAGTATTGGAATGATCTTTATCCAACTTGATATCTTGCGTGCTATAATTTAATATTCTACATCTTGGTATCTTTTCTTTTTTAATGTATATATAATAAAAATATGTCAAAAGTTATTTATTAATATTTGTATTAATAATGTTAATTAATGTTATTAACTACCGAATTTGTAATTACCTATTACTGTTAATTAATTTTGCCTATAGTTACCTACTGGTGGTATCACTACCTTATACCTATCTAGTTACCTACTAGTGTTTTATCAATAACTACCTAGTAACCTACAACTGTTCATCAATACCAATCTAGTACCTATAGTGGTTATCACCACTCACCTAGTTACCTATTACGTAGTATTTATCAGTACCTACTTAGTTACTCACAGCTGTTTGTCAATACCTACCTAGTTACCTACTGGTGTTTATCAATGCCTACCTAATTGCCTACAACTGTTTATAAATACCAATCTAGGTCCTAGTTACCTACTAGTATTCATCAATATCTACCTAGTTACCTACTAGTGCTCATAAACAATACCTAGTTACCTACAACTGTTTGTCAATACCTACCTAGTTATCTACTAGTGTTTATCAATTCCAACCTAGTTACCTACAACTGTTTGTTAATACCCACCAGTGTTTATCAATACCTACCTAGTTATCTACTAAATATTGATCAATACCTACCTAGTTACCTACTAGTACTCCTCAATACCTACCTAGATACCTACTAGTGTTTATCAATGCTTACCTATTTACCTATAACAGTTTGTCAATACCTACCCAGATACCTACCAGTGTTTATCAATACCTACCTACTACATAGTGTTCATCAATCCCTACCTACTTACCTATTACCTACCAAGTGTTATTCATTAATGCCTACCTAGATACCTACATCTGTTTATCAACAGCTACCTAGTTATATCTACTAGTGTTTATGAATACCTACCTAGTTATGATACGTAAATAAAGCTTGAGAATGAACTTGCTGCAATATGTTTCGATATATTTACCATTAAAATTTGCACCATGACTCAATAAATAACTTTTTCCCGCGTAAAAACAGACGAGGGACATCCCGCGTGGGACAGAGAGAGACATCCCGCGTGGGACAGACGTGGGACAGAGAGGGACATACTGCGTACTTTTTACCGCGTAAAACAGACGAGGGACAGAGAGGGACATCCCGCATGGGACAGATGTGAGACAGAGAGGGACATCCTGCGTGAGACAGAGAGGACATCCCACGTGGGACAGACGTGGGACAGAGAGGGACATCCTGCGTGGGACAGAGAGGTACATCCCGCGTAGGAAAGACGTGGGATGTTAGTGGGATTTAAGGCGTGGGACAGACGTGGGATATCCCCCGTCGGACAGACGTGGGACATCCCGCTTCTGCAAGACGTGGGACATCCCGCTTCTGCAAGACGTGAGTGGGATTTCAGATGTTGGAAAGACGTGGGATTTCAGATGTCTGGAGACGTCTGAAATTCCCCGTCCCTCGCTAGCGAGGGATTTCCCCCTCTGTCCCACGCGGGACAGAGAGGATATGGTTAGCTGGGTATATTTCAAATTAATGATTTTTCATAATTGTATAAAGATTTTGTGTATGCCATTGTAGTATTTTAATACTAAAATTTTAAAACTTGTATGTAATCTATAGCAAGATATTTAATACGTGAAATTAGATATTACATTATATTTATATCATTATTCAGGTTACATGATATAAAATATTAGAAGAAGTTTGCTTGATTGAACAGTAAAATTGAATCAAACTACCTAAACGAAAAATTATTGTTACTTTATATTAGAGCATGTAATACTAATTTAGGGTCTGGTAGAGTGACTGTTAACCTGACCACTAACCAATCTAAATCCAATGTATCGCCCGTTACCCTCCCTGTTTTATTTTGTTCTGATAAGTAAATTCCATTTCAATATAGAAATTCATACCCTAATCGGAATGCTTTTCTAACTTTATATATTTATTTCTAGCGTTGTCATCAATATCCTTCGAACGCAGGACAATCGATCGATGTCTGCGCCAACGATGGATACAAAGGTGGCACAGCACGATTGGTCGATATAATTGTGTATATATATCGATATATTTTTACACGTATAAATCAAGATGTTTTAAACATATAAATAATATTCTACATTTCCTAGGTAAATGTGTACATCATTGTGTATATGAAATTTGCATTACATATTTTAAAATGAATTTCTAACAAAATAGAAAATAAGTAAATCATTTTCTATACTATATGCGGCTCTTGTCTCCTAATTATAAATAATGAGCGCCGCGTGAATAAGACTCTTGTATGCGTATTAAAATTTTGGCAACAGAGATGTATAGATATTATTAATGGAACGGTGAGAAAAGAATACATAATGAAAGCTTCCTTCTAATAATTACTCTCTAATGTTACTATTAATTAAAAGGGATTATAAATTAAAATATAGTTATAAAATATATCAATATTGAGTAGAAATTAGGTTTTCAACAAAGCAGTCAGTAAAATTAGGAATTATTTCTTACACTTAATAAACTCAAAAAACCTCTCAAGATTGCTTTCAAAATCGTACTTTAATGGACTAGTGAACCATATACGAATTATTTTATTTTTAAATATGTTCAGAATAATTGTGTTATGTATTTAAAGCAATTTGTAAAATGTTGTAAGTTCTTCATTTTTAACGGTGGGTGTAAATGAGAAGATTAAATTGTCACTTGTATAAATGTGACCGCAAATTTCAAAGCTTTGAACTTTAGATCAAAAATCTGAAGCTATTACAAGATGCTCTAGTTAAGGTAAGTTAGAAAATAGGCCTAATCATGTGAAGAAAAAATAACATATGGTCCTTTTGAAAAAATCCATTTATCTTGATCCTTTCAATGACATAAGGAAAGTGTTCTTGTCCGGCAAATTGCACATCCTCGCTGTTTTTTATCTTGCCTCATTCAAGTTTAGATGTCACAGAAATAGAAAATTAATAATTAATCTATAATTATTATTCTCTCTCCTTTCTTTACGTTAATTTTTCCAGATTTATCGATCATGTGAGATTGAAATATTTTCGATTTAGAGAACAAGCCCAGACGAGGCCCGTCTCAAATACTGATTTCAAGTTACTCCTATAGACTACTGAACACTGTATCTTTTATTTCCAGCCCTTACAAGCATTAGTTCTCTTCGGAGCTTCTCGAACTAGCTGCCCATATCCTGGCCAATAATCAGTTGACCTAAAGCAAGTAGAAATATTTCCATTATTTTGTGAATTCTTTTTCCAATGTGGCAACTAAATATTTAACTAATTCTAAAATGCCACACATACTTATATGTATAATTATAATCCTTCCCATAATATAAAACATCTTTTAACACATTCATGCTCTTCGTGCAGTTTTAGTGCTATGACATTTAATGATGTGTTGGTGGCTGAATATAATTAAAACTCGTACTTACTAGTTACAGTTAATGTCGATAATGATTAAATAATCACATAACATGAATATGAATAATAGACTTCGCTCATTCATAAATGAACATAAATGGCAAATTCAGCTAGAGTTAGAAATTTTGAGGAATTGGACCAAATAATAGCTAATATAACTTTTATAATTTAATTTTACCCATATGAATTCGAATTTGATCCTTAAAAAGTTGGATTTGAACCTTGTGAAATGTGAAATTATATTTGATCCTTTGTAAGTTAAGTTAATAAAGATGCTAGTTTTAAGTGAGCTAGCTAGATAATAAGATAATATTTCATCAGGCAATTCTAAGTTTGGTTATAAATAAGGAAAGGAAAAGATTTAAATTGAAGCAGCTCTTTATTGGAAGTAGACCTAGTGTAAAGGCTACTGAATTAATAACTTGGCGTAGACTCAGATATTAAGATATTCACAGCTTATACTCAAGGAAATTACACCAATAAATAAATTTTACACACTCTACATTCAGCAGAGCAAGACTCAGGAGTTAGGGCAAAGACATCTAATTACAGCAGAAAGGCAGCAACTGGCATTTGGGGATTCTACAAGAAATAATTAGGATAATTTAGTAAAGAGATTCCGAATACACCAATAAGATAATCAATCATTAACCATATACTACCTTGAAAATTTTGTGCCGTGCACTTTTAGTGTAAATTCAAGAGGTACACCACATACAGGTAATACAGAGTAATGAATATGAGGAAGAATCTTGCAGTTTCTAAAGCAAAACTTGAAGAAATAGAGAAGCTCACAGAAAATGACAAGGAGATGACTATATTATCGAATTATATTAGAAACGGATGGCCTCACAATAGAGATGAAGTGCAACAAGAAGCAATGCCATACTATGATTACAGGGAAGAATTGAGTGTAGATGAAAATTAGCTGCAAATTAGTAATGCAAATACAGCAATTGTGTATGCATAACTGCTATCATGAACCTATATGATTGTGAGTAAGTAACATTCAAAGTTAGTTACCGATCGGCTCGCACGAGATACACACCTTATCTCCAGTCTTAGTTATTGAGACCTTTACTTGTGAGCGTTTTAGTGAAGTTACACAGTGTATTTACCATTGCTTGATAATTGAATATATTCTCTTTAAAGTGTTAATTATACTAAGTTATTATCCTAAATACAGTTAAGCTCGGACCAGAGGCCTGAGGTCGGAACCATATTGGCAAGGTGGTTCTAGGGCATGGTACCATGAGTATTTAGTAGAAAGAGATATATTGAGAAAAAGGAATCTGAAAATAGTAAACAGAGTAAGATTCTAATCACACGTAACCCATATAGTGAACCGTTATAATGTTTCACAGTTGATGAGATAACTCCACAGGGGGACCCGTCACATTGGTGGCCGTATGGTGCGTGATTAAGTAATTCGAATTTAATGAACGGAAATTCAATTACTAAAGTAAAAGTTTGAAAGCTTTGTAGTTTACCAAAAACTAAGTTAACCATCTGATTGGAGAGTATTTGATTACAGCAAGAGCGGGTTTTGCGACCCTATATGACGGTACGATTCAATTAAGGTGTTCAGTTTTTGTGATAAAGTATAAAGAATATTCAACTCAAGATCAAGCAAACGGCATCTCGAAAATTATCGGAAGGATAAGGAGAGTACAGATGGCCTAATTTGAAATTTGAATGAGAGCAGAGACAATCAGTGAGACTAACCAGTCTGGAAAAATCTGGAAAATTCTGGAAAAACCTGGAAAACACGGAGGGAGGAAGCGAAACTGAAGGGTAAAGGATTCCACGTTGGCGAATGGTGATGAAAAACATTCGATTATAAACAACATGCAAAAAAGCCGTAAATTAACCAGAAATTGAGAGTCTAATTTGTTTAAATACTACATCTGAAAAGTATTTATTCAAACTGCTACATTCAGTGAACATATAGTGTACATTCAGTGAACATTCAGTGTACAGTTAACATCAGAGCAAAAATCACCGACAAAACCTGATAAGAAGGACCCACTGTACATGGAACCGGAAGTTAAGTATAATTTAACGATATAAGCGTTACGTCATCCTTGTTACTTTCAGTCTCATATTTGAAGCGATCAAAGAAGGTTCTTTTTTATTAGAGCTGAGTTCAGTGGTGAATTAATCTGTCCTGCTTAGTCAAGAGTTTTTTGTGTGAATAAGCAATAAGCAGAAGGTCAGTTAGAAGAAATTAATTAATCAATATTGCATCAATTATAATTATAGGATGTATGTTGTGCATGCATGTCTTTCAGCTTTGTAATATTATTGATTGTTGTTTATTATTGACAGGTATAAATATTTAATTTTACAATATTATTGATTTAACAAATATTGCTCTATATTTGCATGATTTATTTTTATGATATTATTTTTTTTCTCTCATAATTTGTGATTACACGCACACTTGTTTAAGTACACACTAACATTTAATTAGGAATGAGAGCATATGCCAACTTCGGAGGACGAAGTGATTAATACAGAATCGGTAGAGCTCAGATCTGGAAGAAAGACCCCCTAAAATTAAAATGAATAATTACTTTTATCAATAAAGAAGGAATTTTATTAATATAAAACATAACTAAGTTAAATAAAATATATTTTTATAATAAAAAAAAAATTTCTTGGATTATAAAATTTTGTTTTTAAATGTAAATGCAGTAACAAATTTGTGTAACGTATTGGAGTGATCAAGGACTCTGATAATATTTAGAATAATATTCTAAATATTAGGAGGGGAGAGGTGAGATCTCAAATAGATTAGGCAAGTTGTTACATTTATAAAATGAAAAAATTATTCATTTTTTGAGCTGAGACATAGTAGGTAGGAATAATTTAGAATATTTAGGAATAAATAAAAATATTGTTAAAGCAAAATTAAGATTGTATAGGTAAGATAAAAATTTTAAGAAAGTTTGGTGAATGCACTTTAGTCTGACATATTTCTAGAATGAATTAAAACTCATATTTTTCAATTTGCTAATAATATATTTATAGCCGGTTCGAGAAATTTCAAGAGATCCAAAACACATGTCTCCACTAACAGCGTGAGCGTCTGAACATTGTTAAATATAGAGTAACAATGGGTAGACAGACCAGCTGGCAGTTTTGGAAAAATGTGAATTGTAACTTTGAAATTTTCGGAAGGGGGGAGCGATGTAGTAATGCAAATACAGCAATTGTGTATGCATAACTGCTATCATGAACCTATATGATTGTGAGTAAGTAACATTCAAAATTAGTTACCGATCGGCTCGCACGAGATACACACCTTATCTCCAGTCTTAGTTATTGAGACCTTTACTTGTGAGCGTTTTAGTGAAGTTACACAGTGTATTTACCATTGCTTGATAATTGAATATATTCTCTTTAAAGTGTTAATTATACTAAGTTATTATCCTAAATACAGTTAAGCTCGGACCAGAGGCCTGAGGTCGGAACCATATTGGCAAGGTGGTTCTAGGCATGGTACCAAGAGTATTTAGTAGAAAGAGATATATTGAGAAAAAGGAATCTGAAAATAGTAAACAGAGTAAGATTCTAATCACACGTAACCCATATAGTGAACCGTTATAAGGTTTCACAGTTGATGAGATAACCCCACAGGGGGACCCGTCACGAAGTTGGATTTGAACCTTGTGAAATGTGAAATTATATTTGATCCTTTGTAAGTTAAGTTAATAAAGATGCTAGTTTTAAGTGAGCTAGCTAGACAATAAGATAATATTTCATCAGGCAATTCTAAGTTTGGTTATAAATAAGGAAAGGAAAAGATTTAAATTGAAGCAGCTCTTTATTGGAAGTAGACCTAGTGTAAAGGCTACTGAATTAATAACTTGGCGTAGACTCAGATATTAAGATATTCACAGCTTAAACTCAAGGAACTTACACCAATAAATAAATTTTACACACTCTACATTCAGCAGAGCAAGACTCAGGAGTTAGGGCAAAGACATCTAATTACAGCAGAAAGGCAGCAACTGGCATTTGGGGATTCTACAAGAAATAATTAGGATAATTTAGTAAAGAGATTCCGAATACACCAATAAGATAATCAATCATTAACCATATACTACCTTGAAAATTTTGTGCCGTGCACTTTTAGTGTAAATTCAAGAGGTACACCACATACAGGTAATACAGAGTAATGAATATGAGGAAGAATCTTGCAGTTTCTAAAGCAAAACTTGAAGAAATAGAGAAGCTCACAGAAAATGACAAGGAGATGACTATATTATCGAATTATATTAGAAACGGATGGCCTCACAATAGAGATGAAGTGCAACAAGAAGCAATGCCATACTATGATTACAGGGAAGAATTGAGTGTAGATGAAAATTAGCTTTTCAGAGGAGAGAAAATAATCATTCCCAAACCGATGAGGTATGATACAATGGTAAAATTACACAGCGGACATATCGGATTCACAGGTTGTATAAAAAGAGCTAGAGAGATAGTTTTCTGGCCATCAATGACGAGTGAAATTAAAGATTATGTAAGTGGATGCGACGCATGCAATATTTTTTTTTAAATCAACAAAAAGAACCAATGATGTCTGATCATGAAACTGAGCGAGCTAAGCAGAGAGTCTCATCCGACATTTTTAATTTTGATGGACAGCAGTATCAATTGTGTAGTGTAATTCGTCTAAAAAAGTTGTCACAGTAATATTTAGTTAATAAAATGGGTAAATTTTAAAGATTTAAGTTACATTGAACTAAGAGAAATTGATCAACAGTTGTAGGGATAAAATGATATTGTGAGAATATATTTTTAAATAAATATTTATAAAACTCTTCTATATTGAACAGTGAACAGGTTTTAACTAATTCACATTAACTTTAATTCGACTTGTATGTTCCAATAATTTCAGCATGTCTTGGTGGGCCACGACCTTCTTTAAAGACCCACATTCGTATTTTCTATTGTCTCTTCATATAAAATAGCTACAGCAAAACCTCGTAGTAGACCAGCCTCCTAATAGACAAACCTCCTATTAGTCCAAGAAATTTTTGAAACTGTACAAGGAGTAATAATTACAATACTGTTTTAAAGATAATTCTCTAATTCGAATAATGTATTATATTTATTTAAGCTGTTTTAGGATAAAACATAAGGCAAAATTGGTTTCAGATTTGATGGTAAAGTCTGTGCTGAAAAATTTGATGTGAAAAGTTATAGAAAACAAGATACAGTGAAGACTATTATAATTTCATAAAATTATAATTTAATTGAAAAAAATATTCTATTCATTTTAATTGAAGCAAAAAAATTCATACTGTTTCTAAATGGGTTTCCCTTCAAAATTGGTATGTTAGTCACCATTAATTTGGCATTAAAGTTACCATAAACAAATAGAGCTATCGAAATATTAAAGTCACCGCTTTACTTTTAAAGAAAACGATTTTGGTCTAGTAGGAAACTAAAAGTGAGTTTCCTACTAGACCAAACAAACTTGGAACGTAACTCTGGTCTAGTACGAGGTTTTGCTGTACATTCTTATTTCCTATTGGCTACACCCCTAACAGTTCACTATATAAACTCATAGAGGTACTGTAATTAGGAAATTTGTAGCTTACATGACCTATCTCAGAACAGAAAATTATAGTAGTTTAAAAGTATAATAGTATTTATTCATGAAATGAATATGTTCTATTAAGAAAAAAATATTTATTATAACAAGAACAATTTTTTCATATTAGGAATATTCTTTATTTCAATTATGCTCAAGACAATATTTTTATGTAAAACTCATATTGTCACATCCTTATTAATTACGGTAGCAATGATCTTTAATCAATTAATACAGTAGACGTTGAAAAAATGGGCAAATAATTTAATGGTCTTTTTGTCCAATTGTCGTGGAGCCCAATTGTCGGTTCACGAAATAATAAAGCAAACCGTTAATATAAAGAATTAAATTCTATCGTTACAACTGCAAAAATTACTATATCTAAATTACTTTTAAAAAGAGAAATTGTAAGCAATACCTCTTAAATAATCATAAAACCTGGTTCCCATTTACTGAGGCAATTATGCTTTGCTGATCATATTATCAAAGAGTTGCAGCATTTACAACTATGTAGTTGTTCAAACTATGAGTAGCTACATAAATACGTAATTTGAGAAATATTATAAATTTGAATTAAAGAAAGATATGCATAACTATAAAGAAATAAATTAATGCAATCACCCACATACTAAATATTTTATAAAAATTGTATGATATACATGTGGAAATTATATGACATTCAATTACTAAAAATCCAATCATTTAAAATAAACTAACAGCACAGATTCGTACAAACAAGTTATCCTAATCCAGCGAAAAATAAAGTAAGGTCAGCGTAATTGTTTGCAAAGAGTCTATTTAAGTTTATCAATCTAATTTTATAATGTACCATGCGATGAATTTACCACACGATGAATTTACCACACGATGAATTTACTTTGCGATGAATTTACCACGCGATGAATTTACTATGCGATGAATTTACCATGCGATGAATATACCGGATACCGTTTAATACTTTGGTATCCAGGATATAGGATTACACTATAAGTTGTCTCTTATTTCGATATATTTTATGTTATTTCAATGGATGAATAATTTAGAATAAATAATATCAAACTACTAAGTATCTTTACAGTACGAGACGATCAATATTATGAATACAATAATAAGAAGAGCAATAGAGCTCCAACCGTTTTAGCTTCACAAAAATCAAACATTTTGGAACACAAACACTTTAAAAGTTAAGTGATAACCTTAAAGCCAATTGCTGCATTGGTTGGGGCTCGCAATTCATGCAGCCCGCCAAATGGTAGCAGCTTGAAGACAGTAATGACTGCTATTTGCGGAGATCCAACATGTTGAATTCGCTTCGGACTATCCGGGTTCAGGTCTCAGGACAGGCTGGACAGCATTCACAGAATGGCTGCTATTTAGTGCGGCTGCAGCAGTTAAACGAGAAATTGTTGCTCCTCGTCGCTCCTCAATATATCTTCAACAGAATTTGAGTAGAAAAGTCTCAAATTCTCAGCGTGGTGGCTGCTGCGGTAAAAACTGTAGTGTACAGGTGCTCCGGCCCGCATGAATTGCGGGCCGGTACCAATGCAGCAATTGCTGCTAGTATATCATCGGTTTTAGGATGAACCACACAACACTTTATGACCATCACTTGTGAGTTGAAGCTATCTACTAAATAACTAGATTATGTGCACTCGGTAGAGCGTATACCTTCGCCGCCGCTTTGACCCGTTCTCTCCCAAAATTCATTAAACTGCTAACTATATAATAACCAATCGTCCCACGAAGTTTCATGCAATATGGTTCAATACTTTTTGAGTTATAAATGACATTGACCTTTGACTGGATCGCTCCCAAAATTCTAACAGATGGTTTCTGGACATTGACCAATTGTTTCATCAAATTTCAAACCATTTGGTTGAATACTTTTTGAGTTACATATGGCCTTGACCTTGATCTTTGACCAGATCGGTCCAAAATCTAACAAAATGGTTCCTGCATATTGACCAATCGTTCCACCAAGTTTCATGCAATATGGTTCAATACTTTTTGAGTTATAAATGACCATGACCTTGAACTTTGACCGGGTCACTCCCAAAAGTCTACAGCAGGTCACTGGACATGGACCAATCGCTTCACCAAATTTCAGGCAATTTGATTGAATACTTTTTCAGTTAAGCGAATAACAAGATGATAAATAAATAAATAAATAAATAACGGCTAAAATATGACCTTTCCGCATTCTGAGAAGGTAATAAGAGGACGGAAGTCAACAGTGTCAAGTTTCTACGATACAAGCAGGGTACAGTAACATACAGACTTATAGAGTATGGTAATCAGCTGATAAAATCTAGTTTGATGTGACCGCGCGTGACCGGATTGGTACGTGAATAATATGCTTTGTGGTTAAGAACTAGTTCATTTTTAATCGTTAAGGTTCAATTTTTTACTATAATTGTATCAATAATAGAGTGTATCCACCGATAAAACTTTCATAAATGTCTTTTACTTACATTCATTCTTGGAAAGTCTCAAGTGGACTGGCGACTCTGGAACATGGCACTACCAACTTGAACTTAGTCACTACTAAATTTAATTTTTTTCTTGTCAAATACTAACTAGGCATTGGTTAAATTGTATTTAAATTATTTTATGTCATAATTGTTGTACATAAGAGCTACAGTTTAGCAGTTAACTAACACTGGTTTAGGCTCCTAGGTATTATATGTTTAAGACCCTATTTCTTATAGATAAGTAAAAGAAAAGAACAATTTGAACAAACCTGAATCATATCCCTGATAACATTGCGCTATCGTGCTGACGTTGGCAAAGTAAAGGCACGATCTCGCATTGGAACGAGAGTGCAATTGTATACTGGGCCAATGCAATAAAAACAACATTGCTCCAACGGTTGCCTAACAACACTGGCCTAATGAAGGAAAACATTGGTTAACCAATCGACTGATTTTTTGATGTACCAGTTTATTTATTATAGTGGTCTACCGGTTCTACCTGACAGTTATCGCCAGACAATCAGAGAGGTTAGGTGCGAACGACTCTCCTAACTTCAATCACACCAAATAGCCAATTTAATATACTCAATTAAGTATATCTTTGAAATTGTAGCCGTTTCTGATTATTTAGTATAAATGGGCCTGTTATCCTTTCAATTATTAATTCAACACTTTTCATTTCATCCATAAAAATGAGCTTGGCGCTAGGTCATTCATGTATTTAGTATGAAAAGTTATTTTTTAGTTTGAAATAATTATTCACATTGAAAATTATACTTTCTATTCAATTTTAAATAAAATTACTATTATCTGGTAAAAAATAGCTCAGGTAAAATAAAATAGATTTGAGTTTGAATTGGCAACTGTTCTATATACTGGGGTTAAGACACGCCCATGGCGCCACTTTTTGGCATCACTTTTCCCCCTGCTAAGCTACCTTCATCTTTATATACACTCAATGGTGTTATTATGGCATCATCTTAGTACTGTACATAGAGTTATGATAAACTACTCTAGAGAGAGGAAGTGTTGCAGCGATTTCAGGACGCTAAGGAAGACTGTGTAGAACCTTATTTTGTTTCAGTTATATCATTTCTCCATTAAATTTTGTTTCAGTTATATCATTTCTCCATTAAACGGACGCTAGATTGCCAGTCACTTGAACCAAAAATAAGGATTTTAGCGTCCCGCAAGACGCGATATTATTTTGGCCACTGACTCACCACTTGGTACTGTAGTCTGTACATTAAAGTGCATGCTCAACAACCAGGAACTACTCTAGTAACTCGTATTGTTGATACCAAGTCTTGATATTATTTTATAAACCAATTCATTTCAGAATAACGGAAGAAGGCAAATTCATTAGAAAAATCTTTTGTATAATAGGTACCAAGTTTTGAACACATTGTATCATTTATTACTTGGAAGGAATGGAACATAATATGACGAATTACTTGGCGAAATGAATTTATGAAATATTATTATTAATATTAAATAAGGCGAAAAGAAATATGGCGACGAATTATCTGCAACTAATTATACTAACCCTTTCCCTTCCGTACACGCCATCAAACGCTTAGTCAAACTGGTTAAAATTGAAACTTTGAAGAGATCCAACATGTTTACAGTGGAATCGAATGCCACTTTTTTTTGTTATATAGGTGATTATTAGGGTTGTGACAATATGCATTTAAAATCATAGATTTTAAGAATATCATAGACGAAGCGAAATAAATATAATTCAATCCGTCTATAATATTTTCAGGATCTATGATTTTATATAAAAGCATATTCACAACCATAGTGATTATTTAAAAATCTTCTGACATTTAATCGTACTTTCCTGATTAATATAAATAAGATACCTATAACTAATTTGATATACCTAGATAATATGAAACCAACGTTTGTGAAACAGATCTACATGCAGTGAATGTTGAGAGTAGATGTGGACGTATAATAGCTTTTAGGTTGGTATTTAGAGGTGTTTACTTTATTTTTTCTTAGCAATATCAAATTGGTAAAACAAATATATTAGCAGCTAAATAGATATGAATTACATGAAAATCTAGAGTTAATATTAGAATAGTTACACCTCTTTTTAATTTTTATAGAACTTTTCTAATCTAATCCCAGATTTTGAAAAGTTTTTTATTATTGAAGCTACGGTTGCGCAACTTTGTACACACATATAAAATGAATTCTAAGATGTTTTTGTGTCGTGACATTTTTTCGATTCGACCCATAGAAAACGAGTTATTCGAATTTCGAACAGTGTGTAAATTAATAAATGGATACTACAATTTTGTAGCTATGACATTATGGTTTTTTGCATTCGATTCTCCACAAGATTCTCTACAAACTGTGGAAGCGTTTTTATTTTTTATTTTTCGAATTTGTTTTCGAATCATTGAAATTTTTAGTTCAATATTTTGAAAAATAATTCGAAAATTAAATAAAACTCTTCCAGAGCTTGGAGAGAATTCCGGGGAGCATCGAATGCAAAAAAATGCAATGCTGTAGCTTCAAAATTGTAAACGCCTTAGGCTTATGAATTACAAGATTTTTAGATCTCTGAACTAATAGAAAACCCCATTCAAAGTTTGATAATCTGACACGCTGCATACGACTCCTGTGAAGGTTTGCAGGTAACTGAGGGCAATACCTTAGTGTGCATCTGATTAGTGACACGTTGGATACCAGATATAGCAAGATAATTAATTATTACGAATTATAATTGGCTGAGAGTTGGTTTTTAGAGTACATATTGACTCCCTACCCCCCGGTCCCCTTTTCCCTTTCTCCCTCTCCCCAGGGGGTTAGAGTAACATGAGAGCTCTGATATTTTGCACACACTATTGGAAGGTTAATTAGCAACTATTTACACAATAAATTTTTGTTCTTTAATTTTGCCATTTTTCCCGGGAACGGTCCCCTTAAGTGAATATAATCAAATAAAATCAATGCATGACTAGATTAATGGTAGACATAGAATATATTTGTTAAACCATATAATTTAAAGAGGTCATTGTAGGAGCTACATGACCCTTATAGAATGGATATTTTTTGCCCGATAAAAGATCGTCTGCTGTATGAGCTTTACCTGTAATATGATTTCTCTTCAACATTTGAAATTAGTTAACTATCAAAAAATAATTACGGATACAATTTCTTTGACTGTACCTAGGCAATAGCACACAAACACATACCCTGGTATTACCCTGAAGCTATCTCTCTATCAATATCAAATTCGTATTTCAATCTATTTTTAGTTTAAGAATATTTGTACGAACTAATTTTTGGTAATATGAAGGATGGGGAATGAAATGTATGAATTATTAATGTTACCTATATAAACAGTCTCAGCAATCACTGGTAGATAGATAACTATGTGAAATTAGTTCGATCATTCACGTTTAAGCTTTATGAACCATTAAATACACTTAAAAGTACAGTTGTCCACCCGGTAAGAATGATACAGTTATTTGACATATCTCAATCTTGGTGCGCAATAGAAGTCAACCAGAGTACATATGGAGCATTTTGGAGCGTTTTGAGCATTTTGGGGCGTTTATAGCGTTTGGAGCTCATTGGAGCATTATGAGCGCTAGTGGCATTCAACTTATAAATGCTCCAATGTCCGAGCCTTACTAATTACATTTATAAATAAATAAAAGAAATTTGACGAAGTGTTTAGTTTGATAAACAGTTTTATGAAGTGTTTAGTTTGATAAACAGTTTGACGAAGTCTTTAGTTTGATAAGCAGTTTGACGAAGTGTTAAGTTTGATAGACAGTTTGATGAAGTGTTTAGTTTGATAAACAGTTTTACGAAGTGTTTAGTTTGATAAACAGTTT
Source organism: Caprella mutica (assembly GCA_947561585.1). Lineage (NCBI taxonomy): Eukaryota > Metazoa > Arthropoda > Malacostraca > Amphipoda > Caprellidae > Caprella > Caprella mutica. The sequence continues at coordinate 276,883 of CANNZV010000756.1, forward strand.
TATGAAGTGTTTAGTTTGATAAACAGTTTTACGAAGTGTTAAGTTTGATAAACAGTTTTATGAAGTGTTTAGTTTGATAAACAGTTTGACGAAGTGTTTAGTTTGATAAACAGTTTTACGAAGTGTTTAGTTTGATAAACAGTTTTATGAAGTGTTTAGTTTGATAAACAGTTTTACGAAGTGTTTAGTTTGATAAACAGTTTTACGAAGTGTTTAGTTTGATAAACAGTTTTATGAAGTGTTTAGTTTGATAAACAGTTTGACGAAGTGTTTAGTTTCATAAACAGTTTCATGAAGTGTTTAGTTTGATAAACAGTTTGACAAAGTGTTTAGTTTGATAAACAGTTTGACGAAGTGTTAAGTTTGATAAACAGTTTGAAAAAGTGTTAAGTTTGATAAACAGTTTTATGAAGTGTTTAGTTTGATAAACAGTTTTATGAAGTGTTAAGTTTGATAAACAGTTTTATGAAGTGTTTAGTTTGATAAACAGTTTGACGAAGTGTTTAGTTTCATAAACAGTTTCATGAAGTGTTTAGTTTGATAAACAGTTTGACAAAGTGTTTAGTTTGATAAACAGTTTGACGAAGTGTTAAGTTTGATAAACAGTTTGAAAAAGTGTTAAGTTTGATAAACAGTTTTATGAAGTGTTTAGTTTGATAAACAGTTTTATGAAGTGTTAAGTTTGATAAACAGTTTTATGAAGTGTTAAGTTTGATAAACAGTTTGACAAAGTGTTCAGTTTGATAAACAGTTTGACGAAGTGTTTAGTTTGATAAACAGTTTTATGAAGTGTTAAGTTTGATAAACAGTTTGACGAAGTGTTAAGTTTGATAAACAGTTTTATGAAGTGTTAAGTTTGATAAACAGTTTGACGAAGTGTTAAGTTTGATAAACAGTTTGACGAAGTGTTAAGTTTGATAAACAGTTTTATGAAGTGTTAAGTTTGATAAACAGTTTGACAAAGTGTTTAGTTTGATAAACAGTTTGACGAAGTGTTTAGTTTGATAAACAGTTTTATGAAGTGTTAAGTTTGATAAACAGTTTGACGAAGTGTTAAGTTTGATAAACAGTTTGACAAAGTGTTTAGTTTGATAAACAGTTTGACGAAGTGTTTAGTTTGATAAACAGTTTTATGAAGTGTTAAGTTTGATAAACAGTTTGACGAAGTGTTAAGTTTGATAAACAGTTTGACAAAGAGTTAAGTTTGATAAACAGTTTGACGAAGTGTTTAGTTTGATAAACAGTTTGACGAAGTGTTAAGTTTGATAAACAGTTTTATGAAGTGTTAAGTTTGATAAACAGTTTGACGAAGTATTAAGTTTGATAAACAGTTTTACGAAGTGTTTAGTTTGATAAACAGTTTGACGAAGTGTTTAGTTTGATAAACAGTTTGACGAAGTGTTTAGTTTGATAAACAGTTTTATGAAGTGTTAAGTTTGATAAACAGTTTGACGAAGTGTTTAGTTTGATAAACAGTTTGACTAAGTGTTAAGTTTGATAAACAGTTTTACGAAGTGTTAAGTTTGATAAACAGTTTGACGAAGTATTAAGTTTGATAAACAGTTTTACGAAGTGTTTAGTTTGATAAACAGTTTGACGAAGTGTTTAGTTTGATAAACAGTTTGACGAAGTGTTTAGTTTGATAAACAGTTTGACGAAGTGTTTAGTTTGATAAACAGTTTGACAAAGTGTTAAGTTTGATAAACAGTTTTACGAAGTGTTAAGTTTGATAAACAGTTTGACGAAGTGTTAAGTTTAATAAACAGTTTGAAAAATTGTTAAGTTTGATAAATAGTTTGACAAAGTGTTAAGTTTGATAAACAGTTTGACGAAGTGTTAAGTTTGATAAACAGTTTGAAAAATTGTTAAGTTTGATAAACAGTTTTATGAAGTGTTAAGTTTGATAAACAGTTTGACAAAGTGTTAAGTTTGATAAACAGTTTGAAAAAGTGTTAAGTTTGATAAATAGTTTTACGAAGTGTTAAGTTTGATAAATAGTTTGAAAAAGTGTTAAGTTTGATAAATAGTTTGACAAAGTGTTAAGTTTGATAAAACGTTTGACAAAGTGCCTGATAACAAAGATGAATAATATTTGGAATAGATGAGCTCTTAGGCCCACTTCACTTTTGCGTTTCTCAATGCCGCCTTTAAAAAATGCTCATTGCAAAAGGTTCAGCTGCAATTGATTTTAACGGAGCCCTTTACACTTGCGTTCTTTTTTCCAGCATTTTTCTAATGCAACATAGCTCAGTCCCCTGCTAAAATACGAGCAGAATTTTAAATACTAAAACTTTAGCATGATACGTATGTCTATTGTACCGTTCACATTAGCGTTGAACTTATGACGAAAATAAGATGAAAAATAGAAAATGAAAGGGTCTCTTGGCAATTGTGATTGAGTTGAAATAGTTAGGTAAGTTATGAATCATCGGACATATTCGATCATATAAGAAAAAGTATATAATTAATATGGCCTTTGTACTCGTTATTTGTTGATTGAAAATGTGAAACTGTTCTATAATTGAGAACATACCCTATCATGCCAAATTATTTTTTTCTTTATCATGACCAGAGAAAATGATAATCAAAGAAAATGATGACCAGAGAAAATGATAACCAAAGAAAATGATGACCAGAGAAAATGATAACCTAATAATACCCAGAGAAAACTGTTAAGATGAGCATTTTTTCTACCACAAGTGTGAACACATTCCAAATGAGCATTTTTTTGAAGGCAGCATTGAGAAACGCAAGTGCGAAGGGGCCTAAGAAAATATTTAATACTTAAAACAAACGGAGCAACATTCTTTGTTGAAGTAATAGAGAAGTTACTGAAAAGATTTGATTTTTTTAAATGATTCGATTATAACTTTGGAGAGAAAACTTCCGAAATGAATTTCGCTTTCGTCTCAGTTACAGTCGAGTCAAAATAGCCTTGTTTGGATCTACTTCGCTAATATTTGTGGGAAGTAGTGTTATCTTTCTTAAGTCTTTTATTGTTATTAGCAATATTTGCTATGTGTTGAACAACAAGTTTTCCGTGTGTACTATCCCTGAAAAACAATAAAGTCATCAAAATCACATCCCAAGTCACTACAATAGTCATAATCTATTCATTTCAATTTTGTTGACTTTGCAGACCATAAATTGAAGAAAAAAAAATTGAACAGAATGCTAAGAGTTTTTTTTTTCACTGTTCCTATAAATTTTCAGGGTAGAACCACTAAATTATTACTGTCAAGGGAGACAGTGCATGGTGACTTCGGTACAGCTAAAGCATATTAAATTGCTATTCGACTTTGCACGTATTGATGAGTACGTGAAATATGGTGCTAGGACAATTCGTCGCCGGACAATTTGTCCCGGACCATTCGTGGCCTGATAATTAATCGCCGATTGAAAATATAGGCGATCTAATTTATAGTAGTATTATAACTTATTGAAAATTACAAGGTAAACTAATAATATAATAAACTAATTTTATTATAATTTCATTTTTACTGAGCTGGTCATGATCGCAAATATAAAATAATGATTAAATTTTAAAAAAGGTGATGTTTCAAATGCTCATGTATGTCAGAATAGAAAAACAAACTATTAACTAACATTGTTATAGTATAAAAAATAAAATGTTACAATTATTCATGACTAACTGAACACAATGCTAACCGTTATTCTTTGTTGGTAATACAAAATTTAAAAAAAAAAGTTATCAAAGAAATAGTAAACAATTAAAATTTACAAACAAACACTCGGCAACAATATTTCAGATTTGAGAAATTAAAATTTTCAAAAACTGATATTGTATAATTTGTATTGTAATTACTGATCACATTTAAGATATGTTTAACAACATCCCTGTATATTTTTTTTTTTTTTGATGAATTTCAGCACCTTGCCAATGTTGTTGAAATTTAACATTAGGTATATATATATCTGAACGAATCTTACTTAGCGAAAATAGTAGTGTCCTTTTCAATGAAAATATTATTTCGATAAAGTTTAAGGTAAAAGTGCATTATAGCAACCACTTATTTTGTTGAAAATAATTAACTCCCATTAATTAGGAATTCACTTTTACCAATCCTAATTATATCTATTTATTTTCAACGACGACGAATTGCCCGGGGATGAATTGTCCAGGCGACGAAATGTCCGTGACGAATTGTCCGGTGATGAATTGTTCGTACACGGTAAAATATCTAAACTGACCAATCGTCAGTAGTAAGTTCAACTAAGATAACTGTATATCAATGTCTTTGGGGTTATATTAACATATGATGTTATGTAATATTAATGTCTTCATCATATAATGCTTATAGATAACATTTTGATACAATATATATCACACAAAATACAGAATTAATTAATTAATAACGAATATCGTAAATGTTTTTTGTCCAAAGTAGTTAATTAATTACGTTCCTCTAAATTTTTTATACATACTGGAAAGTGAAGTTATTAATAAATTTTCAGAAAATATCCCATAATTCAAAATAATCTCCTATATAAATATCGATCTACAACATGAATTATTTTTGAGGCTAAAGTTTTAAAAAGTACATATCTAACATCTAATTTGAGTTCTGATGCCGTGGTACAGACTATCAATCAATTCAACATTTGGCTTCCCGCTGTAATATGCTAATCACCGTGAAGACTTAGTTATCCAGATTTAACTACATAGCAGTTTCACAATTCAATCAGAATTGTTGATTAGTATGAAACCAATTATTATCGTGAATGATTTCTTCCTCTTCTATGAATCGATTTTCCATAGCTGAAATTCATTAGATTAAACAACAGTTACCTATAGTATATAAAAAATACTGAAGGCTATATAAATATATACAAGGTGGCGCAAAAAAAAAGGAAACCCGTTTTCAAATTTGTTTATTTTACAAACTATTAAGGCTAGAATTTTTCCAGAAATACAGTTCTGTTTGTATAGTTTTTTTGCATCTTTCATGAAAATCAGTTAAACTTGCGACTAAAATTAAACATCCTGCAGCGAATTAAAAAAAGTATAAATAAAAAGGGCTTGAGCAAGTACGAAAAATACAAAAAGACTTCAGAATAGGTATAATATATTTCTATATGGTAGTAGTAAAATTTACAAAAAGACTATTTTTCATTCAATTAACGTTTTGCTTATCGACTCAATCATTCATGGAAATACATCATCACCAATCACGATGTCTTGTCCAAAACGAGCATTTCTTTGCAGAAACCCTCTGGAAAAATTCAGACTGCAGTAAATCAGTTCTAAGAGTTCGAGCCTTGCATGCTTCTTGAAAGGAAGATACTTCACATCGTGTTTAACCATTCGGTGAAATGTGTCTTTAGTGATGTCTAATTCATTCCTTCTGATTGAAATTTTTGAATTCTCAATAAATTGTTCATGAATAAGATTATTAAGCCATTTTTATTTACCTTTTTTTGATTTGCTGCAGGATGTTTAATTTTTGTTTCAACTCCATCAGATTTTAAATATAGATGTAAAAAAAAGTGGAGGAAAAATAAGATGTTTTTAGAAATTTTCTAGCTTCAATAGTTTGTAAAATAAACTAGTTTGAAAATGGGTTTCCTTTTTTTTGCGCCCCCCTGTATAGAATAACAGGCAGATAGACTCTGTGGTGAGTACTTTAAATATTTTATGTTAAATAGGAAGTCGTGAATTAGGTTATATTTTCCTAATTTATGAAGAGTACCGATAGATCTATTCAAAACAGTATTATTATTCTTACCTCATTTAGAATAATTTATTTAATTTATTATGGGTTTAACGTCTGATTCAGAACCAAAGGCCATATCGCTGCTGTCGAAGGGAAATTAATTAGAAGGAAAAGAAACAGCCAGAAAGAAATTAGCTCCATGAGCAAAGTCACCTACCACCAGTTAGTGACAATGCTCATGAATGCAGAAAAGCTACTCCGTGAATGCAGTTACTTAATAACCAAGAAATGTGATGAAAAGGGACGCACAAGCACTGGTTGCTGCAATCACGGATGAAAGAGGAAAATGAAGATCTGATATTCTCTAAAACTGAAAATAGCGTTAAAAAATGGTAAACGTGATGAAAAAAGACAATATATATTATATAATCCATATTACAACAGTTCGGAGCCCAAGTGACGCTACCCTTTCTCTTTCACTCTCCATTCGATTGAGCACCTGGTAGCTTATTCTAATTTAAAAACTGTAAATATCATTTACGATCTCCAAGTGGCTATTATTTGGTGATGACATTTTTCCTTGTCAGGTGTTATAAGGCGCTACTGCACGCATTTAGGTTTATTAACGTTGCCAACTGAGTGAATAAAATCATTTGAAGGACAGTAGGGCAAAGGTCTGTATAACATTTTAGAATATTCCTGAATCCGATCATAATATTGTATATACCAATCGAAAGAAGAGGCAAACTTATATATGCTCTAACTTTGTTTAAATGCACGATTTGAACTGTAAATTCAAACCATATTTCATTATGGCTGAATATTAGACGATGCAAATAATTGTCTTCGCAGTAGAGCAGTTTCTGCTCCAATGCTCTTTCTGTAAAAGTTTTTCAGTGGTGAGTTAAAAACTTCCAAATAAATGGCACATTCCTCCTCGAAAGCCAGCTGGATGACTAAGAACCGAACGGACAGAGTAAAACGTTGTAGCGGTGAGGAGGATTGTTCAATTGACTCCGAATTCATAAGTTAGATGAATTAAAAAACAGATCCAAATTGTTCAAAAGTTTCATGTAGCAGATTTCGATCAAAGGAGACTTGTTTCGTTGTTAATTGAAATACATAGATTTTCACAATTCAATCAACTCCTTGCAAAAACCTAAATCGAAAAAAAATCCCCCTCCACCCTCCCAAAAAAGAGAGCTTACCCAAAAACACCGAAACCCATAGAAAAACTGAACTGAAAAAAAATCAATAAAAATGTAATTAACAAAAGTTCTAGTTCTATATTATGCAATTATGGAAAGTATTATAAAAGTTGTAACAAAAGGAAATGCATCATATATATTTTTATATCGTCTAATAGTGGATAGAAAAACCACACCAAAATTATATAATAATTCAGATCCTTTTTGTCACTAGCACACTATTTATTGCACATAGTATAGTCATAGACATTATACTTTTTTGTAAACAAAAAGAATAGTTCATTGAATTACTAATACGTAGAATAATAAATTATACATTTTTTAAATCTATAATTTGAACATAATTTACGTGACTTTACATCAAACTTTTGACTTTACATCAAACTTTTGACTTTACATCAAACTTTTGACTTTACATCAATCTTTTGACTTTACATCAAACTTTTGACTTTACATCAATCTTTTGACTTTACATCAATCTTTTGACTTTACATCAAACTTTACGTACGTGAATTTACAGCACAATAATTCGTAAAATGAATTAACTACATTGGAACTCCTTATTGATAATAAAAGGAAACTATATAATTAATGAAAGTGAAAATAAACGAAAAACCCACGAACCAAGAATGGTTCCTCTCTGAACTTACCGATCTGGTTCTTAGGTTCACAGCGGAGCACTTTGGGAAACCCTTGTTCTTGTTGAAATTTGTACTCAATATTTAGGGTTTTTGCTACCATTCACAGAACTCCTTTACATCCAATGATAAGCATTCAGGTATATGAGAAACCAATTATACTATATATTTAAAAGCAGGATTATATCATATAATATAATATAATTACAATATCATAACATCAAGAGTTGAGCACAAATTTGTGATTTTGCCAATCTCAATATCTGTTGCAATTGTAATATTACTATAACATATATCAGTTAGATCTCCCTCACGTCCATCATCTAGCGGCCAGCCATTGCATTGGAAATTGCACTGTTAAATTCATGCCATTGCTACCGAGTCTTAATCCTCACATTCAATTTAAATAGACTGTACAATATGTAATAGTTATAACAGTCTTCATTAATTATTGTCATTTATCTGTAACATAAGCGATAGTAAAACTGATATGTTATTTACAGTGACTTCATTATATTATATCTACTAAGAGAATGTTTCTAACTTCAAATAAAATCAAGTGCAATGAATTTGCTCTGTTTTATGTATTAGTCCCGCGCAATTTGCCGATTTGCAAAATTTCAAAATGCCCTGTGCCTATTTCAACCCCGCAAGTTGCTGCCAGGTCATTAAACAATCATGAATTGTGTAGTTTTACAGACTCACGGATACAACAAACTACTCAAAGGGCCATTTACGTTGGAAGGTTTAAAATAAACTTCATTTATATAAATGTGAAGAACTCATCAAAAAAAAACAAAGAATAAATGACGATTACTTTGAAACTCTCAACAAAAATGGCTAGCTGTTATGTTGTTTTTGTGTCCGCTAGTTTGTTGTACTGCACACTTCATGATTGTTAAATGCCCTGGCGGGAGGGGGGGGGGAGGCGACACACCCACCTATACACATATATTAGTTCCGGTGATCGGTATATTCATCCCCGTACATTACATCCCGGTAAATTCCACCACGGTAAGTTCCAACCCACTTTGCGGGTTAGGTTTGGTTAGTTATAAATATTAATCATTTATTAATCTTTTATATAATACTAGGTAACTTGCATTTTCATTGTGGCAAATTAAGCCTTTTTGTTGATCAACCACAAGCTGTTTATTTTTCACTACACATGTGATAGAACAGCAGAAAATAAGGTTGTGTGAACGCTCTTATCATTTGGGGTATTTTGATTTTCGATCACAAGCTGATTATCTTCACTATCGCCAACACAACAGCGATATTAACTGTAATATGGTGTCATACAGTACTTCTTGCTATTTTATTTTATTTTGAACTTGGTATTTTGATTTCGTGTAAAAGTGGTGTTAAATAGTTTTTGAATGAAGGCTATTTTTTATTGCTCAACTTGTAAACTTTGAAATAAACTGCCATATTATATGAATATTTGTATTTTGGTCAATTAGGATAAAATTTCAATTGACTCTAGCAGTTTCTGACAAGTAAACACTAGTGATGATAGCATATATACTTTTCAGGATAGTATTACAAACACATTTTGTGATGGTTATTATATTCAGTCATTACTTTTATTGTTTCACCACGAATTACGAGCAATTCCACGAATTGAGAGGTCAAATTTCATGAATTATTCCACGAATTGATGACACAAATTGAGAGAGGTAGCGAAGTTTTATATTATGGAAAATAAAAGTAAAATTAGGTTCTTACCGACTGTATGCGCATTTATGTAATTAAGGAAATTACGCCATTTTTTCATGTTTGAAATGTTTTAAAAATAATTACTGCAAAATATCTATTTATATTTCCACCGTTAATGATTAACAAATAAAAGATTATTTTCAATCAGACAAAATAAGTCTTGTACTTAATTCTTCAGAAAAATGATATCCAACGGAAACTTATATTTTTCTTTTTCCCCGGTCATATTTCAAAAAGTAATTATAAACAAGGATTAACGCAGTTATTTTGCAGACCTCTCTCCATATTCTACTTTTTTGTCACATAGATTGATGCAATCTATTATTATACCATATATTTCTCAGATTCAAATTTAATCTCAATATCTAATCAATTATAATTTAAAAAAAATAAACTCTTTCAAATATCGTAAAACAAATCAATAGCGTTTTGTTTGGTCGGAAGATTTTACAAAATTCCAACTCTTTCTGTTTGGATAGTCTGAAAATATCTAGGAAACTATATCGTATTAATTCCTATTTATGCCATTATAAGTTCTGTATTAATAATTATAAAACCAAATTGAATTTTTCCTTTGAAAACAATAAATTCGACATCACTCTAAGAAATTGTATTTTTTTTAAGTTCCAGGGTCTGAATAATATTGCTCCTACACTCAAATAGAAGTAGCGTATTATAAAGGTTGATTTTATTTGGAACATGAGGGCATATCAGTCTAATTTTGAAGAGAAAGGCTTCTAATTGTATATAGCTTATTTCAGTTTCGACTGTATATCCAATTATTCTTATATTCAATTTTTTTTGACAACTTAAATTCAATAATTTTAGTATAAATGTATTTCTACCACGGAAGTCAAGCAAGCGAGAAATAAGTCGTTAGAAAATTTTCCAGGGCGATGATGCTGGCTCTCCAATCTGCCAAAATGACATGGTTGTAGATGTAAAGTGCGGACACAAGTTGATAGGTTTTTTATTACTTGTGATGACCGATAAATTGGATGAAAAGTGTAGTGGCTTTAAGCTACAATAAGACTATCGTCTCGATCATGCCATCATTTTGTCCATTATTTGAATGTAAATGTTCTTAGTGTTGAATTTTCTCACAGTAAAATTGAGTATCAAGTTACAATTAGTATTTGTGTTATGTTTTAAATTACTCAATGGAAGAAGAGAAAATTTCTCTAGAATAATTTATAAATAAATAATTTATAAATAAATAACTTGATGATACTTGGCAGTCTCCACAATTTTTAAGTCCACCATAGAATCCATATTAGTCCAACTTAGTCTCTTACCTGACTCATGTACGGGTAGGTGAAGGTTTGTTCTAGGTAAATTGCTCGAAAAATATTGCTCGAATGAACAATTTCTTGAAACACAATTGCTCGAACGAAAAATTGATAGAATGAACAATTTCTCGAATGATCAATTGCTGGTATATTCAAATTGCTCACAGTGTTTGAATTTATAAAAGTCAGTTAATCATGAAGTTGAATCATTTCGATTAGCTTCACCTTACCGTCCTGGCTTCTTATTAGTAATAAATAATAACTGAATAAAAAAATTCCATGGATATTTACTTATAATAATCATTCTACTATTGCATTTATATCTTACTCCTGCTGTTTTTCTTATTCATATAGAACAGGAATTACTACATCAATTTTGGGTACTACAATTTTCGTGTTTTCGACAGTGGGCTCCGACGAGGTGTTATTTGGGCTAGGTTGGGGTTGTTAGGTTTTAGCAACTCGAGATATGGGAACTGCCGATCCCAGAAGGGAACGCTTGATCACGAGACATTTAGCAAGACTTCTAGTATTCGTGCTACTTGTTTTTTTTTAATTCCTTTTTCGATAGGCCTTATCTTGTTGATCTTTCAAGCAATTGATTATTCGAAATTTGACTATTTTAGCAATCATTCGGGCAATTAGCATTGTTCATTTAGTTTAAAGTATTGTTAAAGTATTGTTCATTTAGTCAAAATTTAGTTGATCATAAAGTGGAATAATTTCGATTAGTTGCACCTAACCGTCCTTGTCTCTAATTAGTATTTAATAATAACTATATACACATTTTTTGGATTATCTGAGTGATTGATCATTCGAGCAATGGTTCATTCGAGCAATGTTCTTTCGAACGATTGTGTTTCGAGCAGTTGTTCATTCGAGCTATTGCTTTTCGAGCAACTTACCGACTACCGTATCTGTTCGGTAAAGGATAGAGAAAGTTAAAAATCGGAGGTTAAACTGTCTTTTGGGTCATTCAAAAATGAAATTATTTAACCATTCAGGTTTTATAATTTGAAAATTAATTTTGTTACCGACTATTTGACCAGAAAAAGATCGAACATCTAATACAATAGAGAGTGTTTGATGAAAAACCAGCACCAAGATTCAGACTTGAAGGTGAAATTTATGAGTCTTTTATCAACTCCGATGCATCATCCGCGAATGACGGTTGTAGAAAAACTCCTATAGTACGGTTTTATTGATTGATTATTAATTAACATGCAGTATTTCGCCTGGGAGTTTACAATAATAAATTCGTGATTCAATCAAATTACGATAACCGTAGAATAATTTCCTAGACATCATGAATGTATGTATATCATCATTATGTGTGTGTATAATGGCAACACCTCAATTAAATCTCTAGTATATACTTCCCTTATTTGCAAATTTGTTTTATCAAGCTACTTAATTCTTGTAATTGTTTCCAATTTTTTGTCTTGTTTTCTATACCTGTGGTCGACATTGCTACATCTGTATACTCTAAGTCTAATACAATAAATTTGCCCTGCAGTACATGTTGTCATTAGTGTCTTACATGTCTAGGGTATAGAATGCTTACATTTTCTGCCAGCCAACTATTCATTAATGCACAATGACATGAAATATCTTGACTGAAGAGAACCTCTCAAACATTGGCGATCAGTTTCCTAACCAGAACTGCTTTTTCAAACATGATGGAGCAACATGTCACACTGCAACTAGAGTCAAAATATTTCCAGTTGATGTTTCCATTCAAGTATTCACATTTAGTCCAGAAATTTCACCTGATTCATACCTGATGAAATAATTGTGAAGATCTTAAAAAATGTGATAGCGAAAGCAATCCTGACATTATAGAGAATCTCCAAACATTAATAAAGTCAAAATGGAATGCTATACATGGATATTTAGAAGTAAGTTTGATCATCAGTATACACAGCATATAGAAGCTGTTCTTTGCAAATACAATCTCACTTAATAAAAAGTATATTTTGAAGCAGTTCAAACTACTCAACTATTCAAAAAATCAACATGTGTTAGCATAGCCCATTACAGATCACTATTAAGTGCAATCTATTTCTCCTTATTTATCTTACATGTTTGTAAATTTTTTGTTTATCATAGCCAACTCTATCTTCACTCGTTTCTATCTGTAAATCATAGAAATGAACAATTCGTGATTTCACACTACAAACTTTATCTACATTTCACATGTAGATAAACAAAAAACCTTGACACGTTTTCAGTCAGCTGTTAAAAAATAATAATTGGGACTTGATCAATTAAAGACAAATAAATATTTAATTTGCGATAAATATCTAAAATTATTTTATAATATCATAATATCTATGGTCATTACTCTCTTGAATCTTCATAATACTACAATATACATTCGATGATTTAGTTTTGTAATAAATAACTTTTCATTAATATCGTCGTAGAAATAAAAGGAATCAAATTATCGAAATAATGGTTGGAAAGAAATAGAAAGTATAAAACTACTCAATAAAAGAGTATAGCATCATAACCCCGTGTATGAACAGTGATTAGTGTTCATACACGAGTGTGACGCATCACAGCAGTGATGTGCTGATGTTAACTTTAACATTTAACAATCGCATGAATACTGTTTTCATCACTTTTTGAGAATTTTATGAGTTGTTTATTCGTACTGCAATATGCTTCAATACGTAATTTTCATTATTCAGATTGTTATGATTTACTTAACATATGTTCATAAGATATTATTTATTACGACCACTCGTCATCAACTGTACGTACGTACGTCATGCATTGATGAAAAGCACTTCACTAAATTAATATACCTCCATTCATTGAAGTATTGTGGAGTTAATATTTCAATAGAAATACAATTTTTAAATCTTATAAAATGCATTTTCTTGAAGGAATTCTTCTTATGTAGAGATTTCATATCTTCATGTTATAAAAACATTGTCTCATTATAAAAATATTATAATTAAACATGTACATGTTTCAATTAAAACAAAAAATCTAATAAACATTTTAAAGCTAATAAAAATTATGAAGTTAATTCATTATTCTAATAAGATGTTTTCATATTCGGACTAAATCGTACAAAATCATTCTTTACCTGTTCCATTTTAACTAACTTCATGATATTCTTAACTTCACCGAATTGCGCGATCTCGAGAGTGAGCTGCGCGTTTTTAACTCTGAAAAGCCTGGAGTGCCTAAGGGACTCAGTCCGATTTGAAATATTGATGCATGATTAGAAAATAATTAACTTGAGTTGCTGTAGCTCCTTGACTTTCATTGTCTATGGCGTATTTATGTATCGTGTGAGTGAAAATACTGGAATATGTTTTGAAATATTTAGTTTTATATCATTTTTGATCTGATCCCCTGATGAGGTACAACCGCCGATGTGTCACATTTTGCGTCACACTATAAAAATCACTTAAATGAATATTAGCTATTTTTGGTGTAAATCAAATTGTGACGTAACAGTGCATGTATTTTATCCAAGTGCTAAATGTCATAAAACTGAATAAAAAAACACTTGCATTATTTTTTTTTTATTTCACATAAATGCGTTTTTCACAATATTGAAGCCCGGATTTACAGCAATTTAAGTCAAGTTTTTTAAGTATAAATCTACATATATTTCAACCATGCAAACTTATTACAACCATTTTATATTATGAAATCGATTACTATGTGTGAATAGGGAGCGTGCCGCCCCCGAACTCCCTTGTCAGTTCATTAAACTCTCATGAAGCGAAATTTCTGATATCTCTTAGGCACTTTGGTTCCAGGATTAAAAATTCACAGCGCTCTCTCGAGATTGCGCTTTTCGTTTTATTGCGCAACATATGTGCTCCACAACACCTCAATAATTGATAAGAGTATTCATAAGTGCCTTCCAAAAAAACAAGAATGCATATGAAATGTAATTATATTGAATGCATGTGAAGGACTAGAATTGTAACCTAAAATGAAATAATACCCAATTCCTATTAATATGGTTGTTGTGATAGAATAATCAATTCTAATTAATCAGTCTAATTGAACTTTCTCATTTTTTTATAATTAAATGAGATGACTATCTTCACTCATCCATCAATATATTGTTAATAAAACATGCTACACATTTTAAGCCGTTACTCTTTGTTAAGTACCAGCTCATTGTGTGTGACAAATAATGGTGTTGTGGTGCATCCCTTGCAGCAACACACAGTAAAGTACATCATGTGTTCTGATGACTATCAATTTGGAGAGGAAACAGTAATGGCATAAGGGATGAAACTGTCATAGGGAGAGTGGGCCCACTTTTCCCACTCATGACCATCTCTTTATCAAATAAACTTTATTCGTCGCTAAAAAGGACAGAATGGTGCGATACGTACTATATAAGAGTATCTTATTCACCATCATCCCTTCCCATCTTTATCATATCACCAATGTATTCTCTTTCTAAATAATAAATAATCTCATACATAATTATTGTTGCCAATGAATATTATAACTAATTACTCTTATAGCATGAAACAGTATATTCTGGTATACAAATTGAAGCAAACTGGTTAAACAATAATCACTTTTCACATGTTAGTATTCGTGCATAATACAGTAACTGTACATTCTGTGGACATTTATAAAAATTACCACGAATTATATGAGAAGTTACATACATTATAATAAACAAATATTAGTTGTGACAGACATATATTATTGTATTGATGCTTTGCATGTACCAATTAATTGACAATTATTTAGCTTTGCCTTGATAGCAATTTCAATATTACTAATATGTATAGTTTTATGTAACTAATCTATTCTTATATAGTAATAATTTGAATGACATCAAATTTCAATAAGCAAAAGTAAATTATATCTTGGAAAAACATTTCAATATATATACTACCCATAACCAGGCAAATTCAATAATTATTATCGATGAAAATGAAAACGATAGAATTATGAGGCAAATGCGATTACAATCAATAACATAATTAAAACATATAATTGAACAATGATTTACATATTTTTACAGTAAGTACCTATGTTCTAGAATTTAGATACAAAATAATACAATATTCATTATGTGTAAACATAAGCTGTGTATTACCATCCTCATATTCAGTGAAGTTAAATGTTCTATCACTGGTTAATATATAAATTTGAGTATTTTAAATAATACCTCAATCATTATCACCATATTCATCACTAAATTAACTATTTTCTCACCAATAGAAGTATTCTCCACCAATTCTCATATCCAACTTATTTGATGGTTGGATGAAAGTAACTCCATTTTCATTGATAAATTAGGATTATTTCCCCAAGATTATGTTAATTCAAAGAAATGTTACATCGTTATATAAAGTCTAATATAACATTGTAAGAGAAGAAACGGGGGTAAGATCTGATGCTTAATCTCAGGTAGCAATGATTGTTGTACCAATATTGCCGATGTTGTACCAATATTGCCGATGTTGTTCCAATATTGCCAACGTTCTCCCAATATTGCCGATGTTGTCCCAATATTGCCAACGTTCTCCCAATATTGCCGATGTTGTCCCAATATTGCCAACGTTCTCCCAATATTGCCGATGTTGTCCCAATATTCCCAACGTTCTCCCAATATTTCCGATGTTGTCCTTATATTGCCAACGTTCTCTCAATATTGCCAATTTTCTCCCAATACTGCCGATGTTGTGTCAATATTGCCAGTTTGTTGTTCCAATATTGGCCAAAAAACATTGCTACCTGAGATGGATATGTTAATTTGTGTCAAAGTTTTTATCTGATTACACTGATTTCTATTACATAGGACGTTGTATTGGTAACATTGTGGAAGAGAGGAAGAATGAAACGGACCTTTCAAACTTCACCTTTTGATTTTTCTTGTTTAATAGGGAATATGTGTCTCAAAAATACAGTATGGATGAAGAGTAAAGATTGCCTCAAATTTCGATAGGTAATATTAGAATGGTTTCCTGTAACTGGTTTGAGTTTATTCGATAGTATGAAAATATGAAGTGTTTTCTTTAAATGATAAGAAAAAACTCATATAAAAAGTTATAAATAATATCAATGAAATGAAAGTATTATTCAACTTAAAAAAGTTCTCGGTTTTATTTATGATACTCTATAATAACATTTCCTATTTAATAGGAAAGTCTTGAATGATTTCTGTACATACTTACTTTAACGAAGGTGTAGCTTCTGTAATCATTAAAAAAATATACCTATTTTTTGGTCAATCTGCATTAAAGGTGTCTAAATTAATTACAACTAGATTTCGTGCACACAATAGAGCGCATACCTTCGCCTCCGCTTTTCTGTTTTCTACCAAAATCTAATACACTGCTGACTTGATAGTGACTAATCGTTCTACCAAGTTTCATGCAATATGGTTCAATACTTTTGAGTTATTGAGTTATAAATGACATTGACCTTCAACCTGATCACTCCCAAAATCCTACCAGATGGTTCCTGGACATTGTCCAATCGTCCTATCAAATTTCAGACAATTTGGTTGAATGCTTTTTGAGTTATTGAGTTACAAATGGCTTCGACCTTGATCTTTGACCTTTGACTCGATCACTCCCAAAATCTAACAAAATAGTTCCTGTATATTGACCAATCGCCCCACCAAGTTTCATGCGATATGGTTCAATACTAATTGAGTTATAAATGACTATGACCGTGACCTGTGACCTAGTCGCTCCCAAAATTCTACCAGCAGGTCACTAGACATGGTCCAATCGTTTCACCAAATTTCAGACAATTTGGTTGAACACTTTTTCAGTTAAGCTAATAACAAGATGATAAATAAATGAATAAATAAATGAGGGCTAAAATATGACCTTCCCGCATTCTGCAAAGGTAATAACCAAAAAATATGTGTCACAATTAGATTATAGTATAATATATCTTAAATTTAAATACAAATTAACACTAGTAATGTATAGGTATGAAATTAAAAAAAAATAATTAATAATATAATTACCAATGCATGAATTTCGAACCACTTAATGTCAACTATATTAACCAATTTAATAATGTAAAAATATAAGCCAATAATATTGAAGACTGTCAAAGGATCGAAGGGAAAATTTAATTAAAACTCTTCATTTCAAAAGTTCCTCTAAATAGATTCATGCCCACGATTGTTTTTAGAAAGTTGAGACCTCGCCTAAAAAGTAAAGCAATATCGATGTGATCCATGAAGGATATGATATAGCTTTCTATTTAACTAATCAAAGTAACTACTTATCAGTTCATTGTGAATAAGTAGTAACGTGGAATTAATGTTAATAATATTCATAATTCGACTGTTGTGGAGATATCATAAGACGTTTTTAAATTAATTTTTAATAACAAAGATAACTTTAGCCATCAATACGACTCGGAATGGAATCATAAAGCTTATTGACTTCTTCCATCAGAATTTTCAGCCACTCTTCCATCAAAACCTGCTCCATCTCCACCAGACGGGAGGGTGAGGGCTAGCGATTCCTAACTTGTCGCTAAAGTATGCACCACAAATGCTCCATGATATTGAGATCCGGAGATTGAGGGGACCATTTCAAGTGCCCCAGCTCAGTTTGATGCTCTTATACCAATGATTAATGATATGGGCAATGGGCAGCGTGGATCGGAGCATTTTCGTCTTGGAAGATGCAGTCAACTTCTGTAAACAGAGTTTGGTACATGAATGCACCTTGTCGCCCAAAATGTTCATGTAATCTTTGTTGTTAATCGTACCATGCAAGGCAACAATTGTACCAAGAGAACTCCACGATATGGCTGCCCAAACCATTACTGAGTTTCCTCCGTGCTTCACCGTGAGAAGGTCCGGTTGGAAGTTTCTTTGTGCTGCCTCCACATGTAAACTCGCCCCGAAGTCGAATAATATATAATTGCATATAATATTTTAACAGTATTGTTATAAAAAAGTTATGATTTAATCTAATCACATTCATTATATCATCTAAATTTT
Organism: Caprella mutica; assembly: GCA_947561585.1. Classification (NCBI taxonomy): domain Eukaryota; kingdom Metazoa; phylum Arthropoda; class Malacostraca; order Amphipoda; family Caprellidae; genus Caprella; species Caprella mutica. The sequence continues at coordinate 295,387 of CANNZV010000756.1, forward strand.
TACATCAAATAATAAATATTTTCCTTCAATCTTAAACTTCTTGGCTCAGAGTCTATCTTTTAATCTATCAATATTATAGTGTGTGACTCATTATCAGTTTCTCATTTACTGAAGAAAAGTGATCATTTTTTACGATTCTCTAAAGTTACGATAGTGCTGAGACATAAAAAACTTCTAACATCACTTTGTTAATTAGATTAGGTTCATTCCATAATAAACTGTGATATTTTTCGAGTTATTTTCTCTCTTATTCTATATTCTGCTATCTATATAATCAACTTGCATAGATATGATATTACAAAAAATATTCTAATTACCAGTATTTAAATATTAACTAGATTATGTGCACTCGGTAGAGCGCATATCTTCGCCTCCGCTTTGTCTGTTCTCTCCCAAATTTTAATAAGCTGCTAACTGGATAATAACCAATCGTCCCACCAAGTTTCATGCAATATGGTTCAATACTTTTTGAATTATAAATGACTATGACCTTGACCTTTGACCGGGTCGCTCCCAAAATTCTAGCAGCAGGTCACTTTTTCCGTTTAGCGAATAACAATATGATAAATAAATAAATAAATGAATATACCACGGCTAAAAAGTGTCTAGGACATTTCGTCCACGGACATTTCATCCACGGACATTTCGTCCACGGACAATTCGTCCACGGACAATTCGTCCACGGACATTTCGTCCACGGATAATTCGTCCACGGACATTTCGTCCACGAATTGCTTTATTTTCTATTTTAAAGTGTATATGTGTTATATTTCACAATATTTTTCGCTATTATATTAATAGCCAGTTATTATTAAAGTGAATTATTCCCAACCATTTCTTATGAACACATAAAAAAATGTTTACCCATCGATTGCAGTTATGAAATTAGACATGATGAACAGTTTTACTGTATCTTTAAATTATATACCTCCTTTAATATTTTGCATTAGTTAATGAGTTATGAGTATTTAAAATATGGAACTGAAATGACAGTGTACTAACAAGGCTAAATGTTCAGAGAGGTAAGAAAGAGAGAAAGAGTTCGGAAATATGGAACAGTCTGATAGCATGGACGTTTTTATATTTAAATAAATAAAGGCAACACTAAAAAGTTCCAATATCTACCTAATTCTTTTATAACATAATTCATTATCAATCACTTTGTTAGTGGTATATTATGTACTATCAGAGAAAAGAGTCTCCGCAAGATATGTATACGTACTGTATATCTCACATCACAGTTTCCTAATTTTCTATTATTTTCAAATCTTACATATTTGTCGTCGAATACACAGATCAAATTTAAAATATCTACAAGCATTACAAATTTACAATTAGTATTGTTATTTTTGGAAATAAAAAAATAGTAAATTGTCATAAAATCATTAGGTATTAATAGTTTAATCTTGGGTCTTTTCGGTAAGATACACTTTTCTTCGACTGTACAGGTATTTTATTTAATCACTGTTAAAAATAATGTGTCATGAAAAACTAATTTCTGTACCAATATTGCTTCTAATAACCTAATCTGAGTAATAATATTGGTGTTCATTGTAATTATTATTATTATGTTATTTTCAATGATCATATACTCTAATAACTTCGAAACATGGCCTCGTTATTATTACAGATTTTATTAGACCTAATGTGAAATAAAAGCGATTCCTGCCTGCATATCATTAAATAAAGTATTCAGTTTTATTATTTCACTGTTGCCAGCCAGCAGGAGCATGAGAAGAAGATTGCAATAAGAATTAAGGCATTATACCATAAATTTCTAATTGCCATAAAATAAGGGTGTTTTTCTACTTTCATATTGCAAAAAATATATAAATAATGCTCAATATAAAATTTATACACAATAAATATAAAACGAAATATAGCATTTCGTGGACGAATTGTCCGTGGACGAAATGTCCGTTGGACGAAATATCCGTGGACGAAATGTCCATGGACGAAATGTCCGTGCACGGGCTAAAATATGACCTTCCCGCATTTTGCGAAGGTAATTACCTACCTTCCGTACTACGAATCTTGTCAGTTTCCAATATAGCAGTATAAATTGCTTGCTATCCCTATTCCCAGGTAGCAATGTTTCCTGTGCCAATATTGGGGCAACATTGGCGATATTGAGACAACATTGGGCCGAGAATCATTGCTACCAGGGTAGGTTTTTGCTTGCTATACCATTGTTTTGTTGGATTATTTTGAATATTAATTTTAATATATGAGTATATTTTTTTTTTTCTTATCGGGAAGGAAGAGATTAGTCACCGTATTAATAGTTTAATCTTGGGTCTTTTCGGTAAGTTATAATTTTTTGTCTTCCAATTTTCCTTTTGATTATTACCTTCGCAGAATGCGGGAAGGTCATACTTTCATCGTAATTTATTTATTTATTTATCATCTTGTTATTCGGCTAACTGAAAAAGTGTTCAACCAAATTGCCTGAAATTTGGTGAAACGATTGGTCCCCAGTGACCTGCTGCTAGTCTTTTGGGAGTGACCCGGTCAAAGGTCAAGGTCACGGTCATTTATAACTCAAAAAGTATCGAACCATATTGCATTAAACTTGGTGGAACGATTGGTCAATATGCAGGAACCATTTTGATAGATTTTAGGAGTGATCGGGTCAAAGGTCGAAGATCAAGGACAAGGCCATTTGTAACTCAAAAAGTTTTTAAACAAACTGTCTGAAATTTGATGGTGCAATTGGTCAATGATCAGGAACGATCTGGTAGAATTTTGGAAGCGATCCGGTCAAAGGTCAAGGTCATTTATAACTCAAAAAGTATTGTACCATATTGCATGAAAATTGGTGGGACGATTGGTTATTATCCAGTTAGCAGTTTCCCTAATTTTGGGAGAGAACGGGTCAAAGCGGAGGCGACGGTATGCGCTCTACCGAGTGCACATAATCTAGTTGCTTATGAGGCATAGAAATTCTAAATGAGATATTTAAATCTATAAAAATAGTTTCAATTGTTAATTGTTAACATATAGTAATATGAAGTTTTCTTTGTTACTTAAGATTTATTATCCCTATCATTCTGCCCACATCATTGATGACTAACGCAGGTACTTACTTATTGTATTGTTCTTTTCAGCAGCAACTGGTGAGTGACACTCCAGTTTGAGATGCCTTAGTCCTACCTAGACTGAACTTCAGTAATATTATCGCCCTGTGGCTAGACTATTTTATTTCTGTGTGGTATGGTCAGTAAATCAAAGAATGTAATCCATTGTTTGATTTAGACTGATTTTATTTGCAGAAACTAACTTGCCGCCCAGTGAATCTTATTTTCCCCTTAATTCAATCTATTAAACTTTAGCATTTTCAATAATAGCAAGACTCGGATATCTACATTAATTTATGATTTACTGTTCAATTTTTGTAAACTATTATGGGAATTGAAACTTTGAATAAAAATAAATTAATTTTATAAGGAAATTTCTATGTTTCAGCATTAAACATGAGGGAGGGGGATATATTGTACCTTTAATAGAAGCCAATTTGAAGGAAATTGGCTTATAATCAAAATCCCACATATATATTATTGTGTAAAACTATTAAATTGTATTTATTTTTTCTATTTAATCATATTATACGAATTATCGAACGAAGTTACTCTTAAAAGATTAGCAAGACTGAAGCATAACAGTCCATGCAATCTGAGGAGACATTCAAGGAAGAAACACGAGAGAAGGCTTTACTACCCAACATAAAGGGGGGTGAGGGGCAGAAAATTCAACTATCAGAATATTTAATACACAAATATTAGTAAAGTGGCACCTTTCTTGTGGTGGGATTTAGAGTGAGTGGCCATGTTTGTTTTCAACTGCCACTGATTAGGTATTAAAGTTAAAAAAAGAATCGAAAACATTTAGAATGAAATGAAATAGTCGAAGCAAACACAGAAGAGTTTTGAGTCAATATTTTGATATTTGTCACAGGACTGTGGATAAGATTCTCCTTTTCGTAGAAAAATAATAAACAGATACCTATAAGAAATATAAAAGACTTTTCACTTCAATTTAATTAAATTTTCGTTATCGTCCGAACGGTGATAAACAGTTTTTTTTTAAATATATTTATATTTAATCATTTTTACAATAAATTAAGATGATAAAATTATTGATAAATAGTATTAAGGTATAATCTATTCAAATTAACTCACATTATTTTTCACTAAACGTGATTTGTGTCCGTTTGCTGGAGTTAATGTTTGTTGACTGAATTTAATTGTCATGTTTTTGATACCATTTTTTATTTTTTATTTCATTCAAAATGGCTCTTACGTATATTCATTCTTTTAACCGACAGATATATTTTTGACTGGATCTTTAACGTGTTGATAAGAATAAGTTTAACCGAGCTTACCTCCGATATATATTGTGGTTTTCTATGCGCAACTGTCAAAGAAAATGATCCTTCTAAGGGAGACTAAGTTTTTCTAATAAATAGAGAACTGACAAACTTATTGTCAGTGAAATTATGCAGTATGAGAAAAGTTCTTTAGGTTATGGAAATCGAATCAATTTAAGCAGGAAGGTACTGTTTCTTATGATTTCAATAGATTTAATCCCTATAGATCAAATTGCTAATATAACGAAGTACCGAAAAAATAATTTCAATATAGTTGCAGCATGTCTAACATATAAAGAAAATACTTTCTGTGATGACTGTTTCTCAGTTTACTAACTTCACAATTTAAAGAAGAAATTTTGCTAATAAAAAGTTAGGCTTCTATATGTTATAATATGCTTTAAAGCAGAAGAAATTCGCAAATATTGAATTTTTAGGTAAGAAGTTCTTTTTTATTTGAATTTATAAAGATCTCCAATTTTTTTTCATTTTTTCGTTGCAAAAATGGAATACTTTTCATTAAAAAATGGAGCATTAAATCATTGTAATGAAATAATCGATATTTCTAAATTGTTATGGAATTTGACCACAAAAACTTTTGAGAGTAAATAAGCAGGTAATTTACCTACATTTTAATATGAGTTTCATAATAATAATTATATGCAACACATTGAAATGTATTTATGGAATAAATAAAACAATAGAATTTATAATTTTCAATATAAAGAAAAATATATACATATAAATTAGAAAACCTCACATACATTTAATCGACATACGAAGGTCACCTCTTTTAATTATGAGAAAGTGGACTGCGAATTTTGTCAGCAAGAGCGACCCATTACTAAAGCAATTTGATTATATGCACTCGGTAGAGCGCATACCTTCGCCGCCGCTATGACCCATTCTCTCCCAAAATCTAATAATCCCATCGTTCCACCAAGTTTCATGTAATATGTTTCAATACTTTTTGAGTTATTGAGTTATAAATTACTTTGACCTTGACCTTTGACCGGGTCACTCCCATTTTGATGAAACCAATAGTTTCATCAAATTGCAGGCAATTTGGTCGATCACTTTTTCAGTTAAGCGAATAACAAGATGATAAATAAATAAATAAATAAACGACGGCTAAAATATGACCTGCAGTGTTTCAATTCAATTGGTTACATTCATGGTAACCAACTGCCTTCCGATTTCCCTGAAAAGGATGCATTGTTGTCTCAAAGTTTAACGAAGCGGAGAAGATCACTTTTAGACAACCAACACACCTCTGTATGCATTACAAGACCGTGAAACACTTCTTCATTTTCACTACAAAGTTAGCGAAGAGGCGACTATAAATAGAATTTGCTTTAATCATGTTGATAACTTGAATTACAATAATTAATTAACCGTACAGTCTAAGTGTACAATTGTGAGCACTGTCAGATCGAGGCAAAGGTCTCTAAATTTAAATTTACACTATTGTGCAATGGGCGCCCTAGTGTTATCTTGGGCCCAAAAATATGATTTTACTTTCGTGGTCCACCTCAAAGTCCCCTGGGGCCAAATGGGCCTCATTGGGAACCGCTGCTCTAGAGTGAATCTAGTAATGAACAATGAATGCAATGTACGTCATTACCATGAGTTCTACTTTTTAAATATACTTGTAATTTTTTTAAACTAATATAATGTTCTACAAGGGCAGTTGCCTGATAACCAACAAAAGCACATTTATATTAAATCACTTTTATATAATGTTATACCTAATTACATACCTAGAAACGATCTCTATGGATATACATGGAGCGTTCATTCATTATGTGTATTCTTGACCACGTTCTGAATTACCTTGCTCATGTTTTGGTAGCTAATGCAGCTTTTACTTAGGTCATTTAATGTTTGAGATCTTATTATGTGTGATGATATGATATTTAGATTCATAATAGTTTAAAATTATCCCTGGAAAATATTGCGGGATAAAAAATAAAAAATTGTAGAAACTGGAAATCTCTTTATTCGAAACTGGTTTTTCAAAATATACTAGGGCAATCTTAGATTGCCACGCTTTGAATAAATACTTCTTCATTTTTCAATGGTGTATATGTTTTTGTCCTGTAATTAAAACTTTCATAGTTATAGGTAGGTATCTGCTCATTATATTATCTACTTACGTAGCTGTCCACCGTTACATATATATTGTATATCTATGTGAAAAACACTAGTACTAATTATATTTAAAAAAATATATATGATATTAGCACCCAAGCTGTAATGACTAACTATATAGTGACTTTTATTCTAAAACTCAAACCTTTATTTAAAGAAAGAATATTTGATGACAGTTCAGATCAAAATCAATAACAAAATGTTCTGCCTCGAAGGGTATAAAATATCTGAAAACAACAATGTAACAACTTCAATTGGTTAAATTAAATTGATTGAATATTAAGCTTATGAAAAATTTAAACAGATGTTAGTAAATTATATGTCATTTTCAATTAACTTGTGCATATACTATTAAGTTACATTTATAGTTTATCCATTTCAAAACCATGATTAACCATAGCCTTCTTCTTGGATCTCTTTTTTGATTTTTTTGAAGCCTCAGCTGGAAGCGAATGGTGCATCATCTCATTCATATAACACAGGTTCCTGTAAAAAAATCCATCGGTAAAGTAGCTTATTTAAATTTTATCCTGCCAACTATTAATTTCTGATCATTTGCATACATGTGAGGAAATTGCGGGTATAAACCACATGGAAGTTCCGTCGCTTCTTCCATAATTCTTGGTTGCACACTCATGTTAGCTGGAATATCTTGAGAAAAGACAGAAAAAATAATTATTGAACTGATAGTGACATTTTAATTTCGTATGTAATAATTTTTTTTACTTTCATCAATAAAATCCTTATGCTTATCCTTATCCTTATTCAAGTGACTCACGGCTATTTCTTCTTCCTGGTTTGTATTCTCCTTCGTGATTCTTCTTATGGTACTGATCTTCATACCAAGCATCGGCAGGATATGCTGGCTCACCGTGTTTGATGATATCCAGTCCTGTACCATTAAAGTGTCAATCAATTTCACGTATCATAAAATAAAATTTAAAAAAGCTCATTTTATTTCTGTTATAAAATAGCTACACAATACGAAATTTGTAAGAATTTTAAAATCAATGTAATGTCAGTCACCCTTTATTTCGACATCTTCAGGCACTCTGAGTTGTTTGAAAACACGCAATATTCCAAACATGAAGAGGGATAGTCCTCCTGACCACGCGATGATGGTGGCCATGCCAACTAGATTCCATTTGAGAATTTCTAGCCCCTCTGCATTTCCCAGGGCGAGGCCATTCTCAGCAAAGAGAGCAACCGCAATGAGGCCCCAACACCCTCCACCGAAGTGAACACCAACAGCGTCAAGGGGATCATCAACTGCAAGTAAAACAGTTATGGAATGGTTTACAAAAGAACATTCAAATATTCATTGATATTTAATATAAAGATATCAAACATTTGATATTCAATTTTGACTATAAGTACTAGATGGAAATGGCTGCTGGTTCTTAAGAAAAATACATCTAGTTGATCTGAAACTATATCTCGCTTTTGAGTTAATTAATGTTATTTGCAACAAATTTGTGTTCCAATTCAACCAGGAACTTTAAACATAAACAAAAGTAACAATCAACAAAACATGAACAACTATCATTATGACAATTATGGACTCCAAAAATTATTCAAATTTACTCAAATTTTCATGGAATGGATAAATACGAAACAATTTGAAAATAATAACAAGTATAATTTTCGAACCAAGCGGAGAAAATGAAGCGTAAGATTATATATCTACCATCCCACTTGTTAAAAGGAAAATTAATTTTTAGTTAAGACGTGAAATTTTGTCCAACACTAAAACATAACAACCAAATACAAGATATTGATACTGGTTTTTGTAGAAAAATATTTTTTGTTAATTTAAAAAAATCATTTAACGAAACACCTGATCGAAAAACCAGTTATAATGTGGTTTTTATTTCAGACTTCCATTTAAATTTCGCTGAGTTCTATTCTCAGTAGCATTTAATATCATATCAACTACATACTATTATATCATCGGCCGTTCAACTACGTATATACATTACATTTTTTATCCTTCTTGTTATTAATGGAAAAATATTGTCTTTATAAAAAAGACATCACCCATATCAATAATATTCAAGAGGTTTACAATGGTATTCATTAAGTTTTATTTACAGATGAATCCATTTCAAATTAGGCAATAGAGTCTCTAGACTAGATGTTGAACCTGTTGAATGTCTATTTTTTTTCCTTGATATTTAATGTACCTCATACTCATGGATGGAAAAGTAAAATGAAGAGGTGATTATAAATGATGAGTACGAGCCTACCTGACACAAAAATCTCTAAGACCTTTAAAATTGCAAGTAGCGAAAAAAAATAAACATGGTAAAGATGAAAAAAGACAATACATAATTCAAATTACATCAATTCAGAGACCAAGGTACGCCACCCCCATCACTTCCATTCACCCCATACAGATTCAGGAGAGACCCCTGGGGTATCAAAACGTAAGCGCGAGTGAGACTGACTATAAATTTTGGTTGTTTGAGTTTTTCTTTAGTTTATTTCCAATGTCATTGAGTAGGTATTAACTGAACTCTGGTCTTTGTTTCGCTCGTTATAAGGTGCTTTGTAGATGCTAAAACTTAATGCATGTCACCGGTATTAATGTATTATATTTTATATATTATATTCAGGTTGCAACGAAACACCACTCGCAGTGGTTCTTTACTACTTTGCAGGTTAACTGCTCCTATAATGCACTTTAGGCATTGTATATATGGGTGGAATCACGGAGCTTCAATACTATAGTTTCCTATAACTCAATTACTGTGTGCTAAATTGTCGGACACGGTTACCATTGTATACTTTTATTGTATACCAGTTTTGTATTCTTCATTTTTTCCAGAAATGTCATATCTTGTATATCGTATAGTTATAAAATACTACAGATAACAAATAGGTTTCAATCCCCATTTTTCCATTCGTAAGTTTTGCCACTAGAATGTCCTGTGATGCATTTACTCACTTTTCAAAGCGATGAGAATGTAATGTATCAATAAGAAGACCACTCCACCAACACCTCCAGTAATGAGAGCACCCCAAATATACTGCACATTGCAACCAGCACAGATAGACACCATTCCACACAGAGCTCCATTGAGGGTCAAAAGGAAGGACCAAGTATGCGCTCCTCTCAATCTGATGATTATCAGCACCACTAATCCTCCAGAGCTTCCAGCAATGATGGTATTGACGATGGCTCTGGCCACTGCCTCTGCGTCCCCTTTGCTGCTGATAGATCCTTGGGACCCACCGTTAAAAGCCAAGAAAGCGAAGAGGAGAATAAACCCACCAAGAGCAGCTAACTGTAAGACAACAAATACCAATACTGAAAATGTTTTTTCTTAAAATATAAATCTTTCTCATGAAAATTCGATTATTTCTTTGATTTTTATATAGTCACCTATTTTTTTTTTTAGAAACTTACTAATTTACATTTAAAAAATATTATATATACTTGATTGCTTCAATTTTTAATTAGTATCATCTTCAAATTTATTAGTAAATTATGCATAATTTATGATTATAAACTTCTTTCAATGACGTGCTTCTGCTAAATGTCTGTTGCTCTAATTAACATATAAAGATTTTTTTACTTATATAGGGGCTTGAATTCTATGTATATTTGTGTACTTTTTATCTCAATAAATATTAACAAAAGTGAATTAAAAAAAATAAGTTTTTGAAAATTTATCTCTAAGTGAATAATTGAAATATAAATAAAATGGTAAGTAAACAGTTCCATTTTAATTAATCAAAAAACTGAGTAAGATAGAAAGTGAAACAAAATGCTATTATAGTGGTGCCAGTTAGAAAAAAACTCAAATTACAGTGAATGCTAAAAGAAGAACTGTGTGATAATCTGCCATTTTCTACCATGACCTCTTGTGCCATTTGTCCAAAAAGAAGTTATTACATGAACAAATTTTATATTTGAAAGTATTATTATGAAATAAGAGAAATAATGAGCTTTCAAGGAATTTAAGTGAAAGATTGTTTAAGAATAAATTCACATATAAACATTAACATCTACAATAGTGAATGCACTCACGGGAACAGAATGTCCTTTAAGATCTGGTACATCTTTGTTAAATCTTCCAATTCTAGGGCCCAGCATAATAGCACCGACAAGAGCAGCAACTCCTCCAGTCATGTGCACAACACCACTACCAGCAAAATCTTGATAAGCTGTTTGCGCCAACCAGCCGTTATCGCTCCAAGTCCAATGAGACACGACAGGGTAAACGAAACCTGGAAAGAGCCATTCGATTATTTGTTTACATAGAATTAATTAGTTATCATTTAATGAGATAATTAACTGTATATTGATATAATAAAAACACATCCAGAACAGTTGCAATCCTCTTCAGTCTCCATTTAAGTGGGCGGATAAACTATTCTAATATAATCGTAATTTAATGCAATCATATACTTATAATTCATATGGTATTTTTAAGGCTCATACATAACTCTAGCCAATCAAGAAATAAACAAATCTCAGTTCTAATACTGGTTTTCAAAAAGCATATCCAATATTATCCATTCTCCCCATATCATTTCCTAATCTCATCCAACATATTACAAAGCTACTCTTGTCATATATTCTTCAAAATCAGCGCGTAATCTAGAATTTGTGCTCTTGGGGCGAAAGAAAATATTCATTACATATCAATAACTCAAATACAAACACAACCACTCTCCTTCTCCATCGATAATCATCTTCCAAAGTTGTAATGAAGCTACTGGTGCTACATATATTTGATATCTGACTGACATCAGAAATATTATTGGATTAGATGCACATACATATCTTACATACTATCTTTATGTTAAATACTTGCCAGTCAGCAGTATTGAATAAATAAAGTAAGCACTGAAGGCGCATCTTTCGGCCACAGATCCAGACACAATAGTGGCTGCAGTGGCTGCAAACACGAACTGGAAGACCCAATTAGCGAGTTCGATATGAGGTAAGCCAACCCCTGCCCAGTAGGTAGTACCAATGAATCCATTCCCACCTTCACCGTAAGCAATGGAATAACCTATCAGCCAATAGGCTATGCCGCCGATAACTGGAATAGGTAATAAGTGGTAAAACATCTGAAAAAAGGTTTTCTTAATTCGTTCAGCTTAAGCAAACGGAGATAATTACAGACAAAAAAAATCTATTTCAATCTATTGCATTAATTAGGCATCGAAAATAATTTCGTTGAAGGAGTGTATCTTCATTTGTTCTACCCTAAGGGGTAAAACGGTTACAACTCTGTAACCGGGAATTGACTTCACCTGATAAATAGTAGCAAACTTTACTGATATCAACAGATTTCAATCTAACATTTTCTAATAATTTATTTAAATTATTTTCATTAAATTTTCAGCTAAAAACTTTAAAACAGCATACGAATAATATAAATTATTAAAAGTGTTCACCGAAATTTCAAATTAAATAAACCATAAAGAAATGAAATGGTTTTATCTTTAATCAGTTCCAGCAGCTCTTGAAAAAAGTACTCGTTGTTATGGTACACTTGATGTGTATAGTTCTTTCAAGTGATTCGATGCTAAAGCTCATTGCAAATCAAAATATTTTGTTATTAGAATTCTGCTAACTCGTTTCATTTTATGACGAATAAAGGAATCAAATTTAGTACACATGTGTCATATACTGTATATCTATATTATATTGAATTGCAATATTTTAAATTATTTGTGAACAGATTTATTAATTTAAGGATTGAAAGAGCTACTGGTCTATATGCAACTTTAGAAGTGTTCTAATGAAATGGGTTGTAAGTAAATGAAAAAAATGATTTCAAATTAACTAGAACCCAATCGGAAAAACGTACTTCGAAGCCTCGAGAAACTCATTAAAAGAATTATAATAATACTCACAAACATCAAGCATATTTTTGATGAGAATGTTTGTTGCATTTTTTGATCTCACGGAACCGACTTCTAGGAAAGCGAAACCAGCTTGCATAACTGAAATAGAGAAAGTTGATAAATTTGATAAAGTCATAAATCTATAAATTATATTCTTAAAATATATAGTCTGCAACAGAGCTTGAAATAATAGTATTGAGAGATGGAATGAGAGCAAGAGAAGTTGGGAAACTGGGATACCGTCCAAAAATTATTACGTAAGAGGACGAAGGAGTGAAAATATAATTATTCTGTGCGGAAAATTTTCTTCAACTTGCCTGAGGCAATGAGTCTCAAGGATATTATTAACAGTTTAACACAGAAATGATTCAATTATTAGAGATTTACGAGGGAAAAAATAATGAAGTGGTCCTCCTTTTAGCCCTGAACTCAGTCGAAGAGAAGATCTCGAAGAACTTGCTTTTAATGAGACTGCTATAGGTAGGTAATAATCAAAGAGTGATCTGTGGGAAGAATTGGAAAATATTAAGAGAAATTTACACCAACTGAGATTGATAAACTGACTATTTGAATTGATAAACGTCTAATGTCGGTATTCTAGGTGAATATCATGCTAATGTTTGAACATAAATGTGTAAACAGAACAATGAATATATTAATTATATTAGTCAATAGAGGATTATGTAACATTGTATGATCGATAGCACGAAACCATTGTATGATCGAAATTTCGATCAATATTGTATAAATAGATCGAAATAAAATTTCGATCTATAGTGCAACATAGCCCGCTAAAATGAATCTATGGCTAAGTTTCCACAACATTGAACTATTTTCATTTAAAACGGAAAATGAAAATGATTAATCTTTTCAAATAAAAAAATACAGCATTATTATAACTTTCAATGAATTTATCGTGAATGCTGAAATGATACGCACATTTGGTGTTTATTTATTAATTCCATTCTAGTCACTAATAACGCATGCAAATAATTCTAAAGGTGATATAAATATACTGTAATAGTTTGAATAAATAGTTTCACTAAATAAAATCACTAACAACTCCATCCTCCAAAGAACAACCACTTTTTTGTAGACCAAATAAATGAATAGAAAGTATTTGTGTCCATGACAGTAACAACCTGATTGAGATTTGAGTATAATTTTTTGAACTATTTATTGAGTAAAAGATGGAGTATCTCAGAAAATGGAGCAAGGTGAATAAAAGATACTGACTTTTAAACATGTAAAACAGCCGTAACTCAATGGCAAGTGATTGTCATACCTAACTAAAATAGTTAATGGAATAAATTTCTATACCTTATGACGTAATACCTTTATTATCATTATCAATTAATTATCAATTATTATTCATTTTGATATCAAAAATTTGACACGTTTTGTTCAAAACTTCTTGAAAAATCAGCACGAAAAAATTATATTAAATGAAAATGATAACTCAAATTATATTATAGGTAACAATATTATCCTTCTAAATCTTCCATGTAAGTAAATGATGACATTGAAGAGTGTCTGAGGTCATTCATTATAAGATGCGAAATCTATCGAAAGAACAATTTTCATAATTCTTAATCCTCAGACGCCCAAAATATTTTATACGGGAAAATAATATTTTCTATCACCAGATATTATAAAGAAACATTGACTTGTGAACGGAGGGACAGTTTAGACATACGGTTGGAGAGAGAATCTCATGGATCATTCGTCTCCCTCCCAAACTCATCCTGTACAACACCTCTCCTCCCATTTCTCCAGATTCTATGCAAGAGTCTTCAAACCATCGCTGGTCCGTTTCTAATCTTACTCTTGATCAATAGGAAATACCTATCTCCTCCACTACATATTTTCCTAACCTTTTCATTAATTTCTGTTGAAGCAGAAATAACGAATCTCTAAATGAATAACAATTCGATCTAATGATTTAAACATACCAACAAGTTTATGTAGTTTTCGCTAATTGAGCTGTGACCGGTAATTGGGTAGTGTCTGGTGATTGGGTAGTGACCGGAAATTGGGTAGTGTCTTGTAATTAAGTAGTCTGGTGATTGTGTAGTGACCGGAAATTGGGTAGTGTCTGGTAATTGGATAGTCTGGTGATTGGGTAGTCTGGTGATTGGGTAGTATCCGGTGATTGGGTAGTGTATGGTGATTGGGTAGTGTATGGTGATTGGGTAGTGACCGGAAATTGGGTAGTGTCTGGTAATTGGGTAGTGTCCGGTGATTGGGTAGTGCCTGGTAATTGGGTAGTGTCTGGTGATTGGGTAGTGACCGGAAATTGGGTAGTTGTTGGAATTGGGTAGTGTCCGGTGATTGGGTAATGTCTGGTGATTGGGTAGTGTATGGTGATTGGGTAGTATCCGGTGATTGTGTAGTGTCTGGTGATTGGGTAGTGTCTGGTGATTGGATAGTGTCTGGTGATTGGGTAGTGTCTGGTGATTGGGTACTAACTGGTGATTAGGTAGTGTCTGGTGATTGGGTAGTGTCTGGTGATTGGGTAGTGTCTGGTGATTGGGTACTAACTGGTGATTAGGTAGTGTCTGGTGATTGGGTAGTGTCTGGTGATTGGGTAGTGTCTGGTGATTGGGTAGTGTCTGGTGATTTGGTAGTGTCTGGTGATTGGGTAGTGTCTGGTGATTGGGTAGTGTCTGGTGATTGGGTAGTGTCTGGTGATTGGGTAGTGTATGGTGATTGGGTAGTGTATGGTGATTGGGTAGTGACCGGAAATTGGGTAGTGTCTGGTAATTGGGTAGTGTCCGGTGATTGGGTAGTGTCTGGTAATTAGGTAGTGTCTGGTGATTGGGTAGTGACAGGAAATTGGGTAGTTGTTGGTAATTGGGTAGTGTCCGGTGATTGGGTAGTGTCTGGTGATTGGGTAGTGTCTGGTGATTGGGTAGTGTCTGGTGATTGGGTAGTGTCTGGTGATTGGGTAGTGTCCGGTGATTGGGTAGTGTCTGGTAATTGGGTAGTGTCTGGTGATTGGGTAGTGACCGGAAATTGGGTAGTTGTTGGTAATTGGGTAGTGTCTGGTGATTGGGTACTAACTGGTGATTAGGTAGTGTCTGGTGATTGGGTAGTGTCTGGTGATTTGGTAGTGTCTGGTGATTGGGTAGTGTCTGGTGATTGGGTAGTGTATGGTGATTTGGTAGTGTCTGGTGATTGGGTAGTGTCTGGTGATTGGGTACTAACTGGTGATTAGGTAGTGTCTGGTGATTGGGTAGTGTCTGGTGATTTGGTAGTGTCTGGTGATTGGGTAGTGTCTGGTG
>CANNZV010000756.1:311076-345506 GCA_947561585.1 Caprella mutica
TGGGTAGTGTCTGGTGATTGGGTAGTGTTCGGTGATTGGGTAGTGTTTGGTGATTGGGTAGTGTTCGGTAACTGTGTAGAATTAAGTGGATTGGGTAGTGTTCGGTAATTGTGTAGAATTAAGTGGATTGGGTAGTGTTCGGTAATTGTGTAGAATTAAGTGGATTGGGTAGTGTTTTGGTAATTGTGTAGAATTAAGTGGATTGGGTAGTGTCTGGTGATCGAGCTGTTCGTAAATTGAAAAAATTCCAGGGATTTAGATGTTGTTCGGTGATTGGGTTACCGAATTTTCTAATTACTGAAAGCGTGACGGACGGTCTAACATCTAATGATTTTTTTATTATTATTATTTTTTTTTTCAAAAGCAAAAAAGAAGATGCAAACCTTCTTTAAATAATTTAAAAAAAAAACAATTATCTTTATTAAGACAATGAACATTAAAAAAATGAAAGATAAGCTTCTCTGCTCTACGAATTATAATACTATTAGTGTATTACCCGTCAAGAAGAACGTTCTATAGTATAGTTTAGCAAGAGTTTATAAGTGAATTAGAATTAAATGCATTCAAGATTATGATGTATTTAAAATAATTTAATTGAGTAAATCCATCAAAAACGGAAGGAATAGTTTTTCCTTTTTATTTTAATGGAAATTTCATGTATTAAGAAATTGCCTGTTTGAATAAATTACAAAAGATTTTAATTTTCAAATATACAGTATTTCGTTATCCGTATTTTAGCTGGATTTATTTATGCGAAGTTTTTTCTTCGTATTAGGTATCGGAATTTTTTTCTGATATTTTTGTTACCCGAATTTGATATTTTTCTGTTATTTGAATTTTCGTTACCCGGATGCTCTTTGCATGTATCAATGGCTTCAATTATTAAGGTCGTGATATTATTTTTCTTACAACCAGCAAACAAATTTATACTGTTTATTAGTTTGTTCATGTATAGGGAGATTATTTTATATTTCTTTTATATTGTAAAAGGGAATGGCAAAAATTGCAAAAATGAATAATTTTTATTAAACTAGATAAATATGATTTACACGCAACTTCAAGTAATCATGATTTTTAAAACTTGTTCTTACTTACGTGTATAATCTCTAAAAATATTTATCGCAAAAAAATAAACGTCTGCTTCATCTAAATCTAAAATATATTATGCATAGGAGTTAAAAACTATATATAATATACGCTCAAATATTGTGTGTCCGTGACTTGGAGAAATAGTATTCGGAAACAGTTAAACCTAGAGACTACGATTTTACAGCTTTTTAGAAAATCGTGTCGAATTTTTCGTGGTAAAAGGATTTTCCGAAATTCAAACGGGTTTTCGAATTATTAACACTTGATTTATAATGGGTAGATAGGAATTAATTAAACATAATATATTCAGAGACTATTCTACAGAATGACTAAAACTTTCTGGAAACCTCCTTCCTATGGTCATACATAACGCTATTAATACGAAATTCGGAAAAAAATGTATTAATAGAACTGTCAAGTTATAGTGGAATCAATGATGATTAATTTTAAATCGGCAAATACATGGTAACATACGGAATAAATAAATTTCGTTCATTAAATGCTGTATTTTGTAACATATTTATAATGTGAATACATTTTATATTATATATTATTTAGATCTATTTTGGAATATAAAACTAGGGAACATCCTTATAGTTGAGGGTGATTAGAATCTCATGATCTTTGCCTTAATAAATCTTATTGCAATCTTCTTCTCCTGCTCCTACTGGCCGGCAACATTAAAATATTTTTTTTAATGAAATTCAAGCAGACCCCGTTTTTATTACACCCCGGTCTTATAAAATCTATAATAATTTCGAGACATGTCTTGAAGTTATTAGAGTACGGACGCTTTTTTTGTGGTGTTTATATTTCACAATAACTACAATAATCATCTATTGTATTTTTCAGAAAAGAAATATTGGTTCAAAAATATTTTTTTTAATAAAAGATCCTTTTTAACAGTGACTTCATAAAATGTGCAACTATAATATGCTGCAAAATAATTAATTGATAGTTAAAAGTGATGATAAATAGCTAGTTACCTTCGCAATCTTGCGGAAGGTTATATTTTCATCGGTATTTATTTATTTATCATTTTGTTATTCGGCTAAGTGAAAAAGTGTTCAACCAAATGGCCTGAAATTTGGTGAAACGATTGGTCCATGTCCAGTGACCTACTGCTAGTCTTTTGGGAGTGACCCGGTTAAAGGTCAAGGTCACGGTCATTTATAACTCAAAAAGTATCGAACCATATTGCATGAAACTTGGTGGGACGATTGGTTATTATCCAGTTAGCAGTTTCCTTAATTTTGGGAGAGAACGGGTTAAAGCGAAGGCGAAGGTATGCGCTCTACCGAGTGTACATAATCTAGTATATAGTGTTACGATTAATTATTTGAACGCAAACATATACGACACACATGTTATCGGACAGTTTCACATTTTCGGACTCAAAATAAATTTTATATCACTATTATTATTTCCTTTTATTAAAAATTATTATATTTTCTTCCTTATGTGACCGAAAGTGTAGAACTAACCAATAACTTGGAACTGCTACCATAAAAAAATTGAAATTGAAAAAACACAAAATTACTGTTATTTCTAAGTTGCAATCATTTAAAGCAAAGCATCAAACTAATTACTCACCTGTACTGAGTGAAGAAAAAACTATGGCTAAATTTTAAAACTTTTAATTCATTCGCTACTTTAAACTTTCACAACAGACCGTTAACTGATTTCAACACTAGCTAGTGGATAGGCAGTCAGTCGAACCTCAGCACCATTTTCATCTTTTCTGACTCATAGAAAATGATGATGTTTCAGGAGTAACAAATAACAATTATATAATAACTAGAAAATATATTTGCAATAGGACTAAGTAGTGATTTTGGTTATCAGCTGATACATTATTAATATAGTCACTTCAAGTTAATTCTTTGTAGTGGGTTATTAAGAATTCAGTGTTAATAACCTTTGTGTTTGATACATGAAGGGAATGCATTAAAATATAATTCATCAACACTTTACCTCGGCTGTAAAATGAACCACACATTTATCTTGTTTGTAAATAAGAAACTGAAATAACAGGGAATAATTAACCGGTTATTTCAGTTTCTTATTTTAAATAATCTCAACTCATTAATCAAAGCAAAAAATTGAACGAGGTAATCAACTTAGAGATACAGTCAACCCTGTTTAGCATATGTAATTTTAAAACTGTAATCGGAATTTAAGTATATTTTATGTGTTCATATGAAATGTTTCGGCTTACATCACTATAATAATATTATATATACATGTATAATTAATATATACACCTGGCTATTAATGCAATAGTGAAAATGGTATGAAATATATTCCATATTCAAGCGTGGCCGGTAAATTCCACCGCGGAAAGTTCCCCACGGAAAGTTCCACGAGGAAGATTCCACCGGAGTTAAATGACAGATGTGGAAAATTCCACCATCGAAGATTCCACCATTTTGAAAAAATTAACGGAATAAATAAACAATTACCTAATTCTTGGTAATTTATAATTATAAATAAAAAAATCTTCCTTTTATGATAATGGTATGGCAACACTGTTAAATTTAGCTTCTATTCATGAATCTAGCAACTGAAAAAACACTAAAGTTCAGATTTCAATATTTCATACGAAAATAAATTTTGTCAGGTATATTAATGAAAGTCTAAATATTAAGCAGTAATATAACAAGCATGGTTTTAATGTCTATTTCTTTAGAGTCAATTTAAATGAGCGACCTGCTGAACAGAATTTATATTAAGATGTTGCCTATCAAAACAAACTCCATACGTGTTATGATTTAATTATCTTACGTGATTTGAAGTTTGATTTTTATTTGTGTGTCTGTGGTTTCAGATCGAAGCTAGTTAATGTACCGTAATTTACAAGCTTTACTCTATGTTTAAAATTTAGTTGAAACTCATTATAGTTAATCTTTATTTTTGTAATACTTTCAATAGAGATTATTAAAAAGTTTCAGAAAGTTTCAGCTTTGTAATTTTTCTATTTTTGTTAAAATATATCGACAATATATATTAAATCATTTTATATTAGTACCTGTCAAATTTATTTAATAATTCCACCTTTTATCGTCGCTGATTCAAATTTAAATATATATTGGTACATTGAAAAACCTGGGTTATAGATGATAAATATAAAATAAAATTGAAGCAACAAAATAATATCCATAATTTCAGTTTCTAAATTGTTGATCACTGAAGCAACGAAATTTTAATGTTGAATTTACACGATTTTAATTTTATTATAAATTTAATTGATTCATATTTAAATGATAGTTTGATCTGTCTATAACTTCGTATGTTAGCTTATTTCTAGGCCTTGACTTTATAACATACACATTCATATTATTTCTTAACTTTTTAACTAATGAAATGTTGTCTGGTTACCACCAAAAACACATTTTTCTTTAAATCAGTTTTTATTAAATGTTATACCTACTGTAAATGAAACCAGTATTATGCGGTGGAATCTTCTGTGGTGGAATTTTCCGGCGGTGGAATGTTCCGTGGTGGAACTTTCCAGCGATGGAATTTTCCTGGTGGGACTATCCATGATGGAATTTTCCGATGAGGAAATTACCTATAACCCTTTTCAAGATATGACGAAAAATAGAGAAAGAAAATTAAATTTCAACAATGGTTATCCTTAATTTTTTGTTACCAAAATTAATGAAACCATATTTTACACGATTGAAATTTTTATAATTATTTTTGTTGCTGACTACTGATATTGGAGATATGAATAAATATTGGAAATAAGTAACAGGTTTAAAGCAAATCAAATCAAATGTTAATTTGTGTTACCTTCAATTTTGATGTTCATAGCTTAAATGTTGTCTCTTATACCTTTCAAGGTCTTTAGGTGTACTACACAAACTTTCACATTATGCTCCTCCGTCAGTGATGTTGTCCGTGTACTACTCTTTTTTTATAGTCACCACCTGATTATGCCTTGGTTGTTTGAGGAGAATCGAGTCTTTTTTTGGTTAATAAACTGATTGGTTTTCAGAAACAGGCAGTGAAACTGTTTAACAGTGGTGATAGTATGAAGATATGTTTGAGAGCTATAAACTTTTGAGATATCCTCATGTATCTAAGTATTTCTGTGTTGTTAAGCTTTATAGAGTTATTCATGGTAGCAACAGTATTATCTAACCTAGATTGACAGATTCTCAGATTCACCACGAGCAATGAGCATGATACACGCAGGCTAACAGATTGTTCAATTACGAATGTACGACTCTATTATAAGTCAAAAAACTACTTATATAATTATTACCTCTATATTTTAGGCTGAGTAATACCATTAAGCGTTATGTAAAACTTTTTTATTTGAATCAGCAGAGTAGTGCAATGTAAACGATCTTAAGTTTCATAGTTTTTCATATTTCATTATTGTTCTTTGTATTTCATTTATTTAGGATATTGCAGCTTGTCAAATGTTTA
The DNA here is from genome assembly GCA_947561585.1 of Caprella mutica. Classification (NCBI taxonomy): domain Eukaryota; kingdom Metazoa; phylum Arthropoda; class Malacostraca; order Amphipoda; family Caprellidae; genus Caprella; species Caprella mutica. The sequence goes on from CANNZV010000756.1 coordinate 316,603, forward strand.
TTTATTTTATTTTATATATTTGTGTTAGAAGATTATGTACGTTACTATATAAGTACTATCTTTTTTTCCAGTTTAATTCTTTTAAATCTTTTTTCTTGCAGTAAGCTTTTAACATGTCATCGATTTTATTTTATTATTAATTATTTTGAATGAATGGATTAGCAGACATTTTTTTCACTTTTAAAATGTGATTTTTGAATAATGTATAATGTTTGCAATTCAAATTACTTTATGCAGTTATCTGTAACTTCTGATGAACAACAATAATTTTTTTTATTTTTCATCCCATGACCTAATTTCTATGAAATGTAATGGAAAATGGTAAGTGACTGAGCAAATACAATTAATGTTAAAGGTTAAATAAGATGGGAATTATCATATAGTTTTCCTATAAATATTCTTTGGAATATTCCAGATATATAAATAAACCTAATTCCACAAATAGCTATTTATAGTTAAATTGCATATATGTCTTAAATTTAAAAACTATATTCTGATTCCACTCTAATAAGTTGAGAAATATTTAATATTTCATTATAATAATTAATGATAAATTTTAAAATTTAAATTATTTATACATAGCAACACGAAGAAAAATCTAACTTATAGCAATTCATTATTTGTGTATCCCACTAGTTTGAAATCCTATTCCAAATTACAGTACCCATATAATAAGTGAAACCTTAAGCCTAGTGTCCACTTGAGAGCTGAGAGTGAAATAAATGTCGAGAGTTAGCTAAAAGTAAATCTGAGAGTTCTCGCTTAATTTTATTTCAGTATCTCTCGAGAGTTACACTGTATAGTCCTCTCAGTTGGACACGCTCTCTGAGAGCTCTCTCGACATTTATTTCACTCTCAGCTCTCAAGTGGACACTAGGCAATAATAATCAAGCCTCATCGTGCATACTTGTGCCGAATTTAAGTTACCGTACATTTTGCACGGGTACCTTGTTGATTATAATTAAAGTCATAATGTGAACAGTTCTAAAGCCTATTTTAAATAAATTCAATTCAAAGCAGATTTATAATCAAAAACATTCCTACATTTTTTGCTCATACATTTTCGAGTTTTAGAGTACAAGTAAAAAGCAAACAGGTTTTCCTTGACGTCATACCTGCTCAACTGGTAGAGCTACCAATTATGTATAATATAACCAGGGACAGTGATTAGCAGGAGTGTATTGTTTACTGAAATCCACGTGGTAGATGCATGCTGTGATACATTTCGCATAGCATGCTGAACAGCATACTAAACACTCAACTCATTGTCCAAAAACTTGACTACACATTATATATACGTATGGACTTAGCTGATTTATAATAGGAGGAAAAAGATACCTTAATTCTATGGTGAACTCTCAATAATTGGAATTTAATTAAAATCAATGGTAAATTTTTTTCATTTTTTAAAAGTTCAAATATCTACAAAGAATCGTGCATAAAATATAAGCGATAGAAATAACAAATAGTTCGATTTCTGTAAAATATTATTTTGAAGTGTTACGTAACAACAATATTAGTTACATCTGAGACATTGCAGCTGATTAGTATGCTATCTGCTGTTCTATTGACGGACAACTTATTCATGTTAATTATTGTTATGGTATTTGTACAAATTAGTAAATCAAAGGCATTGTTCACAAAATGTGATGATAGTATTACTTCATTGTGAACTGTGTGTTAGTGGAGAAATCTTTGCAATCTTTAAAATTACTCCATGATATGGGATTACTCTATAATTCGTCTGTCAAATAGATATATTTTAGGTTACTTTAATGGATGAATAATTGATATTACACCTCTAAAGATCTTTACAATATTTATTTAAATTCAAGGACAATCCCATCATAATACTGTCTAATATTTTTGAATTATTTGGCTAATATGTCGGCTTGAAATTTTGTAACGATCTGCATCCTGATTATAAACTACACTCATCTGTTAATAAATTCAAGAATAGACTCAAGAAATTCCTTTTTCAAAGCTACATGTAACCTTTTTTCACTCTAGTTGTATTTATTAGGTCTTATTGGATTTTTGAAATTTTAGTTAGGTTGCCCTAGAAGCTTCGGCTTATTCGGGCTCTTATTTAGAAGTTTAATTTTGCACATTATGTTTTGTGCCAATTTTTTTCCCGAATAGAAAAAGAATAGAGAATAAGAAGAATTAATTTATAGGTAAAACATATATGAAAGTAACGATAGTAATGATATGACAGGTGATGATATAACAGGTGATGATATGATAGGTGATGATATGACAGGTGATGATATGACAGGTGATGATATGACTGGTGATGATATGACAGGTGATGATATAACAGGTGATGATATGACTGGTGATGATATGACTAGGGTAAGTTTATGTCAATTTTTATTATGTGCAGTATTCAAAGTTCAAAACTTAATTTACACTTTTTTATAACTAATCTATCATCATTTGCATGCATGCTGTACAATCTTTAGAAGAGAGATGAATCTTCACCGACAGTATGTGTTTTTTGCAAAGATGAATTTTTTAAGTGGTTAAAATACTCACAAAATACTATGCAGGAGATGAAAATCAAGAAGAAGACATCCGTGTTGGTTTGGAGAGTCTTCAGCTGCTCTTCCAATGAGGGGGAATCTTCAGTCTCTAGAGCTTCCACCGGTAGAACGGGGGGTAAGGTCACCCTAGGGTCTAGGGTGTCCATCGATAAATCTAAAAGGTTTGCCATGTGCACAGATTTTTTTATTTCTACTGTAAAAGAAATTCAGTGAAAGAAAGAAATTCCTATTGATAATAATTTTGATTACATAGAAGGTAAGTGACTGTTTTGAACCACGGCACACTGTTGAGTTATCTATTCCTTTTCCTTATATTCTGCCTAGTGTACAGTATCAATATCTTTAAACTAAAATCAGGTTCTAGAACTCATAATGTTTTTTATGTTTGGAAGTTGGTTATAGAAGAGCATGATTTTTATATGTTTTAATTCTCTCTCCACAGATACATATATAATATATATTTAAAAACTGTGTCAAACTATCAAATGCAAAATATATTGACTGCTTAATTATGAATTAATTAAGCACAAGTTAATAATTTAACTCATAACAGACAAATCAAATAAAAAAATATATTGAATTATTATACTATTATGCAGTTTAAATTTCTCATGAATGATTAATATAAATCATTTCTATACTATGAAAAAGCGCTTCAATTTAAAGTTTGCCTCACTCCATCCTATCACCACATTCAACAGACTCCTAAGTACAACTGGAGGTCAGGTACATTAAGTTGCCCTAGGTAGGTCTCCCTTCTTATAAGACCTGTATTTAACAACTTAAAATGCAACCTATACAATGTATATGTATATAATGTAATGTATGAATTTAACTTCCTACGCTTATGCGGAGAGTCGTTAGTTAATATCTTTTAAATTAATGTGAATAAAAAAATTTGGGAGATTTTAACCCTATAGAGTAAACTAGCCGCAGGTTCACCCGAACCAGCTCTCATGAAATAAATAATAATAAAAACTTTAATTATCAACCGCTTGACAAGTTTTCTTTTCATTTCATTTACTTTTCACATAATTACATACAATTAAACAAACACAAAGTTGATACTTACAAAGATACTCATAGTATGCGCATTTATTCAAAATATATTAGGTGTATATCATTGCTAGAGTGAGAACAATATATTGTGTTTGAGTACATAAGGGTGAATGTCTCGTTACAATCAATTAACTGTGACCCTTAGTGACATGTCGCAAATTGCGCACACCAAGCTTTTTCAGTAATACTTAATAAAAACTTGTTTCTTATCTTAGCTAGTAATTTTTATTTAAATTGAAAATTATTCTTTAATGTTTACTAATGGGTCTGTAAATGTTGAATGAAGGTATTTATTAGGATTTTATTTGTGGTTATGTTATAGTGGGTTAATAAAAAGCATAATCATATGAATTTTTTTCCTAAAATGGAATATATTGTTGATAAGGACATGATATGGAACATTATGTATGACCTTCTCCTATTGATTGAAATTTTGAAACATGTTGATTGATTTACAATATTTTAATGTAAATCATTTCACTATTTACACTGTTGATTAATTATATTTCAATATTAAGCAATTTCTTAATCTAACAACTAATTATGGTAGTGTTAATCATTTATGGTAGAGTTAATCAATTATGGTAGAGTTAATCAATTATGGTAGAGTTAATCAATTATGGTAGAGTTAATCAATTATGGTAGAGTTAATCAATTATGATAGAGTTAATCAATTATGGTAGAGTTAATCAATTATGGTAGAGTTAATCAATTATGGACAAGACTACAAATATGACAAAGTCATTTTTATACACAAAAGTACATATATAATGTTGTATGAGGAAAAAGAATACCGTTTTTCCTTTGAAATAATTAAATTTTTACAGTTTTCTATTATCTCCAATTTTTGACGCAATATATGATTTTTTTTATTCGATTAGAATCAACATTTCCTTTTCTGAGGCCATTATATCCCGGTTATTTATATAGTAAAATAGAATCGTAATCTATAAAAAAGGTTGCAACAAATATTTCAACATAAAACTCAACTTTTCTAAATATGATTAATGTCCAAAACAATTGTATTCCATAAAAAATGTTTAAATAATTTAGGATAGTCCGTAAATTTTCTATTCCGTCATTCAGAAGTCCTATTTATGAATTTAATCCAATGCAATTTCAACTAGTTAAAATTGTTAATTGATTTGTCTGCTTCTGAACAAAAGGTCATGTCTCTGAAGTCAAAAGGAATTCAAATACAACGAAATCACCAACCACGACTCGGTGGCAATGCTTATGGAGCTGTAAAAGCTCTATATATGACGAAGAGTGACTCAAACACTGGAGGTGACACGGATGGAAGAGGAAAATGAAGAGTCCATAGTAAATGAAACCTACAATACATAAATCTAAGTTAAAGAGCATAACCCCAGCGCTGTCCTCTAAAATAATAAGTAGCATCAAAATAATAATAATGAGCATAATAAAAACTGAAAAAAACAATCCATAATCTAAAATAAAGCAGTTAGGGACCGATTATATAGACATCGGTATACGGACATTTCGCCCAATGAAATTCAGCCAAACGGATTTATTTAAGTGACTGTTAATTAAAGAGACTCTGTCATTTAAAAATTTGATATAGAAAAAAGAATAGTCGAAATGATACCCATGATAATGAATTAATTTAATTTATTGAGCAATAATGCTTGCAGTTCGTAATATAGGGATACACATTAATTATGTATATCAGAAAATTATAATTCCCTTTTTATATAACAACTTTCAATTCCTCGAAAATGAATAATAATGACTAAATTAAGTGGAGGATGCAGTTCATAATGTAAATATACATAAAATAAGTTATTCTCCCAATTGTCCGCACACGATCGACGCCACACCCCCCACCCCCCTTCTCTTCCATTCACTACATACAGCTTCAGGAGAGCCTGTGAGGCAAATTAAAAATAAAATAATTTGACTATAAACTTATTCAAAAATTAAAAAAAAATAAAAACATAGTATTAACTCATTGTATTTTGTATAGCCACTTTGCCTACATGTTGTTCCAAATATCTAATTATCCAACCACAGATGTTTTTACTGGATTAAGATCTGTTCTTGTTATTGTTGTTCAGCATAAGTTTGATGTATCCAAAAGGTCTCAACAGCTGCTAGGTGAAAGCCTATGTCCTAGGGCCTAGAGGGAGATGCCTCCATAGTAATTGAATTAAAGAATAATACAATATATATAAGTTCCGCGCCTTATACCAATTTGCACAATCTCGAGAATGCTCTAAGCGTTTTTAAACCCCTTTAACCCCCGCTAATACCCCTTTAAGGTATTAGCATGCGTTAATACCTTCATTTAATATATTATGAAATCGAATACTAATACATGCGTATCGAGGGGCATTAAACAGATCATTAAACAATCATGAAGTGTGCAGTACAACAAACTAGCTAATACAACAAACTACATAATGTCCATTTATGTTGAGAGTTTGAAAGTAATCTTCATTTATATTTTGTCATATTTAATGAGTTTTAACTAAGTAATCTTCATATATTTATTATATATATATATAAATGAAGATTATTGTCAATACACATATATTAGTTTTGATTTCATAATAAATAAAATAATGTTATTAACGCAAGCTAGGCATTAGCTTGCAGGTACAAAAAAGCTTACTGGCCCTAATAATTATTCAAATTATTTCATATTTCATGAAAATTTTAATTTGTATTCTTTATAATTAAAAAAAATCTGAAATTTTATATAGTCTACGTAACACATTAACTAGAAAAAATAATTGCTACAAGTAAGTGAAAAATTTCGTAATTTAAAGATATTCATTATTATTAATTTTGTTTTAATCTGAATTTAATTTATTTTAATATGGATACTAACTATTTAAAATTGAATTTGATTTATTTTAAATTGATTTATCTTTTTTAATTTGAACTTGAGTTTTTTTTAATTTGAACTTGAGTTTTTTAATTTGAATTTGAGTTTTTTAATTTGAATTTGAGTTTTTTAATTTGAACTTGAGTTTTCTAATTTGAACTTGAGTTTTCTAATTTAAACTTGAGTTTTCTAATTTAAACTTGAGTTTTCTAATTTGAACTTGAGTTTTCTAATTTGAACTTGAGTTTTCTAATTTAAACTTGAGTTTTCTAATTTAAACTTGAGTTTTCTAATTTGAACTTGAGTTTTCTAATTTAAACTTGAGTTTTCTAATTTAAACTTGAGTTTTTTAATTTGAACTTGAGTTTTCTAATTTGAACTTGAGTTTTCTAATTTAAACTTGAGTTTTCTAATTTGAACTTGAGTTTTCTAATTTGAACTTGAGTTTTCTAATTTAAACTTGAGTTTTCTAATTTAAATTCTTGAGTTTTCTAATTTGAATTTGAGTTTTCTAATTTGAACTTGAGTTTTCTAATTTGAACTTGAGTTTTCTAATTTGAACTTGAGTTTTCTAATTTGAACTTGAGTTTTTTTAATTTGAACTTGAGTTTTCTAATTTGAACTTGAGTTTTCTAATTTGAATTCTTGAGTTTTCTAATTTGAATTTGAGTTTTTTTTTAAATTTGAATGACATATTTTTGAATCGATTTAATCTTTTTTAATTTGATGTTGATCTTTTTTAATTTGAATTTGAGCTTTTTTAATTTGAATTTGAGCTTTTTTAATTTGATGTTGATGATATTCAATTTGACCGTAAAATGGTGTAGATTCAAATTTAATTGCAGTTGTCCGGTGGATACATTTTTAGTGGACACACTGTTGTATACATTGAAATTAACTTACTTGCTTTAAAATTTCAAAAGCAACCATCAAATATCACTAAATAGAAGATGATTATAGCTATCTAATAAAATTGAAAATAGAAAAAGATGATTACCTATCTGGTAAAATATAAAATATTTAAAAATCAAAATAGAATAAGATGATTACTGATATCCTAATATAGAAAAGTCAAAATCAAGGCAGATGATTATACTTAAGTGATTTGATAAATAGAATAAACATTTTAGTAATAAAATCACAAATCAGCGAAATAAGATATTGTTTAAACGGTGGCCGGTCAATTGATCATCGGTCACTTGATCCCAGTTCCATTTGATCTCCGGTCAATTGATCATCGGTCACTTGATCCCAGTTCCATTTGATCTCCGGTCAATTGGTCCCTGTTCATTTGATTCCTAGTAATATTTTTGATTGCTTATAAAGCTACTTAGCATACAATAATATATCACGATCTTTATTTCTATATGAATATTTACATTTACTATTCAAATAAAAATAAAACTTGAGATGCAAATTGACATCTACAATATATATTATAAATTTCATATATAATAAAAAAAATGAACAAAATTCAAATGGCAAGAACTTAATGAGTTTGTTTTTCAACAAATTAAATAATTTCTATTTACAAATAATTTGCATTTACAACTATAGTTAGAAAACATCTTACAATAGTTTATTCGCAAGCCAAGTGAATATACTTAACTCTCAGTGACGCTGTTTTCGCTCTAACTATTCCAAACATTATGACCATGCAGGAGGGATAGATTCAAATCATTTTATGGTAATTAGAATACTTAAACTATTTACCATAAAAGGATTTTGATCTATCCCACCTGCATGATGATAATGTTTGTAATATAAAGTTACGACGAGACAAAGCACTTTCATTCCACTTGGACTCACTTATTTGGAATTTAAATTATTTGTCTACTATTACCATACAGAAAATAAGTTTACTATACATTTTTTGCGTTTTGTCCGTTGGTCATTTTGCCCGTTAGCATAAATATATTGTCCAAAGATATTTTGTCCATTAGTCATTTTGACCATGGGCATTTTCTTCGTATATATAGGCATTTTGTCCGTAGGCATTCTGTCCGTAGGCATTTTGTCAATATTTATTACATTTACAATTTTATTATCCATATCATTGACACTTCATTTTTAAATTTTTATTTATATTTAAAAGTATTATTAATTAATATGCAATCCAATTCGATCAAATGAAATTCTCAGAGCAGTTTGATAATCATAGATGTTGTGTTGCAAATTCTAAATATTTCACAAACATTGATCGAATTTGTTTTATAATGAGTTGAAGTGAATATTAAGCTTCAAGGCTTGTTCAATTCTCAAATTATAAACAAAAGAGAGATAATTAGATACTAAACCCGTTGTGAACTGATAATGTAAAGATGCGTTGTGTAAACAAAAAAATTACACTCTGTTCCTAATACAATTATTTCTTTGTTTCATCTCTTAGTATTTTCTAAGAAAGGTTATAATTTTTAATTTATATCTTGTATTTGATTTTTTACTGTAATATTTATATAATAATGTATCTTTAGATTTTTTTAATCAATTTGTCTGCATTTAACGATGTTTTTGTTTTGTTTACTAAGTAAAATGAATGTCCCCTAAACTCCTTTTTTATGAATTAAAATGTTATTGCTGACTAAAGTCATCAAATTCAGTAAGTGACTGGCAGTTTTCCACCTGACCATAGCTATGTTTTGTCCGTAGGCATTTTGTCCGTAGGTATTTTGTCCTTTGGTATTTTGTCCGTAGGCATTTTGTCCGTAGGTATTTTGTCCATTGGCATTTTGTCCGTAGGCATTTTGTCCGTAGGCATTTTGTCCGTAGGCATTTTGTCCGTAGGCATTTTGTCCGTAGGCATTTTGTCCGTAGGCATTTTGTCTATAGGCATTCTGTCTGTAGGTATTTTGTCCATTGGTATTTTGTCCGTAGGCATTTTGTCCGTAGGTATTTTGTCCATTGGTATTTTGTCCGTAGGCATTTTGTCCGTAGGCATTTTGTCTGTAGGCATTCTGTCCGTAGGCATTTTGTCCGTAGGTATTTTGTCCATTGGTATTTTGTCCGTTGGTATTTTGTCCGTTGGTATTTTGTCCGTAGGAATTTTGTCCGTAGGTATTTTGTCCATTGGTATTTTGTCGATTGGTATTTTGTCCGTAGGCATTTTGTCTGTAGGCATTTTGTCTGTAGGCATTCTGTCCGTAGGTATTTTGTCCATTGGTATTTTGTCCGTTGGTATTTTGTCCGTAGGAATTTTGTCCGTGGGTATTTTGTTCATTGGTATTTTGTCCATTGGTATTTTGTCCGTAAGCATTTTGTCTGTAGGTATTCTGTTCGTAGGTATTTTGTCCGTAGGTATTTTGTCCATTGGTATTTTGTCCGTAGGCATTCTGTCCGTAGGTATTTTGTCCGTAGGTATTTTGTCCGTAGGTATTTTGTCCGTAGGTATTTTGTCCGTAGGTATTTTGTCTGTAGGCATTCTGTTCGTAGGCATTCTGTTCGTAGGCATTCTGTTCGTAGGCATTCTGTTCGTAGGCATTCTGTTCGTAGGCATTCAGTTCGTAGGCATTCTGTTCGTAGGCATTCTGTTCGTAGGTATTCTGTTCGTAGGTATTCTGTTCGTAGGTATTCTGTTCGTAGGCATTCTGTTCGTAGGCATTCTGTTCGTAGGCATTCTATTCGTAGGCATTCTGTTCGTAGGCATTCTGTTCGTAGGTATTCTGTTCGTATGCATTCTGTTCGTAGGCATTCTGTTCGTAGGTATTTTGTCCGTAGGCATTCTGAATCATTAATACAAATAATAAATCTTTTCAATTCTGAACTCGAATAACATCGAATTTCTCATAGTTTATATACAGATTAATTTAAAAAAGTTAATAATATTCTCTACAATTAAATAGTTATAACATCATTGGTAAGTTCAGCAATTAATTAAGTTCGTTAAAATAAACACAAATATGAATATCAACGTAAATTTTAAAAAGTAACAGAAAGGCTAAAGTGTTAGCAGAAAAGAAATTGGTCTAGTTTTCTCTTCTTAATTAATGATAAAAAAAATATTCACAATCAACCTTCACCCTCAGACTATGTTATAAATTTAATAAAAGAACAAGAGTGCTTTACGAACTTTATCTCCTATTTATCGTAAATTTATTTAATGGTAATTAAGTATTTAGGTGCACTTTTAAATAATTAATGTTTTTTAGGTTAATGGTATTTAGGATTATCTAGATATATTATTGTTTGGAATGATCCAAAAATTATTTCAGACTTTTTCTTTGCTTATGCTTATAAAGTCAAAAGAAGTGCCAAACACAGGACAACTTAAATTACATATTATATTAAAAATACAGGGTAGCGCAAAAAAAGGAAACCCATTTTCAAACTAGTTTATTTTACAAACTGTCAAAGCTAGAAATTTTCTAAAAACACACTTTTATTTGTTTACTTTTTCTGCATATATCTTGATAATCTGTTAAGAGTTACGAGAAAAATTTAACATCCAGCATCGAATTAAAAAAAGGTAAATAAAAAGAACTTGCGCGAGGACGAAAAACACAAAAACATGGTCGTAGTAAAATTTAAATTCTACTATTTTTCATTCAATTAACGTTTTTGTTATTGATTCTTTCATTCGTGGAAATACATCTTCATCACCAATCACGATATCTTCTACAAAATGTGCATTTCTTTGCAGAAACCATTTTGAAAAATTTAGACGGTGCAGTAAATCAGTTCTAAGAGTTCGAGCCTTAAATGCTTCTTCGAAGGATGATACTTCACATCGTGTTTAACAATTCGGTGAAATGTCTCTTAAATGATATCTAATCCTTACCTTCTGATTGATATTTTTATATTCTCAATAAGCTGTTCATGAAAAAGATTAATGTTTTCATTCTCTTCTCCTGTGACATGACATTTTGTTCAAATTCAGTTTTGAACATATTAACATTTGTTAATATGGTTTTATAGTTGGTGGAAATCTTTCCAGAAAGCGTTGTTTAAAAAATGGCCACAACAAAAACTCTTTGTTCTTCTGAAAGCTGCATTTTGATGGTTTCGAATAGGAGATAAAAATTAACGGCAAAATGATTTTATAAAGATATCAATTTTATCTCAAAAACCAACTTTCAACTGGTAATTAATTTTTTTATTTTCTCTTATTTGTTACAAAAAAAAAAAGAGTAGAATTTATATTTTACCTGCATTTACCCCTTATGATTTTTTCGTATATTTCGTCCTCGCGCAAGCCCTTTTTATTTACCTTTTTTTAATTTTTGTCGTAACTTTTAACCAATTATCAAGATAGATGCAAAAAAAGAGAACGAATAAAATTGTTTTTTTATTAGAAAATTTCTAGGTTTGATAGTTTGTAAAATAAACTAGTTTGAAAATAGGTCTCCTTTTTTTGCGCTACCTTGTATAGAACAAAATATGAAATGGCTTGCAGTTTTATAACCTGTACATTTTTAAGACAATATTTTTCAAATAACTTAATTCTAAAGTCTTAAGAAATAGAGTTTTAGAATGGATTATGGAGGGGACCTTTACACTGTTTAACCATTTTATAAAAAGGTGGAACAATTCATTACAAACTTCGTTGCAATAGTAAAATTAGTCTCACTTTCTTTGTAGATTGCGGAATGTTATATTTCACCATATTTTTATCTTCAGCCATGATACAATGATATAAATTTTAAATACAGAAGAATGAAAATAGGAAGACACTAGCTTCATGATTGTACGTATACGAGTTATAGAATCAAACAGAGTGTTTAATTCTTAAACACTCTGTTGTACAAATTGAAACTTTTTATGTTTATTTTTCTTAGCTTAGTTTTTATTCCAAAAAATGAGTAACAGAGAACTTTACTTATCCTAATTATTTAAAATGATTATCTATTTAATTGCAATAAATTATAAGGTGAAATAGAACACAAGGGATATGGTTTCTTATTTTAATTTTAAAAAATGAATATAATTGCGTTTTTCTATTGATTACGAGAAGTAAGAATTTGGTTTGATTGAATAGGCGAGATTTAAACTTTTGAATTAGTATTAGAATTAGGTAGGAGTTGTTCGCCTGGCTGTAGCTCTGAGGGACCAGGTTCTGGCACACTAGGAATAAATGAAAGGTGTAGACAGCGCTGCACCGATCTGTAAACAATGATTAAATGTTTACTAAAAGTAGAATTGATCAAAGTAGAATTGATCGAAGTAGAATTGATCAAAGTGGAATTTATCAAAGTAGAATTGATCAAAGTAGAATTGATCAAAGTAGAATTGATCAAAGTAGAATTTATCAAAGTAGAATTGATCAAAGTAGAATTGATCAAAGTAGAATTGATCAAAGTAGAATTTATCAAAGTAGAATTGATCAAAGTAGAATTGATCAAAGTAGAATTGATCGAAGTAGAATTGATCAAAGTAGAATTTATCAAAGTAGAATTGATCAAAGTAGAATTGATCAAAGTAGAATTGATCAAAGTAGAATTTATCAAAGTAGAATTGATCAAAGTAGAATTGATCAAAGTAGAATTTATCAAAGTAGAATTGATCAAAGTAGAATTGATCAAAGTAGAATTGATCAAAGTAGAATTGATCAAAGTAGAATTGATCAAAGTAGAATTGATCAAAGTAGAATTGATCGAAGTAGAATTGATCAAAGTAGAATTTATCTCAAAGTAGAATTGATCAAAGTAGAATTGATCAAAGTAGAATTGATCAAAGTAGAATTTATCAAAGTAGAATTGATCAAAGTAGAATTGATCAAAGTAGAATTGATCAAAGTAGAATTTATCAAAGTAGAATTGATCAAAGTAGAATTGATCAAAGTAGAATTGATCGAAGTAGAATTGATCAAAGTAGAATTTATCAAAGTAGAATTGATCAAAGTAGAATTGATCAAAGTAGAATTGATCAAAGTAGAATTTATCAAAGTAGAATTGATCAAAGTAGAATTGATCAAAGTAGAATTGATCAAAGTAGAATTGATCAAAGTAGAATTTATCAAAGTAGAATTGATCAAAGTAGAATTGATCAAAGTAGAATTGATCAAAGTAGAATTGATCAAAGTAAAATTGATCAAAGTAGAATTGATCAAAGTAGAATTGATCAAAGTAGAATTGATCAAAGTAGAATTGATCAAAGTAGAATTCTAGACGAAGTCTAATTCTTCGAAATTGAATTTTAATAATTTATATTTTAATCTCGGTTTAATTTATAAAGTTTCAAAATTGTACAATTAAATAGATTTACACATCTTAACCATTTAAGGATTTCAAATTTTTAAATCTAATAATTTTATATTCAGCTCAGGTTTTCATAGTTTATTTTATTAACTTTATTTTTTATGTTTTTAATTCAACTCTTAATCGACATAAATAATTATAATATAACTGCATAATAATACTACAAATTATAATAGATAACTTCTAAATTCAGAGAGCCTGTAGCCTATGCTAACAGGTCAACATAGAACAAGGGAAGCTAAGTTTAAACATAATTAAAATTTAACATACTTTAGACTGATAGCTCTAACACACCTAAACCAACTGCCCGCATTTGACAGGCGGCTGACCAGCCCCACTCTAAGCATGACTATTTTTCAAATGAAATGAATTCATAAATTATAGACACGCAAAGATAGGGCAGGGACACCCCTACCGAACCCATGGCAATCGATGAAGATGTGCTAGGCATTTCTTTTTTAAGTTTTTTAATGATTTAATTTTTAAATTAATTTTATTTTTACGGACTCTTTTGTTTAGGGTTAAAAAATGGAGAACATTTTTTACTACAGATAGCCATTGCCCTCACAAATTATGTGCTAGTTTCTCTCACCTTGTATTTCCCATCTCCTGGCTTATTCCCCCAGCTGTGGCATCGTGGACTCCGACCAACTGTCTCCTCCTCCCACTCTGCGACGATTACCTAATCATTATTAATTAATTAATTGATTTGTAGGACTATTCACAAACATTTATACTGATAGTACAATAGGGACTGAATTTTAGTACATGTTGCTCTTACTAGGAGCTAATCACTGAGTGCTAATGAATTCTGCTTTCCAAGTCACCGCTACAGTGGCATCTCAGGCTGTGTTCGTCCGTCCGAATGCGTTCATGTAGCCGAAACCCACAGTATAAATACCCTAGGCAGCAATTGAAGTACCATCATGATTGGGAGAGGCAGCACTTCGAACGGGGTATATACAATAGTCGGGGACGAAATTTACATCTTTATCCTCTATTTACGACCATGGAGATTCCCCCTCTATCTAATTTTGTAGGATTTCCATGTTCGAACACTGGAATTGAGGAGAGGCCTTCGGACGAGCTGAAAAATTCAGGGGGCCAACAGTATGGTTCCAACAATTGCAGAGACAGGATGGACTTCCAAAATCCAGGATTTTTGAGAAACTAGCACGTTTAACATTTAATTGAGTCCACCCTACCTCCAGCATTTAATTTAATTTAATCAATTTTGAGTTAAATATTATTTGTTTGAATTTGGTAATTTAAATAATTGCTCATATTATTTTGATGAGCATATTTCTCAACAGTTTTAGGAATATCTGACAAAATAAGTCATTAGCTTCCAAGTGAACTTATTTTTATCATTCTTACCTCTGTTACCAGAGTTTAATTTCTTTTTAGAAGTTTCTTCTTGACTTTCACTGCTACAGTCAGATCCCATCCAACTACTTCTATGCTAAAGCCCAAACTTTTTCGTCTTTCAACACTGTATTTCGTGTCCTTTACACCGAGTTCTTGATGAGTTGATTGAAGTCAATTGTGACTTCAACGTTCCTAGCTTCTTCTTACTTTCCTTGGTGATGTTGGTTTATTCTTGTAGATCTTATTTAAGATTTTCTATGTTTTGTTAGGTAGATTTGGTATTTGTTACTCAGTAGTCTGTGTCGTAGTATTTGAATATCTTTCATTATTTTCATCGGTTTGTTTTGTTAGTCTATTTTTGTGATTTATTTAGCTTTAACACTATATGAGTAGAAAGATGTTGCAATTTTTTTGGGGGTTTTCTTTTTTGATTGAAGTGATATCCTCATCAATATTTAATCAGTAAAATTTTATAGGAATGTTCTTATCAAATTGCACTTCTTTGAACAACTCATCGACGGGGAGTAGTTCTTGTAGGTGTCTAGAGTTCATTTTTTTTCTTCTTTTATTTACAGAACTCTATACATTTTTTTCATAGGGTTTAGTCGTACTGTAATTATAATATTAGTTCTTTGTGCATCTGCATAGCTAGCTATGTAGACATTTGTGAATTCCTCCTCGCTCAGAGGCACTGTTCTTGTAATTTATATATTGACAGTGTACATGTTCATTACCATTTCACAATCGATCTGGTCTGTTTAATTCTTCCCACCCTTTGCCTCATCAACTCAGTGAAAACTGAGAGGGCTGCACACTGCACAGTACTGCGGGCGTTTCAGCAATTGACTTATTCCACATCTTGGTTGAAAGAACTAGGTACGCCACCCCAGTATGTGACCACCTTTGTGAAAGTGATCACAACATGAGGGAATATTTTAGTTGTCTACAATGTTAGTGTAGTTGCAAATTGATTTGCTTTTTGGTTGTTTGTTGCTGCCGTTTTGTTTTCAAATTTTATCGCGTTGCTGTAGTGGTATTTTGTTTGAGAGTTATGTTATTGTGTGTTGGTGAGTGTTGTGTTTTGTGTCCATATTTGAAAATGTTCCCTCCCAATTGTCTCTTTGTGTTTTTGTATTTGTGTGTCTATTCCCCTAATCCCCTGTATAGTAGTACCATTTGAAGGTCTATATCAGGGGTTCTCAAAGTATTTTTCTCGCATACCCCTAGCTATTCACAGGCACCACCTGAGCATTAATTGTATGCATTGAAATAGATTTAAAAGCTACAATAATATAATATATTTGATTACTATGATGTTAGAAAATGGAAATTGTATTTCATGTATATTCCGCATGATATTAACAGCGAGACCCTAACTTATGGAAACATATAAAAAGCCATACCAATTCCCAGGCACCCCCTATTAACATTCCAGGCCCCAAAGAACCACTGGTCTATATGGTTGTTATGTCAAGTTTCGTTTCTTTGTTGTATTAAATTTCTTATGTTTTTGCCTTTTTGGAGTCTTTTCATTTTGTTGAGTATTATTAACTTAGATGTGTTGCATTGTCTACTGCGAGAATTTGGCCTTTCAGTATTTCTGATGTAGGCTGTATGTTTTTTTCAAGGTAATGATGGGGATTCACTTCACATGATCTCATATACTACGCTATGTGTGCTTGCTTTTTTGAACCCTGTTCTTGATCAATCATTAATTTTAACATTTATGAGTTTCTCGTCTACAGACCAGTATGTACCAGAGGCTTATTCTGCTCTACGTTGTGGTGTTCTTTGCGACGAAGATATCCACTCATGTGAAGTACAGGCATCCCCCGCATTAGTTACCAAATCACGACTCAGTTTAGTTACCAAACGGTAACTAAAGCGAATAAAAGTAACAAGAAATTTATAATTGTCACTCCTTGATTTCTACCTCATTTTCTATGAGTTATAGAACGAAAAATTTTATTAGAGTAAAACGTATACAGTATAAGCATATTATCAATAATATACAGTCTTTCATTGTTTGTGACTGTGATAAAAAGTTTAAAGTCGTGCATTTATTAAATGTTTTAAAATCAATCTATAGCTTAACTCTCACTAAGTATATGTGAGTAATTAATAGATACTTAGACTTCTATAATTATTGTACTACATTTAACAAACAGCAATTTTATGATCTATGAAATATTTTTGGTTGTAGGGTACTAAGTTCCAAGTTATTGGTTGGTTCTACAATTTCGGACACGTCAGAAAAGAAATTATTATACTTATTATTAAACTTCTATTCTAATTTGTATTATGGATACCAATTGAAATAAAAGTTAAATAATGATTATTATATAAAGATTTTCACGTGTTCGAGAATATGGAACCGTGCAATAACATGGAACTAACCCTATAATAATGTGGTAAAGCAAACACAGCAATTGTGTATGCATTGCTATCATCACGAACCTATATGATTGTAAGTAAGTGACAGTCAAGTCAGTTACCGATTCGCTCTCGTGAGCTACACACCTTATCTCCTGTTCGTAGTTATTTGAGACCTTAACTTGCGAGCGTTCTAGTGGAGATATTACTTGTAATAACATGTGCTTGACCAATGAATATAATCTCTTTAAGTGTTAATTACTTTACCATTATTACCCTTAAATACAGTTAAGCTTGGACCAGAGGCCTGAGGTCGGGACCATAGTGGCAAGGTGGTTCTAGGGCATGGTACCATGAGTATTTAGTGGAAAGAGATATATAAAGAGAAAGGAATCTGAAAATACTTTATAGAGTAGGATCCTAATAACATAGCCCATACACCGAGACGTTATAGGAAAGTAAACTAACTACGTCACAATAAGACATGTTGAATTTCTGAACCTATTGCTTCCAATAACCTCATCTGGATTATAATTTTGATGTTTTTTTAGTTACCGTGAAATAATCACAAAGAATGTCTCCGTTTTCTATGTCTACGAACGGTTCTTATTTCGAATCATGACTCGAAATAAGAACCACTTTTGTTAAAGTGAGTTGTACTTAAGCGAGGCTTGCCTGTACTCTCCTATGCCATTTTTTTAATGGACCCCATTTCAATATGTTTTCGCAAGTGTCTTCTACTCATTGCCGGACATTTCATACACGGATGTTTTATCCAACAGAAATCTCATTCACGGACAATTTTCGGTTCTAGGTCAATTCGCCGAAAAACTCATTTGCCGAAAACACTTTTGCCGAACGACACATTCACCGAGAATAGGACAATTTTTAGCAGACTATGGTTTACGACAAAAATTTAAGTTTATTGAACATCCTGTGTTAAATGATTATTTAAAATTGATCAAATTTTTTATTAACTATGAATTAAACGGTAATTAATTGACTGGTTTTAATGCCATATAAATGCTTGTTCTTAGTCCCATTATAAAAGTTTCTAAATAAATTTAGTAGTATTTATGAAATAATAAAAATTTAATCCATCTATTATAACATAAACTTTTCTATTTTTTAAAAGGAGTTGCCGAACAAAATTGATTTTGACTTCCTTTTTATACTCATATATTAATTTCTCCATATTGTCAATAATTTTATTCATATATTTTTTATTTATTTAAACATAATGTTTCCCAACAATGATTACTCTCTCAAACTGACTAATTGACAAAAACCAATAATTTATACAGAAGAGAAGAAACATTAAGGCCCGATAGGCTAAATGCTTTCAGGGCAACCTATACAAAATAAAAATGTTACACATGAGATGAACCTACCTATAAAAATTGAAAAAAGGAAAAACATACATAATATTATACATAAACATAAAAGTGCTACTGGAGATTAAGCAGATGGATTTTATAAGAATTTTTGAATTTACAGATACTAGAATTAGACTTTAAATTTTCACCAATATCATTCCACATACTGCATCCTTTGTAATAAATACTATTTTGAGATTTAGATCTACTGAAAAGAGGCAACGTTATATTTGAGGTGTTCCTAGTAGAATAAGAATGTGCTTTTGAGTGAGTGGTAATATAGTTTAACAATTTAGGGAAATAGCCATCAATATTAACAGTTTTATAAAAGAAAACACCATTTTTAAGTTTATATAAATTATCCAAGTTCAGAATTTTAAGTTGAGTTCACGATGAGGTGCTTTTTTATTGCACGTATTGCTCTTTTTTGTGAAGTGTGAATACTATTTGTTAAGAAATTTGAAGTATCATACCAAAGTTCAATAGCATAGGAAATATTAGTATTAATGAAAGAGCTGTAAAACATTAGCAAAACATTCTCGGGAACAACATGATTAATTTTATTTAAAATGCCTATATATCTAGAAATTCTTATGGATAATTTACCAATGTGATTCGAAAAAGTTAAATTGTTATCTAGTGAAAGTCCAAGAAAATTAACTTCTCTTCCAAACTGTATTTCCACTCCGTCTATTACTATGGGACCGAGTTGATAAGAATTACGGTATGAAAAAACTGTATATTTTGTTTTATCAGGGTTAAGCCAGGTAGTAATCAAATTTAAATTTCAATTGATATCATTGTGAATTATGTGCAAATCGAATTTTGGAAACTTCAAAGAAATAGTAGAATCATCAGCAAATAAAGTGAATTTTAAAAAGTTTGTACAGTTTGGAAAATCCTTAAAAAATATCAAAAACAGCAATCCACCTAGCACGCTCCCTTGGGGCACTCCACATGTAACTTCCAGATCATTAGACAATATGTTATCTATAACAACTGACTGAGTACGATTTGACAGGTAACATCGGAGGAATTCCAGTGGAGTACCCCTAACACCCTAGTGAAACAATTTAAACAACAGTATATCATGTGGCACAGAATCAAAAGCTTTCTTTAAATCTAAAAACATAGAAAAATAGATATTACCATTGTCTAAACTGGTATCAGGCGGTTTTTCCGAAAACGAAT
The DNA here is from genome assembly GCA_947561585.1 of Caprella mutica. Taxonomy (NCBI): domain Eukaryota; kingdom Metazoa; phylum Arthropoda; class Malacostraca; order Amphipoda; family Caprellidae; genus Caprella; species Caprella mutica. Next base: position 336,557 of record CANNZV010000756.1, read on the forward strand.
TTGCCGAAACCAAATTCTCCGAGAACTAATTCGCCGAACCGGATTCTTCAAATACGAATTTGCCGAAACCCAAATTTGTCGAAGACGGATAAGCCGAAGTGAAAATTCGCCGAAAGACAAATTTGCCGAAAAACAAATTTACCGAAAGATTTATTTAAAACAGAATGTAAAATTACACAAAAGTTACAGAAAAGAAACGAAACGACGAAATCATCACCCTTAGTTACACTAAATGATCCTTTAATTATTCTATCTCTTCGTTAATCATTGTTAATAGTATACCATTCGTTAATAGTATACCATACAGAAGGTGTTTTGTGGCTGACATTGTTAATATTTATTGCGTTTAGAATATAAAATTGTTAGTAATGAGTAACATAACTATTAGATATGTTTTTATCTTCCCAATATACGTCTAGCTTCATCGATAGTGTCTCTTGCATGAATAAATTTGTTTCAGGTAAAAAGATTGATTTCTATCAACCCTTTTTTATAAGTAATGCCATATACATATTAATACTTAATATATACAGTTATATATATATGAATTTAGCAAAATGATACCGAATTAGTGGAATACAAATTTATATAGCAATAGTAATGTCAAACTCATATAAGAAATGTGTTTTTTTTTATGCATAAGATATAATGATGAGAACAACAAAGTCCAACAGAATGTTATTTTTAAATACATTAAATTTGATTTTCGACAAATTCGTCTTTCGGAAAATTTGTCCTTCGGCAAATCCGTTTTCGGCCAATTTGAGATTTGGAAAATCCGTTTCGGCAAATTAGTTTACGACAAATTTTGTTTCGGCAAATTCGTTTTCGGAAAATCAGCCTAGACCCGTCTAAACTACTATATACATCACTAACAATATTAAGCATTGCCTGAGTCGTACCTTTATTTGACCTAAAACCATACTGATGCTCGTAGAAAATATCAATGACTTCAAAATAGCTTACAAGTTTATTGTACATAACTCTTTCATATATTTTAGAATAAGTGGGTAATATTGATATCGGTCTGAAATTAGCAACGCTTTCCTTTGCACCTCACTTGTGGAGTGGTACTACTTTTGCTTTCTTTAAGCTTTGAGGAAATTGACCATTTAAAAATGATTTGTTTACCAAACATGCCAGAATTGGAGAAAGTACAAAGGATAAGCGCTTCAGAATGAATACAGGGAAATAATTAACGTGACATGGTTTGCTCTTCAAAGACATTGTCACTTTATGAATGCATAGATGAAATAAAAAAAGAATCTACATAATTGCCCGTTAAATACCCCCTATGTCCATCAAATTGCTGAGGAAAACTAGCATTTATGTGCTCCCCAATGGAAGAGAAGTATTCATTAAATTTATTGGCAACGGAAATTGGGTCGGTAATCCTATTACCTTCATTATCAGTTAAAGAAATGGCTGTCTTACTCTGTTTTGTAGAACCCTTTATCAAATTATTTATCAAGTTCCAAGTGTTTTTCATATCTGATTTGTAATAAAAAAATGTTCTTTCAAAGTAAGATTTCTTTTTATTTCTAATTTCTTTTGTAACTAAGTTTTTATATCTTTTAAATTGTAAACTACTGATTTTCCCCAATCTGAAAAGTATGTAATAATTAGATCTTTTCTTTATTTTTGATCTAGTTACACCATCTATCCAAGGTTTGGCTAAATTTTTAAAAGACAGTTTTAGTTTTTATTGGGCAATGATTATTATAAATTTGCATTATTTTACTATCAAAATCAGATATACCCTCATCAACTCCATCACACTGAATGACAGAAGAAAAGTCATGTTCATTAATTGCATGGCACAAATTAGACAATGATTCGTTATTATGAAGTCTATAGGAAACAGTAGTTGATGGCTGATGTTGATATGAAAACAAATTATGAGTGACTGAAAAAACTAAACAATGATCGGACATATCACAAGGTATAATTCCTGAACTGCTATCAGACACATCTGTGGAGAATATATTATCAATTAACTATTTTCAGATATTCTTGTTGGCTTTGTGATTAAAGGATTATAAAAATGTTGAAACATCATATTTAGGAAATTGAGACAATTTGCATCTCCGTTAACATTCAAAAGATTATAGTTAAAATCTCCACATATGTGAACTGAATGAGTAGATATAGATGACAAACTATGTAAAACATTTTCCAGCATATTTAAGAAGAGGTCAGTTTCACAATTGGGTGGTCTGTATATCACACCAACAACCATCTTTTTGTCCTTTTTAGCTACACTAACAAATAAGCACTCCATAGAATCATCACAATAGAATAACTCCTCAATTACCGTACACTCAAAACCGTTTCTAACAAAAATAGATACACCACCACCTCTCTTCTCATCACTCCTCACCACGTGGTGTGGACTGTATCCACTGAAATCCACCAAACTGACCGACACATCGTTCAACCAAGTTTCTGAAAAACAAACTAAATCGAATTTCAAATTACGTGTTTGCAAAAAACATGTAATCTCATCCACTTTTGGATATAAAGAGCGAATGTTAATGTGCATCAACTTCAAATTTCTTTCATTATCACCATAGGTTTTATTAAACTCTGACACTGAATAATACGCCGACCTAATAATGAAATTTAAGGTAGGATACCTCACCCATCACAGTAAATAAACCATTGACTAGACAGCATAGTAATTAATTCACTGGGCACAACTGTTAAGCATAACACATGTTTATAAACAAATATTGAAATAAAATAATAAATACCAAAATAATGATTGAAGTGACCAGGCAATAAAGGTAACGAGGCAGCAACTATGAAGAGGCAGCAACGATGAAGAGGCAGCAACGGTGAAGAGGCAGCAACTATGAAGAGGCAGCAACGGTGAAGAGGCAGCAACGGTGAAGAGGCAGCAACGATGAAGAGGCAGCAACGGTGCAGAGGCAGCAAAGTTTATCTACCTCAACAGAGCAAATCATAGAGTATGAGGAGTCATACCCATGTTTGCCATGTAGAGCAGGGGATGTAATGTACAGGTCAGCACATATTGTTAAATACGTGAGCCTGAACATCAAAGAAATCAAGAGAAATCTAGTATGACTAAAATGTGGATACAGCTTGCACAGAGTATCCTCGCTGTAGAATGTTGCTTTGAATTGCCCCTGTAGTCACTGCTCGGGTGAGTGACCCATTAAATTTGACACATTTAACCCAAGTACCCGCTCACATATCTCACCAAGCTTCTCCTTACTGCCAATAATTATCTTTTGATTCTTGGCAGATGAATCAGGAGCCTTCATCCACATATATACCTGTCCATTTTGAGATCCACAAGCAGAAACTTTTTGCGGATATTTCTTCTTTGTTTGTCTTATAACATATGATATGGTTGCGCGCTCAGGTATTAGGTCCTCATTCAAGTAGAAACCAACAGGTTTAATAGTTCGGGATGCCGTGATTAATTCGTCTCTAATATCCTTGCGGTTCAATTTCACAAGGATCCTTCGCCTGTCCGGTGATTGTGTTATTTTCTTACCCAGTCGATAAGCAACTGTAATATCATTAGGAGACATTTCTTGCCGAAATTTCTGCTTGATAACTTCACAGACGACATTAGCAGAGTTCTCACCTGCGGAAGCCTCTGGGAGTCTGTTACCAGACATTATGATTGTCTAAGCTCTTCCATATGCCTCAATATCATCGACTCTCTCCCGCAGCTTCTGATTATCCCTTGTCAGAGATAAAATGTCTTGCTCCAACTTTTGAATCTTCTCATCCTTTCCATCTATCTTTCTTATTATATCATCAAGCTTAACTGTTATAACTTGTATCAAAGCTTTCCCTTCTTCAGATAGTTTCTCATAATCACTATCGGACACAATATGCGAGGCACTATCACTCTCATCACTTTCCGCAGACATTTCCGTTAACTGGTTTTTATTTTTCTTTCTCATACCTATACGGTAACTCAGTAAGATACTATTAGGAGCAAGGTAGTAAAGGTATAGCTAGGTCTATGTCAAACGAAACAAAAGAAAACACTAGGGTGAGTGAAATCTTTAGGAGCAGTCAGGACACATCACGTCTGTACAGTGTGAGGTCTGAAGAAATATGTGTTTTCGGCGAATAAATTTAGGGTGGGGGTCACCCAATTTTCAACGAAATAATTTATTTTGTATTATAAAATGTAAAAGGAAAAGTTATATAAATGAAGAGTTTGGTTCCAAAACGCTATAAATCCATTTTGATCAATTTGAGTTAAAATGTGTTTTCTTTACCAAGAAAGTACAGAGATGAAAACCACTATTTTCTGTTTCAATCATTCACATAGCATATTGAGGTTATAATAACATAAACAATTCAAATCCACAATACCGACGAAATACAATATTGATTTAGGTGGAAACTCATTTTTTTCAAAAGTGGCGTTTATCGCGTTTTGGAACCAAACTCTTCAAATATTCTTTAAACCTAGAAATAAATCTGTTTTAACTGTATCTTCAATAGTTGTTGAAATATACGAATTTAAATATTGTAGACTTTTTTGTGTGTCACCCTGTATAGTGAAAGCTTCACGAGCGACTCACAGCAGCAGACTGATTAAAATAAAGGATTAAAATAAAGTGAGACTAACACGAAAAAATAATCTTTTGTAACTGATAATTGTTCACAGAAAATAGGATTGACATAGAATTAATTAATTAAGTTAATATAAATACCATTCCATTGTGATGTAATTTATACACTTGTATGTAAGTCCATCTATATGTAATTTCATCTGGACTTATGAAATAAATTTGTTTACCTTTTTAAATAATCAATTTTTTTCGGCGAATGTGTCGTTCGGCAAATATGTCATGCGGCAAATGTGTTTTCGGCGAATGGACTCCGGTCACCCAATTTTCAACGAAATAATTTATTTTGTATTATAAAATGTATATTTTTATCACTTTTTTATGTATATTCTACATTTTAAAGTGTAAAACACCCTTTATTGATATCAATTATAATATGGGCGTCTTTAAATATACAGTATATAGTTAGTTGTGTATAAGGTTAGTTGTGTATAAGGTTAGTTGTGTATAAGGTTAGTTGTGTATAAGGTTAGTTGTGTATAAGGTTAGTTGTGTATAAGGTTAGTTGTGTATAAGGTTAGTTGTGGCCAGACAATTGCAGCCCTAATCATTAATGTATGTTGTCCAAATAGTCACCTCCTTGGCTACCAATTTATGGGCTTAATCGATTAAATATCCTTTTTTACTCTAGTTCTTTTGAATCGCAGTTAAAATTATGTGAATAATTATTTTTCTTGCTGTGTGCTTTTGACATGTGATCGATTAATAAACTTATTATTATATCAGGCTCCTAAACTCTGTCCTTGTTTGATATATTTTACTGAATAATATATTACTGAATACTATATTTACTGAATAATATATTTACTGAATAATATATTTACTGAATAATATATTTATTGAATAATGTATTTACTGAATAATATATATATTTACTGAATAATATATATATTTACTGAATAATATATATATTTACTGAATAATATATATATTTACTGAATATTATATTTACTGAATAATATATTTACTGAATAATATATATATTTACTAAATAATATATATATTTACTAAATAATATATATATTTACTAAATAATATATATATTTACTAAATAATATATATATTTACTGAATAATATATATATTTACTGAATAATATATTTACTGAATAATATATTTACTGAATAATATATTTACTGAATAATATATTTACTGAATAATATATTTACTGAATAATATATTTACTGAATAATATATTTAGTGAATAATATTTTTACTAATATATTCCAACAATAAAGTTCCCTTGTTCCATAGTGGCGTGTTCACTGTTCATGCAGTATGGTAATAATTACGTTATTTTACTTACTGTTATTTCATTATTTAACTTTTAATAATTTCGTTATTTAACTTACTGTTATTTCGTTATTTTACTTACTGTTATTTCGTTATTTTACTTACTGTTATTTCGTTATTTTACTTACTGTTAGTTAATTATTTTATTTACTGTTAGTTAATTATTTTACTTACTGTTATTTCGTTATTTTACTTACTGTTATTTCGTTATTTTACTAACTGTTATTTCGTTATTTTATTTACTGTTATTTCGTTATTTTATTTACTGTTAGTTAATTATTTTACTTACTGTTATTTCGTTATTTTACTAACTGTTATTTCGTTATTTTACTTACTGCTGTTATTTCGTTATTTTATTTACTGTTAGTTAATTATTTTACTTACTGTTATTTCGTTATTTTACTTACTGTTAGTTAATTATTTTACTTACTGTTTTTTCGTTATTTTACTTACTGTTATTTCGTTATTTTACTTACTGTTATTTCATTATTTTACTTACTGTTATTTCATTATTTTACTTACTGTTATTTCATTATTTTACTTACTGTTTTTTCGTTATTTTACTTACTGTTATTTCATTATTTTACTTACTGTTATTTCATTATTTTACTTACTGTTATTTCATTATTTTACTTACTGTTTTTAGTTATTTTACCTACTGCTATTTCGTTATGAAAGTTTTTACATTAGAACACATAGAATTAATAATTTACGTTCGAAATAAATTAATCTCACTTTATCAAAACGATGTCATAAGAGGATATGATATTGTACCTCTCATAGCTGCAACAACCTCTTATTAATGTTAAATTGTTCGAGTCTAGTGAAGTTATATTGATGATGTTAATCGTATACCTCAATTAATAATAAAATATTTAAAGAAGTAAGTTTAACTTTCGAAGTATTTTGTCGACAATAGCTAGTTACTTAAAAAATCCATTGTAAAAAAAAATAAAATTAACCTGTGAATTAAAAGGTGAAAAATTATATAAGATATAGGCTGTAAAGCTTATAAAGGAAGTAGGTATCCACCACAGCACAATTCATTGCTCAATCTAAGTTTTCCTTGTTCCTCAGATCATTAAAAAACACAGTAAATTTCAATTACTGAACTCGTATAAGAATCATTATTCCTGCTACAAACTGATAATATTGATTTCATTAATTTACATAACTACGAAATACCAAATACATTAAACAGACACACAATTGATTTCATTATAATTTACTCGTCTTTAAGATTAAAATTAAAATCATTTTTACCAAGTCCAGTTTCTGAATATTACTTAAAGCGTAACAGACCACAGAGACAAATAAATAAAGAAATAATGTATTTCTTATTACATTGTAGATCATCTAACGCTGCCATACGTTTAAACCTTTCATCGACATATAATTTAGTTTAGATAATTACCAATAATGATTAAAATCAAGTTTATTATAAAATAGGGTACTTACGTGTTAATGGAGGTATCTTTCAGTTGGTGTGCCTGTACAAGCGCACCAATCGGATTCCCATGTCAATATAGGTTATTATTTTGATTATTAGTTGTATCTAGAATTCACGATGCTTCAGCACGTGGCCATTTCGCACCGCAAGTCACTCATTCTTCAGATGCTCCATCTTCTATATACGTCTGATGTCATATCACAAGTTAACCAGACCACCGATGTCAAATATAGCATCTTTTTTTTTCACCTAAAACAGCTCTCAAAATATATGTGTGATTTAATATGGCTATAACTAGATTATAATATATATATACATATATATGTATATATAAATCACATTAGTAAATCGCAGAAAGAAACCTATGAACAAAGCTTTATAACCTAAATCTAACATAACATTTAATCAGAGAGGAGAATAGAAAACCATGTCAATGATTATGATTTTATTATAAAATATCCAACTTATGATAAAACTTTATAAAGATCCATCGATTGTATTATATATTAACACAATATCGAAATTAACACAATGGTGAATTCTTAGTTTTGAGACAAAAGAAAAAAAGATGATTAAACTTAAACATAATTTATTAATAACATCAGTGTAGTCTTGACTTCGGAGTGGAGAAATAACTACAGAAAAAAATAATGTATTTTGAACATTTTGATGGTAATCATTAATGAGGTGAAATGTTTTGAAAATTAACCGATCAATTATTTGTGTTTCATTTCATTTAGATTTATTCTGATTACCTTCAAAACTGGTAAGCTGTCTCTATTAATAATGTGATAATGCATAACTATGGCCTTATTGGTAGAACAGATTAAATGTCAAAGAAATTTACAGATGTTGAAAATAACAGATTGAAATAATCAAAGGCATTGCATTCAATATATTCTATGCAGCTAAGTAGTCGTTTTGGTGAACTTTAACCTGAAATTAAACTTAGATCATTTATAAATTATACATCAACATTAGATTTGTAATCAGATTAAATATCACATAAGTTATAGTTAATTATAAAATTTCATGTAGTCCAATAATAGAGAGTTTCTATTTTACACTGTTTTCTCAAATTAATTTTGATTATGAGTTTTCATTGTATGATTGTTAATTAATGTTTTTAAGTAAAATCATAAAGTTTGACCTTTATTTGTTTGTACCTAAGAGGCTGAAAGTTTTAGCTAATGTTGAAACATTTGTTTAGGAAATGTTCCATGGAATGGTAATGGTGCATCTTCACTCCCGCCAAGCCGTGATTTTCATCTGGGTAACTCTGAAAAAAAAATTCACCAATTAACTTAATAGAGTTACAACGTCTGTCTATGAACCAAGGAAATATAATACAAGGCACAACACATAAAAAGCAAAAGGTATAATTTTTATAAGAAGAAAACAGAAATATCTCTCGAACAGAAGATAGAAATAATAAACTGTGCTGAATCTCTGCAATAAAATTACTAGAGTTATGCCCCAAGAACATTTTCTCAGCCATTTATGGCGCCTTACCTCACCAAATGTGTCGGGTTCAAAATTGAACTTTATCTAATTGTTAATTTATTTATTCTCTCTGCTTACCATTG
>CANNZV010000756.1:345530-386742 GCA_947561585.1 Caprella mutica
CTAATTGTTAATTTATTCAATCTCTCTGCTTACCATTGAGTCGAAAAGAATATCAGCTTTCTCCAGAGCCTTTGCTAGCATCATACTCTGCTGATAATGAACATTGTCATCCGCTGTACCGTGAATGAGGAAGAACTCCTTGTTTCTGAAGTTCTCCACTAGTTTTGTTACGTCAGAATTGTCGTATGCTTTCAAGTTATCGTTTATCGTAGGCAATCCCATGTATCTCTCAGTGTAGACAGTATCTGCAGAAACAATTGAAATAGATCAAAATGTCGTGGTTTTAATTTTAATTAGTTATACGAGCTCCACCGCGTCAAATCAATAAAAGATATGTCAACAGTGAGAAATCGACTCTATAGATAGGATTTTATTTATTCTTTTTTAAACACTCGCATCGGCTCATTTTATAGAATCCAAATTTTTATCCATATTATTAATATTTCTAAACAAATTGAAGGTAGTTACCATAGTAAACCCAAGATGTGACAGGTGCGACCGAAATGCCACATTTGAATACATCTTTGGTGTCTCTGGCAATAGCGGCGGCAGTGACATAGCCACCGTAAGACCAGCCCCAGATACCAGTGCGCTTGCTGTCGATAGCAGGGAACGACTTTTGAAGAGCCCTGAAAGGAATCATATATACTAAATATTATAATTGATGAATCATATTGAATTATGTACATTAACACATGCATTTGATTCAGTATTTGCTGCGTCAATAACACATTTATTGACTATAGCTATTTTATAAAGTAATTAATAAATTGTCAAATAAAACTACTCCAGAATGAGAGCTAGCTAGTCTTACGCAGTGACAGCGATTTGGTCCTCCACTTCAGCTGTACCAAGTCCTCTGTTCAAAGCGTGAAGAATATCATCTCCAGCATAGCCTGAGCCTCTACCGTCAATGGAAGTGTAAATGATTCCTTTCTCTGAAGCGAGGTAGTCACCCCAATCTATGCGGAACCTATCATTTACAAGCTGCGATCCTGGACCACCATATCTGAAGATATATATGATCAATAGTCAATAAGCAGTATATAAAAACTATTTCAAAATCTTCTCATCTTGGATAGATAAGTTAATGATATGATATTCATGTTTTAATTTATTTTGTAACTCACACATAGACAACCATAGGGTAAGACTTGAGGTTTGCTGCGTCATAATCAGGAGGTAATTTCATTGACACCTGAGCCTTAAAACCTCCTGCAATTTCTATCTCGAGTCTCTTTTCTAAGGGTAGTACTTTGTCGTGAAGATTCTCCCGAACCTGCAATGTGATAATTACAGTACGCAAACAAATAAAATATGTAGTTCAATGAACTTAGAATACAAGCTGAAGGAAGAAACTATCAGATTTCAATTATAGTATACATTTGATTATCTTTCACGTGTATTTAGAAGAAAGCACCTGTTCCCTGTCTGGAAACCCTATCTGATACTCAGAATCTATATTGAAACGTTAAAGAAACATACTGTATGTGATCCTCAAATCACTAATAACAACTATTGAATTGCTGTGAACAATTGCAACACAGTGTAGCAAATAAAGTGACTAGCATCTGCTCACCACTTGGTTGTCCTCTAGCAGCATCAGTCTAGTGTGGTCACTGGCTCTGTGCAGAGTCACTTGAGGAATGCCAGGTCCATTGCAAGTTAGGACATAGAAGCTGCTTCCCTTGCTCATCTCTCCACTGTTGTAATTGCATTCCTCCTGCAGAAAAAGAAAATTAAACATTACCTAAAATTGTTTGGTGCTTGCTTGAAAAAAAGTTTTAATTTTTTTAATTGAAGGTCTAGAGCTCAATTGTATTGAGGGCAATTTACAGATCAAGCAAAAGAAGAGTGCGTGTTTTTCATTAGATTCCCAATTTTTCTTTCATGTGTTTTCATTTTCAATAGGCAAACAATAACAATATACATTTTGTGTAGCTTTTCATGCAATTAATGTTGCGAAAGCAATGACAACTATTTGAATCCATTGAACCTGCTGATTGTAAGGCTTAGATTGTATTTATTAATACTTTCGCCTAACCAATTAACCATACACTAATTTTCTATATAATTCCAGTCGGTAAGAGCTCACCCAAATACATCTGATTCTTCCAACCAAACTAACCTCATATGATTGAATCTACCACAGTTTTAACTGTAATACAGCCTCAAACGTTCGAAATATTTAAGTCGGCATCAATTTGACTAGGGTCAGAATTGTACTCGAGGGGAATTTCGAATAAAATGTGTTCTTTCCATAACTTATTTAAATCGCCTTAACATATCCATAAAGAAGTTAAGATAGACAAACTCACGCTGTAGTCGTTCTTGAAGTCGCATGTTATGCAGTAGGCTTGTTTGGGCTGTAGAGAGTTTAAATCTCCCACGTAGTAAAGATGTCTTTGTCCTGGCTTGCCGGCTGGTGCTCCGGAGAAATAACTGTAGGTAATAAATAGATATTAATTGAATCAATATGCTCGACTTCACGCAAGAAAACTTTAAATTTATTTGGTGATACATATTAAATAGTAAAAATAATATATTATAATAATATTATATATTATAATATAAATATAATACTGGTATGGAGTAAAAACATTCGAATTGAATATTCATAAGGTAAGGTAGGCTACGAAAATGTAGAAAAAATAATTAATTTAGATTAAAGTTTTATTCGCTCTTCAAATTATTGGCGAGTGTATTTATCCTCCATTTTTCATAAATAGAAAAATAGATTATGAAAATATAATAGTTAGTTGAAGCAAGAAATCCAAGTGACTTACATAATATTGTTGATTAGATCCCAAGAAAGTATTTCTGCCACTTCATAGGTGCCAGAGGTAAGAGGCTCTAACGTTTGATCTGATATTCTCCGAACGTAAATGTGCTGTGGAAGAGCATACATTAAATGATTTTATCTCATATTAATATCTATCTTTTATTATCTTTATCTCAAACTTTACCTTTTTCTTATTTTATTTCTTTAAAAGTAAAATTCTTTGTGAAATACGTTAGAAATTCATGAAAGAACTGAAGTAAGTTTGAGTTGAAGTACATTAATGTCTATGGATAATTCTATGACAATAATCTTGTTAAAAATAACTTGCCTTGAAGTAGCCCTCATTTCCTTGCTTTCCAGGTAGAATCATGAGGTAACTGTTGCCAGACTTGTCGAACATAGGAGGTGTGTAGAGATCATTCCATGCACCATCTGGAGACACATGCACCAGATCATCTTTGCACCGTCCAGAAGAAGAACACAAGCTGATGATGCTAAGATTCTGTGGTAGGATGAGATAAATACTTTATTCATTTCAGAGAAAAGCTTCAAAATCCTATTGCATAACTAAATAGAAAAGAAATATCTATGTTTTAAATAGCTAGCTATATATTGTCAATTTGTTATGCTTATACAGTTATACCATACCTATTGCCTATTGGTGATAATAGTTAATTTGGGATTCAAAATTCTGGTAGTTTTGTAATAGGTAATATATAAAGTTACTATAAATCTCATGAGAAATATTTATTTTCTTACAGAATTTCTCACAAACCTGATGTCTGTTCATCCAAATGATAGAGACTAAGTTCTCAGTTCCCCATCCGACAGTAGAGAAATAGTGGTCTATGTTAGCTAGTTGTGATGGAGGGGGGAGAGGGGTGACTGTTTCCTTTGCTCCACTGACTAAGGCTGTGATGTCCACCATCCACAAGTCAACCACTGGGTTGTTGCGACCAGGCTGTCAAAAAGGATAAATTAACTTCAATGTTCAATTATCATGATTAGTTTTCAATCCAAATAATTAAATTCTATAATCTGGTGTGTAAACTTGTGACGATTTAAACCTACAATGGTTTTATTCATTATTATTATTTTAGGTATTTAAAACTTGTCACTATCCACTATGAGGTGTTCCAAAGTGACATAAAAAGAAGACGGTTTCGTTATAAGAGGGGACAGTGAAAGTACGCTAAATGCACTCGGTTGACTACTAAGCTACCTAATGCAACCGTGTCGAGTCAGCGCATGGATGGCAAGAATTGACATCCATGAATAAGAGATCTGATAAGAGATCTTCTACACAGTCAGTCTACTTACCCATGGATATACATAGAAAAGCAGAAAGGAGAGAAAGAAATTGAGGGAAGGTACAAATGAAAACCGAAGAAAATGGCGCCAAACAAGAAAAAACCCTACAATAGAACAAACAGAAAGCCTACCTAGATATAGCCTCGGGACAATGAGAAGGGAGCTTTGCCGGAAACAATGATTTTGAAACCCCTAATCTGATAGTCAGACCCCATTGCTCCACTACTATGTTTTAGTTAATTTAACACATTGACTAAGTATGCTCAAAACGGAGTCTTGTCCAACTGAAATTTCCAAAATTTTCGTTTATGATATTGCTTCTGTATCATGTGTCCCACGATAGCGAGAGAAGCTGAGTATCTCTGTGTGTACCTATTAATATTGTCTGTATAATACATTAGTTCAATTGTAAATCACATTGTCACAATTGAATTTGGGTTTATAATATTGACACTGTTATATGTATTAATTGTACCACTGTCTATCAGTAATATAGGCACATAGTGGTACAAATGTGTACCATAACGTAGTAAACTTGTTAAATGTGAAACTTACCTTAGGATATTTGATGCTCTGCTGGAAGGGATACTGAGATGAGAGTTCGCCAGGCTGTCCATAGAGAGGGAAACTCATTGTGTCCACTAGAGAATCATTGAAAGTTGCGAAAACTAATCTGCTGCCCTCAGGACTGAACCACATTGCTGAGTTAGAACTGAGAATTTCCTCTGAAATGAAGATTTAGTTAATAGAGTTCATTTATTAGTGCTTTATGACAATGCTAATTCACACTGAATACTGTAGTAACCTTCATAAACCCAATCGGGAACACCATTGAAGATGGTTCCTATTTGCCCACTGCTGGTAATTCTATACATGGTAGATAGAGTTGGTGAGGTGGTATAGTACAGGTCATTGTGGAAGACAAAGGCAATGGAGTCGGACTTTGGAGCCCATTGAGCCACTAGCAGTGGTGGTTGATCTCTACGACTTCTCACTCTCTGAGGGGCAAGTGGTGTGATTTCTCTGAAAGAAGAATAACATACGGTAAGTCATTGGTGTTATAAGGCATTGGAAGGAGTCCTATTACTATTAGTTCAGAAGCAAACGTTACATACCCAGTTTCTAAGTTCAAGACGGTGTGTCTGGCCAGGTATGAGTACCTAAATAACTGTCAAAAGAAACAAAAATTAGGAATTCATAAATCGAATAAGAGAGAAAAATAGTTCAGTATAATGATGTTTAGCAAAAATTAATTTCAAAGCAAATAGCTACTACAAAACAAATATATTCAAAGCAAATACCTTTTGCACATCATGGACCAGGAGTAGGTATTTTCTGCTGTGTGATAAAGAGTATTTGAATGGCCTCCACTCAGCCTAAAATGAAAAAAAACACTGTAAGATACTTAATTGAACTCACTGAAAATTAAAGCTAAATAACGTTATTCACTTCTATTTGACAATGGGAAAGAAATATTATGCAGGGAAATGGGTCTGAAACAGTATCAGATAATCCATTTTCATTTTGACTTAACAAACTTCAGCTCTAGTTTTCCACTGTACTCTCACCATAGTGTCGGCTGATGCCAGTAAAGTTTTGCCCAAAGTCTTAACATTAAATAAAACTAAAGCGCCATCTGCATCTCTGAAGGTTATCTCTTCATCTGAAAAGCGTAAGATTGTTATTAAGGTGTGTGAAATGTTTGGAAAGAGTATAAGAGATGATCTATTGGCAGTTTACTAATTTGATGCAACACATTGTATTGATTTATAGTTACCTGATATCCATGTTCCGTTAAAAGTATCGGCAGAGAACGTTCCATTGAGGACCTCATCTAACTGAATGCCTCTGGAGCGAGCCTTAGATCCTGTTTGTGCTGACGTTGTTGGTGACAGTGACTCCATCTTTGAACTGAAAAACAATTCAAAGTTAGTATTTATTTTAAGAAATTTAATACTTGCTACAGAAACAAAAATCATCCGTAATATGTATACAACTACATTTTATAATACGAGTAATAGATTATTACTAACAATATTTCTTATACTATAAAATCTATACACAAATTATCATTTATATCAAATCAATAAGTAATCAATATTTCCAAATTAGTAGTGCAGTACTATTGGGTATTGGAAATGAACTTGCTAGCCATGCAATGTAGGGTAAGTTACGAATTATCGGCCAGTTTCACATCTTCAGTCATATAAGAAAAACTATATAATAAAAAATAATTAATAGTATTATTATATCGTTTTTTCTTATATGACCAAAGATGTGAAACTGACCAAAAATTAGTAACTTACCTTAATTATAATCATCTCACTCTTTCATCATGACGAACACCCCGACTGTGACGGCTAGAAGGAGCATCACCCCGACAGTTGCCCCTAACATGGCTCTCCATACTCTCGCCCTTCTGTTAGCCGACTCCTGTGAAGGAAAAGATAGAATTATTTGATGGTGTCAGGTGAAGTGTGTGGAAAAATAGGGATAAACTATTGTTACTAATGTCATGTATTTATGGCTGCATCGCATTGTCATTCAAAAATATATCGCAAATTTAATTTCAATAAAATGAGATTTTAGACACGTTTAGAAACTCTACAAATTAACTACTGCAAATTCTATACTGGATAAATTTCAATACACCATTTTACAAATGAGCAATCCATGCTTAACGTTCTGTGGACCATGGGTTAAGGTTAATTCCCCGAATATCAAGGTTGATAAGTACGGTTAGACAGAAACAGGATATGCAATTTAACTCGCCAGGTAGCTGTGCTTAGGTATCAAGTCCCTAGGTAGTAAACATAAAAGTAGTTTATTGGGAAATTCCTCTGAATTACTTTTTGAACAGCTCTTTTCCCCAATAAAAATGTTTTGTTAGACGTACTTTAAAAAAAACTATTGAAATTTAATAATCGTATAATTATTCTTAAATAATTGAAATAATATCACTAGGTAAATTACTGAGTGTTTTAACAGATCAACTGAAGTAATTGATGATGTGAAAGGAGGAAAATAAATTCAAGGGACCTAAATGAAGACAAGATAGGCACTCCAGCCAAGTCAATAAATATAAATCACAGTAATTGCTCTCGATGCTGCAAAGATACACTGTAACTAAAGTGACAAGAAGGGATACAAACACCAGGTGACCATTATAATGACTAGTAAAAGATGTGATAGTAAATGAACCTACCTAAATTATGATCAAAATTTTAGTCACCACACAATTTTAAAGGTCTCCTTCAAGAAATTTTTCTGTTGTTTTGATTTTACCTTATGAAATTTGATAGCATTTATTTAATTCCACATGCTTATAGTTTTTTTATCAAATGTCTACATTAGCCGTTTACTTCCGACTTGCTAATTTTCATCCCTAAGAAAAAGAATGTACACAGCTTGTTTTAAATGTCAGTTAGGTAGGTATTACCACTCCAATATCAAATATTCATGCAAAGGTATACATTATTATACACTAATTATAGAAACGTTACTAAACTTCAGCTAATAATTTACAGCATAAACGAAGGCCGGACATGAATTTTTTGTATAAAATTGTTTATAAAAGTTAAATTGGAAATAAAAATAAAAAGTTTCGGACAATTGTTGTTCAGAGTTTGAAAAACTTTAAAAGCATATTAAAATATATATATTCTGAACTGAATTTGATACAGTTTGCAGATTAATGAATCTAGATCTTAGTTCTATAAATTATTATATTCTCGGAGTCTGGAGAGGACCTTTAACGGGTGACTAGTCTCTAAAACCCGGAACTAGTAAAGAAGTTTACTAAAGAGTGTTCTACTCGAGTAAGAAAAGCAAGATAGATGAGGCTGAAACTAAAGAAAACAAGAGTTTATAAAAAAGTGAATTGATAACCATATACCATATAGTTATGGTATAAGAATAACCATAACCAGATTTTCCTGCTAGTGCTCAATGTATCATGAGAACTAAAAAAATTGATTCGTCCATTTATATCCAATATTATTTCCAACTAAGCATAGGCAAATAAGTTTCGAAAAAGATATCTGTAATTCCGAATCACAAATAGAGGTAATAAAGCTTCACAAAGCATCAACATAAAGATCAGATTGTTACCCTTTTCAGTGTCCCTGAAAGCCTTTTTTACTGCTTTAAATTACACTTTACGGTCCAAACTGATTGTTATACGAAGGTTTATGCATCCTTAGTTGATACGGATGTGTTCACTATAAACTTTTGACCATAAAATATTATAGAAATGAAATTAAATCATCTAACGCTGCTGTGTGACACTGGTAATGAACGAAAACTTGCACAGTTGAAATCAATGGGAAAAGTAATGTAAAAATGAAGGAGATGTAAAGAAAAAGATATATCGAAAAAAATAAGGAACAATAAATAAATCCCGTAATTTGATGAAGAAATACAAGTATCAAATGTGCTGTAATCGTTGGTCTGTGATAAACAATGTAATGCAAGTTGATAGCACAATTAACTGTCAATTATCATTGTTATACGGGAACAATGAATATTCAGCACCATTGTCAGTTCATCATAATAGTAGTGTGTCCAAACATGCACATACTTAAAAAACGATTTGATGCAACAAGCTTCACCACTTTACAGTCCCAAACTTACTTATATCAATGATCCACTTTCAATTTTCATCAGTAATGACTGTTCATAATAGAAGTATACACAGTGAACTCTTACAGTATAGTAATTATGACCCTATATTTCCATGCATCTTTATTCTATTCTAGGCCAAACAATAGGTATTTAATAAAGTTCATTCAAATTCTGAAACAATTTTAACAAAACAGTTACGTAACAGAATGATATAGTACGTACAATTAGCATTAATTAACTTATACACAAATAAACTATGTGAACTACTTTGAGAATGAATATTACAAAATAGAATGTTATATACTAATGTACAGTCAGACCTGCGGCAAAGGTAATTATCATCGGACACTGCACGGACAATGAACATAGCATGTTTGTTTGTTCGTTATTATTTCTGTGCCACTCCCCCGATACGCATCAGCAAGTAAGAGACAAAATTAAAATGCATTACAGACAGTAAATCCGAATGAAATATAAACAACGTAATATAAATTATTATTTTGAAATAAATCATTTTCCCCTCACATCAGTCAGTCATTTATAATATTTTGAATTTCTATAACTTCATGGGATTATTTTGTTCAGTTAATAAATAAATAAATATTTTCATTACAACATGAAAGGTTATTATGAATGAGATTAATGTATAATTACTTAAAAACATGGGATGACAAAAACAGAAATTATTCAGTGTTATTGTGCCCTGCACTTTTGACCGATATGCGATATCCATCGTCAGCGCAATCATAGATCGATTGATATTGAAAGCAGTCTTAAAAATAATTATTTAAGGTTACTCTGAGAAAAAATTGCGAGTCAGCCTGACTCATCGCTTGAGTCAAGGCTGCAAAACTCCAATATTGGAGTCTTTTTTTCTTGTTTGACTCAACCTGAGTCAATCTGACTATGAATTAGGAGTCAATATGACTCTTGTTTTTGAGTACAATATTATGATGAGTCAAATTGACTCGCATTTTTGGGACAAACTGAAAACTCAAACTGTGAGTCAATTTGACTCGTATTTTTTTCTCAGTGTAAGTTAGTTGGAGAGAAAGGGTTTATATAATTATTTCTAAGGTTACTTTCAATATCCCTCAAACGGCACATTAGTAGTGGTGGGTAAAATGTTTGAAAGCATCTCTTTATTTAAGTAAATATGGGGGAAAGTTGTCCCATCACCAAGGTACGCATCAGATAAAGAAAATATAAGAAGTACAGATGATGAGACAGATGCCCTAATTCTGCATAGGCCTAAGAGGTATTTGAAATAGAAATGCGGTATGTTGTATACTATAGAGTATGCATGTACTAAGCAGTAAGAAAGAATTACCAGTTTGAAGTTAGGTAGTTAAAAAAGTAGTTAGTAAAGTAGAGTCATAAAGAGGAAATTTATATGAATTACCATCAACAAGACAGGTGTGATCTTTATTCCCATTCTTCCCTTATAAACACCTACACCTATGCTTGAACTTTGAATGAGAGCATTGTATGTTGAGCATAGAGTATCTATAGCAGGTTTATAGCTCGCACTTTAATTACAATGATTTGATTGATCAATTGATCAGAACCGTAAGATTTTGCCAAACAACTTTGCACATAACAATTAAGCCTGTGTATATTAAGAAGCCTAAAAAACATGGAGACATAATTAGAATGCAATCACTGGAGATTCTGATCATTTCCGAGGTATAGATAAAAGATCGCTATTTGAAACGAGTTCAAGTTACCAACAAATATAATGTCTTTCAAAAGTGACTGGTAAGAAAGAAAGAAGATTAAAATGCAGTCCTTTTACTTGTAATATTTGCCGCAGTATTTACTCAGCTAACAGCAGTCAGTGGTTCATTTACTCTATGCAACAACTTGTACACACAAGAAATAAATTGATTCTTCCGCTTGCGTAGAGCCTAGTGCAGTAGAGTACTGGCACAGACAGAAGTACTGACACAGACAGAAGTACTGACACAGACAGAAGTACTGACACAGACAGAAGTACTGACACAGACAGAAGTACTGACACAGACAGAAGTACTGACACAGACAGAAGTACTGACACAGACAGAAGTACTGACACAGACAGAAGTACTGACGCAGACTAAAGTACTGACACAGACTGAAGTACTGACACAGACTGAAGTACTGACACAGACAGAAGTGCTGACACAGACAGAAGTTCTGACACAGACAGAAGTACTGATACAGACTGAAGTACTGACACAGACAGAAGTACTGACACAGACAGAAGTACTGACACAGACAGAAGTACTGACACAGACAGAAGTACTGACACAGACTGAAGTACTGATACAGACTGAAGTACTGACACAGACAGAAGTACTGACACAGACAGAAGTACTGACACAGACAGAAGTACTGACACAGACTGAAGTACTGACAGAGACAGAAGTATCTGGAATGAATTTCGTGAAGAATAACTTGCAATGCCAATAATCACGACTGATATGGAAAATTGATGTCAATATAGATAATTACAGTAAATAGTGATAAATTAACATCGTATGTTTATTATGAAGTAATTTCATCAAGATTGGGTAAACGGACCTCATAACTTGGCAAAATGAAAGTTTTTTCAAAGAATTGAGCCCAATATTTGTCCAGAAGTAACACGAGTAAATGATACCTTTATTTCTAAGCTCGAAATAACTAAATGGTGATGAATAAGGCGGTAACTTTTCTTCAATTTATTAAGTTTCTTCTTATTCATTATTTTCACTTAAAAGTGACATTTGCGAAATTCAAAACTTCATGTCATAACAGAAAGTGAAACTAAACTGGATTGTTATTTGTTGCCATAACCAATCGGTAATAACACTTTCGAATAGAGACACCGAAAATAAGTCCACATTTATGTTTTCAATATTAACAATTACACATTCAATCGGATGCAATTTTTCAATAGATTGAGTAAATCGGATGAAATTGCAACCGTAAATTGCATGTGAAAATAGAGTTCATTTTATTCATTATCTTAGTTAGTTGAAGGCAGATAAAGAAGGAGGTGATCAAAGAAACATTCAAAATTAGGTTAAGTTTTTTTCTCCAGTGAGTGGTTAGTTTTTGTGCCCCACATTGGAGAGACATTCTACCTAGCGATATAATCTCACTTTCACTGCCACCAATGCCAAATAAACTCCCTCCATTTACTCACTTTCGTAATAAGACAATTCCATGATTTGACAAATAATTATCAAACTTTGAAGCTTCATAAAATGACACTATATACCAAGATAAGTAATTACGGTAGATTGCATAAATGTCTAGATTTTAATTTAGATTAGGCTTTTCTACATCGAAGATAGTGGAAAATGACCACGAATTTCGTGACAATTATTTTCTGTGATTTGAAAGGTCAGCCTTGAATGAAAGGAACCCATTGCACGATGAAGAGAGATAGCGTGCGATTAGTAAAGTTACATTATTCCCATGTGTCTATACATTCTCACATGATAGTAGTGATATCAATATTTTAGGATATTCCCTAGATATAGGAGAAGTTTTATCGAAAGACCTTGACCAAAAATATATTAAATATAGTTATCAATAATTGCACCTTTGTAAGCTTCGTTAAATTAAAGTGTCAAATAATTCACAATTAAGTACATAAAAAAAATATATTAGGAGAGATAGATACTCTAGTTAACAATCCTGACTTTTTCAATGAATAATTTCTTTCATGTTACCACATCCATTTCAGGCAAAAAATCCTGACTCCAATTCACAGAAGTGTAATTTAAAATGAACTATCGAGACGGAATTCAAATTCATACTTTGAATTAAGAAAATAGCTATATTTATAACTGTACATCAGCTCTGAACAGATCAAGATGATGTAAATGAGAGGTTAAATAAGGGAAATAAAGCACTGGCGACTGTGAAGAGAGTGAAAGTCACAACATGGAGGAGTGAGGCAACGAGAAGAACAGGTTACATTGGAGTAAAGACCAGTACAGTCACTACACTAGAGTAAAGACCAGTACAGTCAATACATTGAAGTAAAGACCAGTACAGTCACTACATTGGAGTAAAGACCAGTACAGTCACTACACTAGAGTAAAGACCAGTGCAGTCAATACATTGAAGTAAAGATCAGTACAGTCACTACATTGGAGTAAAGACCAGTACAGTCACTACATTGGAGTAAAGACCAGTACAGTCACTACATTGGAGTAAAGACCAGTACAGTCACTATTACCAATACCTACCAGTACAGTACCTATACCAATATACAGTACCTATACCAGTATACAGTTCCTACCAGTATACAGTACCTACCAGTATACAGTACCTATACCAGTATACAGTACCTACCTATCACACTCCCCTTTACCAATCGATCACTGCCTTGCTATCAATAACACACTTATATTCTCACACAGTCTGATAACACAACTGTTAACAATTTACAAATTAGACTTATTTTATTCCACGTAGCAGTGGCCAGAAATTTCGGTCTGTAAAATTTGGTCTCTCAACATAAATGGTCGTTACGTATTTTGTTGTGTCCGCTAGATTGTTGTGCTGCACACTTAATGATTGTCTAATGACCAGACAGGGCGGTTCGGGGGGCGGCACGCACCCCATGTACATCTATAACTGATAAGTTTTTATTTATACCTCAGATTGAAATTTCCCAGAACGAATTTTCTGAGATTGATTTTCCTAGAACGCCTCTAGCTAATTTTGACAGCCTTTTGTTGAGCTTCTGGTAAACTATGTACCAACACCAAATGTCACAGCTTCTGAATCATATTTAGAATGTAAATATATGATAAATATCTACAAAAAATAAATTGGTGGTTGGTTAGGATTGCTCAGAAATTATAAGATGAATATATTAAAATATCATTGATTCAAACTCAATACCTTCAAAAAGAAATTATATAATATTGGGATTTGTTGAAAAATGGAGTATTAGAGAAGCATTTTTGTTAAACTAAGTATGCAGTAAATTCGACCTTTTCCTTCAGCCAAATTATCATTTATAATATTTATCCTACTATTCCTATGAATTTACAATTCAATAGTAGGGGGAAATGATAAATGGAATGTCTAGTGTTTATTTTGTTCAATGCATGTTAGAGTACTGTAGTCTAAAAAAAATCGTACTGTCATTTTGTTAGCTTTGTAAGCTTTGTTATTTTTCCACAATGAAGATATTTTAATGCTCATATAAGTAAATATTATTGAGACTATGTCAATATGTTAGATATTTAACACCGCTGTTGGAAATTGGGTGAATGGGGGACAGAGGAAGTGTTGTTATTTATTTACAAGTTATTCACTTCATAATTATAATAGAGTAGAACTCCTCTCTAGTGAATGAGTTAAGATGTGCCGGTATAGTGAACAAATTTTCTTCAGTCTGCCACAAAATAGCCTTCAGTTTTCTAAAAAATGATGGTAATTCATCGCAGTCTAAAGAAAATTTGTTCATAGAGAGTTCTACTATGTATCACTATATAGTGTTTCACTATAGAGGAGTTCTACTCAATAGAGATTACTCTGAGTTTAATGACAGAGTGTAATACAGGCAGACCAAGCTTTTATAACAAGACGAATTAAAGCGGAGGTGACCCCGTGCTTACTTACATCAGTAGTACGGAAAATTATTTTAAAACAATTATATTTACTTTTAAGGAACCATACAAAATATGGTACATTGTATTAGTGTACCGTGAAAAGGTTCTTTCATTTTTGTTAGTAGAAAACGAAAAAATTGGAGTAACATTGCTTAAACTTAAAGCGGGGTCTTCCCCGCTTTAAGAACAATTTCTAAGTTAATGTGAGGTACGATTTTTGACTTAAAGCGGGGTCTGCCTGTATTGGAAAATAAGATTGAGACGGGTATAATCGGATATTGAATAGTTAGTTCCTCCCTGAAAAACAACTTTTATAAATAATCTCTTACAATCTGATTACCTGGGATAGACAGTGACGAAATAATAAATAAAATCTTGACAGAAATTTGTAAGAGTGTAAGATTCAATCAGTACTTCTTAGTTAAGAATTGAAAAATCAGTATAATAACTCCATCGAAACCGACTGTGAATGATACTAAGAACAATGAGGTTAAATTAAAGTGATTTTACTAAACAATGGAAATTGAGTCATTCACTTTGTCATAGAAACAGAGTTCTAACTGTGTGAAAATGTCGGCAAAGTGAAGAAAAAATTGCAACTAACTTGCACTTTCATGTCATTTATTAATAGACGAAACTAAAATAGTTAGAAAGAGAAAGCGAAATTAATGCTATAGCCTCTAAATTATGGAAGATATGACGGAACAATGTCCTATTAAGTTATTAACCTTTGCTTCTAAGTTCTGCAGTACTTGGGCATTGCCCTGATGCAGTTTTAAAATGAAATGAAAAGGCAAAAGCGAGATGGTTTGGCTGCATATTATTATGAATATATATATAATGCACTCGAAGATATTGTGATTTTTCTTGATTACTGTAAATGTGCTGGGTAATATTAATCATATTTACCGTGATAAAAACTATTATCAACTTATTTAAAATGGTATAACGTAAGCTAGGTAACAACATTCGTTAATGTTGTTAGCAGACAGTCAGCCAAGACCTTCAACTGAATCAAGGAAAAGGGTTAAAGGATTTATGACTGAAGGGAAACTTAAAGATAACAATAAAAATCTAAGAGAAAACAAACCACTACCTTATGGTTAAATATAACCAAGTAGGAAATATAAAAGTTGTATATTTGTAGTTGTAATAGAAAATGTTCAAATGTACTTATATATGGTCTTCAATGAAAATCGTTCAAAGCATAACCAATAATAAGATAAGATTGAGTATTTTATTAATAATGAATAAATCTTCAAACTGAAGATGATATTTGCCTTCGTTTCTGTTCATGGAACACATGCATCTTTTGTTACAAATTCTCTTATTTTGTTTAGAACTTTAAATTTTAGCATTTGTCTTTAATTGGCTGTGTGTTAATAGCTATTTTAATTTAATTTGTTTTAAACTTTGAATATCGGATCGGTCTGAACAGTGAACATATAGAAGTGCATATGGAAACAAAAGCTGCAGTTTTAACTATAGAAGTAGAATGACAGGTAGAAGTCAAATAATCGAATGAGCAAGTTATTACCTAATTTTTTTATTAAAATAATTATTCAATTTAGTGTGAAGTTTAAAATCTGCATGGCAACCAAAGGCAATATCGCTAGAAAAACAGTCTGAAAGGAAAGTAACTCCATGAACAAAGTCACCTATACCACCCAGGCAACAAAGATTATTGGGACCACATTGCCCCAATATTGTAAGTTTGTAACAACTTTGCCAATGCTGTTCCGATATACACTTCTGCCTGGAAATACTATGGATGCAGAAAAGATAACGCGTGAATAAAGTCACGTACCAGTGAATGGGACGAAAAGGGGCTCTTGCATCGGTGGCTGCACTCGCGGATAGAAGAGGAAAAAAACCTGAAACCTCGAAGTTAAACCTCGAAAACCTTAGAACTGCAAGTAGCGTTATAAATGACTAACATGGTAAAATACACCCCTTCTCTTCCATTCACCACAGACAGCTTCAGGATAGAGCTACTGTGGGAACATTGCACCAATTACTCAACACCTATATTATTAAAATGAATATTTGAAGAGAAGTACAACAACCTTCAATTTTAATAATAAATAAGTCTTTAGGGATGACTACAAATAACCTTCACGTATAAATAACAATGCATTTTTTATGAACTTCACAAGATGTTGGCAAAAAAATGGATCACAGGAATGCGGAATTGTCAGCTGTATCTACTGATACACTTCACTAAAAGTACTTATTGGTATCAATAGATTCAGATGAAAACTATATCATAGAAGTGGACTGATTTTATAACTCACAAACTAAAGTTTCTATATATCAGAACATTAACAATTAAAACGTGATAAGGTGACGCAAAATATTTGACATTTAATGAAAAATATTACATCAGATTGTGTGTCTGAGCATGTAAATAGTGTGTACGTGAAGAAAAATGTTTGTGTGAGTTAGTGTATGTGAATTGCGTGACAAGTTCTCACAAAGCGTGTCTCTTGTCGACAATCTTACACCAATATTGTGTAATAGCATGTGAATCTTAGGTAGGGGAAGGTACACACTTGCAACTTTCGAAAAAGACTTTTTAGGAAGAGTTTAGAAAATAGGGAAATATTCTAACAACAATTCAATTAGATCAATTTTAAAATAGTTGACCATTTTTGTATGAATAGAATTTAATCGAAGTTATTTCTAGAATAACAATTTAAAACAAATTATATCGAAAAAATGTTAAAATTGTAGTTTTGAATAAACAATTTTTTTGACGTAGATCGCGGTTCTGAGAGGCTCTTCACTGACCACCGCCAGTCACATGACGTAACAGATTGAGGTGTAATAATACGGACCAATACATTCGTATAGCAGCTACTTCCTTATTACTAAAACACGATGTAACTCCTGTACATTCATATCACAAACTTAAAAGGTACACAGTGCATTCACTATAGTACAGCTATTTCTAAAACACTAAAAAGTAAAATTATGAACATTGCTACGTAGCGCAATATTGTTACGTCATACCACTTCCGTCAGTGTCCTCTGGTTCAAAAGAAGCACTAAAATTAATGAGAAAAATATAAAATAGTAACTAAAAGTAATTGAATTTTGTTTGGTTTGACAAAATAATTTATTGCTTTAAGATTTATAAAATAGAGTATAACACATAGATCTATATAATACCTAGTTCGATATATCTATGGACTTTACTATCTAATTGTTCTAATAAAAAGTAATCTTATGCAGCTGCGAGCACGTACTGTGCTGAGTCCTAATATAACTTAGGAGTAAATTCTTATCTACCCATGGAGATAGAATTAACAAAAAATTAATTAAGGTAAATGTAATGAAATATTCATAACTACGGATATATATGTATAAACCGGGAAACGAACTTTCCCCGCCGGCATTTTCCCCACCAATTATTAAAAGTCTAATTATTACCCACAACACCTCCTAACACTAAATGTTTGTATGCTAAATGTTTCTAAATGTATTCGAATATTTATACAATCTCTATGGACGGATCCTTGAATGTTGTGACCACGAATCATTAATTAAATTATTTTATTCCAATCGTAATCATTTGTAGTTCTACATCATTATCTGTCATTTTCATTAATTCGAAAATGTTATTTCTTACACCAAAAATAGTTTCAAAAAAATGTTAGCAAATGTCCTTCTTAGTTATTACCAGTGATCCGATCCAATTTGCTTCTACGAATATAAAAGGTTTTAAATACTGGAATTTTGTATAGGAAATGTATATTTAAATAATTTAGGCACAGTAGAAGCTCACTACATGTTTAATTGTTCTTACGAATCAATAGTTATATCATTTTACCTGCAATAAAACAGTATCGCGATAAAGAATAAATTTTTACCAACTCCTTGAAGCCATTTTGTATTAGTTACTCCTTCGTTAATAACTTATGTAAGTACTTTCATAATAATAGTGTGAAAAAAACACTTATATAAAGAGGCCACTATTAAGTGTAAAAAAACACTATTATATAAAGAGGCCACTATTAAGTGTAAAAAACACCTTTATATAAAGAGGCCACTATTAAGTGTAAAAAACACCTTTATATAAAGAGGCCACTATTAAGTGTAAAAAAACACTATTATATAAAGAGGCCACTTTTAAGTGTAAAAAACACCTTTATATAAAGAGGCCACTATTAAGTGTAAAAAAACACTATTATATAAAGAGGCCACTATTAAGTGTAAAAAACACCTTTATATAAAGAGGCCACTATTAAGTGTAAAAAACACCTTTATATAAAGAGGCCACTATTAAGTGTAAAAAAACACCTTTATATAAAGAGGCCACTATTAAGTGTAAAAAACACCTTTATATAAAGAGGCCACTATTAAGTGTAAAAAACACCTTTATATAAAGAGGCCACTATTAAGTGTAAAAAAACACTATTATATAAAGAGGCCACTATTAAGTGTAAAAAACACCTTTATATAAAGAGGCCACTATTAAGTGTAAAAAACACCTTTATATAAAGAGGCCACTATTAAGTGTAAAAAACACCTTTATATAAAGAGGCCACTATTAAGTGTAAAAAAACACCTTTATATAAAGAGGCCACTATTAAGTGTAAAAAACACCTTTATATAAAGAGGCCACAATTAAGTGTAAAAAAATCCATAGCTAGTTTATTAATGTCAAATTAGTAAAATTAGTAAAGCAAAAATTAGAACAATTAGTAAATGGATCGGTATCTTTTAAAACAGCTGTCAGTGAAAATAATAAATATATAGACGATGTGTCTAACTATAGATCTGGGATATACTGAACTAATCGTAGCTGCTTCGAGTACCTTGCGGTATTTGGCAATCCCTTACTATTGCCATAATGTTTGTAATTTGTAGCATCCCTGAATTTATTGTGAATTTACAAAAACACAGTCTTAAAATCAAAACGACTAATAAGGACACATACAGGAATCAAAGTTAAAAATGCGACTGTATTACTGTTTAAGTCAGTTAATGAAATGTGTCTTCTATTGATAAATTGTTTGTTTTATCAAAATTATACCTTAATAGCCCAAAACACCAATATTTTATTCAGCGGGGAATAGTCCGGCGGCGAAAAGTCCAGCCGTGGAAAAGTCGGGGGGGAAAAAGTCCAGGCGGGGAATAGTCAGGCGGGGAATGATCCGAGGGGAAAAGTCCTAGTGTCATATAAACCATATCATTTTAGTGATTAAATTGTATGCTTCATTTGATTTTGAATATTTTTAACAGTCTGATCACTCTAAAACAACCCATAACTTTTAATTGGAAATGTTGTTTTTGATCGATTTCATGTTTTTTCTCATAAATTTGAAGGTCTGCATTGTTTTACAGGGTTGCGTAACTCTATTCATAAAAATTAAATTCTTAGTCTATACGTGATTCATTGTTCTAATTTGATAACCGGTGACTAACTTGGTAAACTTTCTGTAAATCTTATAGCGAGTAGGTACCAAAAATGTGAAACTGTGATATAAAAGGCAGGGAAGAAGTAAATGTCAGGATGCTTCGTAATTCGATGAAATGAAATTTAATACGTAAGTTATTTTTTACCATAAAAAAGGAGGCTATAGTTTCATCAACTTCATAAAGCTAATGTTGCTGATATTCTTTCTCCTATAACAAAGTTATTTCAAAATTAATACAGAGTTAATTATATCAATAATATTTTGGTGGTAACACTTCAATGTTTATAATAACTTGTGCGTGAAGGCAATGAACCATGGAATTATAAGCCGCTCAAACTTGATTCTAGAGGTTTATCTTTAGTTTATTACAAACAGGAATTGCCAAAGATGTCCTAAAGGTACCAACCCAAAAAAAAAAAAATTGAATAATAAACAGAAATTTGTTCGAGCTAGAGATGAATTTCAGGAAGCCATCAAATATATGAGCGATTGCAACACAAATAGTGAATTATCAAAAACATTATCAAGAATATGTTAGTTTCAGTAATGATGATATTTAGTGAAAATTGACACCTAGTTAATTTCATGAGAATATTTAATTAATTTGCTACATTTGAGATTATCATAAAAGATACTACGATTAATTTGAGAAAACTGCTCCTAAATAAGCAATGTCCGTTCAATGGCTAAAGGTAAATGTACTCGAGTTAAAGAAATTACCAATTAATGTTTTTAAGATTATTCAATGCAAATAGAAAAATTAGGTAACTAATGCATTGAAATCTTACCTGAGTAAATACCATCGTGAACAATTCTTCCAATAAATAATTTCCAAATAAAGTTTATTTACTACAGAGTTCAACTACTCAGAGAAAAGTATCACTGAATCATCATCAGTATTTCTTTTTCCAATATCCTCTACAAGCAATTACTAAATCAAAAGAGTTCACGAATAGTCCTAGCAGCAGCAGAGAGCACACTAACCACCTCACTTCAAGGCTCTAACAGTACTACTGGCACAGACACTTTGACATTCATTGTACTGCTTTGAGAAGGCAGTACATGAGATTGGGAAGTAGACTAACTTCACGGCGTATCATAATCTCGATTAAGGCATATTTCACATAGATCGTTTTTTTTTGTCAACAAATATGCAGCATGAAAAAGCGCCCAATCTAAATGCACATACGAAACACATTCGATTATTTAGTCGTGGCGTTTTTCATGTACAATTTTTTTTGCTGCGGCATGAGAAAAACGCCC
This sequence comes from Caprella mutica, assembly GCA_947561585.1. Classification (NCBI taxonomy): domain Eukaryota; kingdom Metazoa; phylum Arthropoda; class Malacostraca; order Amphipoda; family Caprellidae; genus Caprella; species Caprella mutica. The sequence goes on from CANNZV010000756.1 coordinate 366,533, forward strand.
GTGCGAAATGGGCTTCAGGGAATTCGGAGTCGTGACGTCACTTGAAGACATTGTCATACTTTTTAAGTGAGGGTCGTAAAAAATATTTAAAATAAATGAAACAGTTGAGATTGCAATATTCTAAGTTAATCAAGACTTTCATGCCTGCTGTGTGATACCTTTTATAATCTACATGAGAATCTACATTTTACATTCTTTTCATGAGAATAAAAGAAGCCAATGCTGCTATGTTGGAATTGTTATATTTAATTATGTAGGTCGCACCAGGTTATCATTAAACAAATGTAATTGAAGATTCATAGCTAGGATAGTCAGTGGACGGTAAATTCCCCCGCAGAACGTTCCACCAGGAATAATCCACCATGGAAAATTCCACCAAGGAAGATTCCACCATTATTAAGTTATTCACAAATTTTATATGAGATCAGTTGAATGATGTCATAAAATGTATACTAATGTAATGTAATGAACAAATCTTAATTTGTGATAAAAATCAATTAATAAGACTTCTGTACCCAGGTATCAATGATTCTCAAGCCAATGTTGTCCTAATATTGCCAATGTTGTTCCAATACTGGCCCAAGAAACATTGCTACCTGGTATAGGTGTTTGAATTCTATTAGTTTTTTGTGATTTGAGGACAAGTTATTTAGTGTACCGTAATTAATCTGCTTCGCCCTACGTTTAAAACACATAATATTTAACCCGTTAGCAACCAGGTGGACACTCGTGTCTCCTTTCATTTAGTAGTCCCATGGGTCCTCTTCATTTTTTTTATAAATTAAAAAAAATTCTCATCAAATGATGTTTATACATATCCTCACTGATATCTTAACTCAAAAAAAAGTTATCAAATATTCAAAGTTATCAAATCAAAGTCAGAAAAAAAAGTGGCTCGCTAAAGGGATAAGCTTTATAATAATTGTAATAGCTTCAATATGTATAATTAAATAGTTTCTGTAATTTTCTCCCTGGTATTTTTTTGTAATTTTGGTAATTGAATATTTCATTTCAGTATGTGTTAAATTGTATAATTTTAGTTATAGAGAAAAGCGACTAAGCAAAGTCACAAACTAAAACAACGCTATATAGCTGCTGCGTGGACCTTAATCTACCTCTGTCTGTAAAGGCAGCAAGAAGACTAGGGTCATACAAGTAAATTGTAAGACTATAGTAAACTATTGAAATTGCTTGTATATAGTAATTTTCATAAGCAACATGAGACAAAAGGTGCAAGATAAAGAAAGAAAACTAATAAAATATTTCATATTTTTCTATATTTTAAATATTATGTAGTTGTGGGCTTTTTTGTTTGTGGGTTTTTATACATGTGAGCTTTTTTCCTTGTGGGTATTTGGGCTTTTTGCCTTTGAGCTTTTTGCAGTGGGCATTTTTCCTGTGGTTGCCTACTTTTCCATATATCATTTTCAATAGAAATTTCAATCTCACATCAACACAAAAAATTTATATCTCAGAAGTTTGGCAAATATGTACTTATACCAAATAAATTATAAAACAATTATTTCACATCATATAAATAAATTGAATAATAGAAACTTAACATTTATGAAATATTTAAGATTTACCCAACATTTCTTGAAATGGGTAGTGAAATATTAAGACAGATTCGAAAGGAGTGGTTATTATTTAATTGGACCTTTTAATTTAGCACTAATTACTGTTGTCAAACTATCTCTGTAGTTTTGACCAGGTCCTGGCAATACTCTACCAGAATTTGTTCCAATCTTCCGTGGCAATAGTGTTTTTATGTACACCAAATACAGACTATTGCCAAGGAGATCGTAGAAACAAATTCAAGTAAAATATTACCCAATTAAAAATTAACCATTCTTTATTTAGTAAATGTTGTTATTTATACTCTATTGTCACTGTCGAGTAAGGTATGTTCCTATATATAGACATTTATTTTAATGTTCCATGGCGCTTTTTAGTTTCATTTTAATTAGATGTCGTAAGAGATTTTTATCCTTAGTTTGTATATTAGCGAAACGTTTATTAAAAAGTGCTCCAATGTCCGTGAGTAAAAAGGATAATAAGAAAAGTTATCATTGTTACCTGGATGTCAGAAATAGTAATCAAACTATGCAATGATGAAGAGTAACACCTCTTTAAAAAAAAGGGATATTATCCAACATGACAGGAGAAGCAAACTGCTACTTATCACTCAATGAATGTTGCCTCATTAAAGGATTGCTCCCCACATTTATACACATGTATGTTCTATAAATAATATAATCTCCAAGAAATGAAAGTAAATGATCTACAACAATTTAGACCTCATCAGCTGGTAACTACAAAAAAAGAGCTTTTGTGTCCAGCAAATGAACCACTAGAGGGTATTTAAATGTCACACAGATAGAAAGTAGACAACGCAGTCAAATGTCAATGATTCTCCTCAAAAAAAACTCTCAGATCTGTTCGATAATCAGTGAATCTTGCCAAAATGATTCTTTAAATTTCAAACCGATTATTATCGGATAAATTTGATTAGAAAAAGGGAATCTTTCAAAATACTATAAAAAAACATATGTAATTTATAACTTAAACAATTTAATATATACATATTCTTATTTATTGAATATCTTCGAGCTATTGCAAATGCATATTAAAAATATATACATGTTATATATTCATTACCTCCCCAAAATTGTGGAAGGTTATGTTTCGGTTTGATAGCGATCGGGTCAAAGGTCAAGGTCCTTTATAACTAAAGGAATATTGGATGGTTAAGGTCATTTTTTATAATTATAAAGATATACCTTAGACTTATAATTGTATATAAATAATATCTATGAGTAGTGAGTACTTAAGTACTATCTTCTACATTTTTCTCTCTGTATACAGGGTTGATATTCAAGAAGAAGAAGTACTGAAATTCAAGACGTATACCGAAATCTTCTGTGAAGTTATCATATTTTCCATGATTATTTAGCATGAATGAATTCTAAAATAGGTGTAAAGGCTAAATATTTTAGATGAAAGTATAAACTTAAGATATGAACTAATAAATAAAAGGTTACGAACTAATAAATAAAAGGATACGAACTAATAAAAAAAAGGTTATGAACTAATAAATAAAAGGATACGAACTAATAAATAAAAGGTTATGAACTAATAAATAAAAGGTTACGAACTAATAAATAAAAGGATACGAACTAATAAATAAAAGGTTATGAACTAATAAATAAAAGGTTATGAACTAATAAATAAAAGGTTATGAACTAATAAATAAAAGGTTATGAACTAATAAATAAAAGGTTATGCGGCTGCCTCTTTCGTTGACAGAAGAAGTTTTAACATTCTAAAAACTATTTCTGGACGTTAAAGTTTTAATATCCAAGTATTAGGCACTCTCGTAAACATATATTAGTACAGGGTGTCAGCAAAAAAATAGCCGATTTAAAAGGGTTGTAACTAGTAAACTATTGTAGCTAGACGACTGAAATAGATTCTTTTAAACATGTAGAATTGTTTATTTAATTTGATATTATTCATACGTGTAGAGGATATACAGGCACATCTGTAGAGCTTCAATTTTATTAGTGGTTTATTATCACAATAAAGGCACAATTTACAGTGGAATAGAGAACACTTATCCTTGTGGAGATGTTTAATAATGGACTACAATCTATCGATTTCAGGCAAGATATGGAACACTATTATGTAAAATAATGGTTGAATGAAATTACGTTACGTTTTATGTCCACGGTACAGCGCATAGTTTAAATATAAAAAAAAATCAGTCTATGGAAGTATATTCCAACAACTATTGAAGGTACTGTTTTTTTTCAAATATCATTTTGTTTGTTGAACCCTTCTCCATCAACAGTTAAATTTACATATTTTTTTATTTATTTTTGTGTATATAACAACAACCTAATTGATGGGTGGTGCAAATGGTCAGAAAACGGACAATGAAGTAAGTTCAAACATTAAAAATATCTTTATTAGATAAAATCCTCATTAATAAAAACAGATTTATTTTTAGGTTTAAGAGTGTTTATATAACTATTCCTTTTATAAAATATTGACAATTTGGAGAAAAGTGTTACGTACAAAAATGAAGGCACAAATTTAAATATTTTAACAAGGGTCGTTCAGGTCGTATGAAGACAGTGCGATCTGAAGACAAAATCAATTTTGTTCAGCAGATTTTAAACTTATGCCTTCATTTTTGTACATAAACTCTTTTCTCCAGATTGTCAATATTTTATAAAAGGAATATTCAAATGAACATTCTTAAACCTAGAAATAAACAGGACTTTATTTGTGGAGATTTTGTCTAATAAAGATATTTTTAATGTTTGAACTTACTTCATTGTCCGTTTTCTGACCATTTGCACCACCCATCAATTAAGTCGTGGTTTAAATCACAGAAATAAAAAATACTTTATGAAAAATTAGCTGTTGATGGAGATGGATTCAACAAACAAAATGACACTTAAAAGAAAAATTTAACTTCATTAGTTGTTGAAATGAGCTAATTTAAATTTGGGGTACACTTTTTTGTGGGTCACCCTGTATAATGTACATATATTACTCGTCAAAATGAAGGACTTTATTTATTACTGTTATCCGAATTTTTTTCTATTTTCAGACTTTTTCAGACTTTTCTGTTTCCCATTTTTCTGTATTTCCAGGTTTTCTGTTTTCCTGATCTACGGTTTCCCGAGATTTTCGATTTTCCAGGTTTTTGGTTTTGCCAATTTCCGGGTTTTTGGTTTTCTGGATTTTCCAGACTTTAGGTTATCCGAATTTTATGTTTTTCGGCGTTTTAATTTTCCGGATCTTCATTTTTTTCTCCTTTTCTGTTTTCCAGTTCTGCTTTTTTATAATTTTTGGATTTTTGTTTTATTTGGATTTTAGACTTTTTCCGAATTTTCAGTTTTTTTCTGATTCTTTTCTTATTTCGGATTATTGGGATATTCGGATTATTCCGTTTTTTAGATTTTCAGATTATTCGGGTTTTCTGTTTTCTGGATAGTCTTTTTATGCAGGATTTTCAATATTTAGATTATCAGTTTTTGTATTTCTGTAATTCGGATTTTCTGAATATCACTTAAAGCGTGACAGACCACAGACAAACAGACAGAAAAATATATACATGGAAGCTATATATGGGGGTGATAGAGCACTTTCTACTTTTTATATCTGTAACAATTTTTTTTCTTTTTTAGGTATACTCACAGATATAAAGAGAGTAGAATTTCGCTAGAGAATTAATATTGTCAAATTTTGTTTTTTTATTTCAATATTTAATAGATTAATTGAGAGAAATAATCTATAATTAGGCCCCCTTCACACTTGCGTTTCTCAACGCCGCCTTTAAAAAAATGCTCATGGCAAAAAGTTCAGCTGCAATTGATTTTAACGGAGCCCTTCACACTTGCGCCTTTTTTTACCAGCATTTTTTCTAACGCAAGTGTGAAGAGCTCCGTTAAAATCATTTGTAGATAAACTTTTTGCCATCAGCAATTTTTTCAAAGGCGGCGTTGCGAAACGCAAGTGTGAAGGGGGCCTAAGATAGATAGCTTAAATAGAAAGACGGTATCCAACATACAACTTATTGGTCATAAAATTTATTGTCAGGTCATAGTTTTCCACCCTTCTCCTGATGATGAATAGAAATCTTTCTATTCGAAAGCTTGAAACCTGAAAAAACCTTCAACGTTGAGTTTAAATAACCTCTGATAATTGGATTTCCCGTTGAGTTTGAATCTTTTCGATCAGAGCTCTAATAGCGTTCTTTTATTAGTTTGAACTGAAAGAAGATTCAATCACTAAGAAAAAGATTAGTGCTTTTAGAAATAATTAACAATTCAGTTAGCTTATACCACTTACATTCATTGGTTATTAATATTAAATAATACAAACTGTATATACTACTGCAATAGTGAAACCAAGGATTTCTAGTGGTTGTAGCGGGTTATTTGGTCAATCAGAGTAATTAAATATGAACGAATATCGTGAGTGAGAAATTTCAGGCAATTTGGTTGAATACTTTTTGAGTTATACGAATAACAAGATAACAATTACTTGAAAAAAATTACAAATATATAAATGCCTTATATATATAAATATAACCTTCCGCGCAATTTTGAGAAGGAAATAAACGTTTAATAATGGATATAATAAGCCAGTGTTTCCAACCAATCTCAAATATTTATTCAAACTGCTTCCATACATTAGATACAAGTATCGGGAGAAATACTCCCATCAAATACATTATGAATACCCAGCAATATAAATTATTAGTTAGGCCCCGTTAGTTGACTTCTAAGTGATGTAGGGTAGAGAGCTGGTAGCTAGTGAGTGAGGTTTGACTTGAGTGGGGAGTAAGACGTTGTTGAAGTGAGACGGACCTGATTATAAAGGAATCTGTACGTTGGACACCTTGATCTTGAAGGCCCAATAAGCTTGATTGCTTCAGAAATATATTTTATGTTTCTTATCCATAGTTTGGTAAATAATTCTAGAAATTAATATCTTACATCTTAAGTTTTTACATCTGTTTCTTTTAAATTAATTTTTATTAATAATTTCACAGTGATTTTTCTTTAAACTTTAAAGAAAAACTTTATCCTTGAATGCTCTCTTCTAATATTTATTAGTGAAGTTTCAAGCATTGGTCTTCTGATTACGTGGTCTTTATTTGCATATAGCAGAGCTATAGGGGGCTTTTGCGTCGAGTAACATGGATATACAGTATGGGCCACAAAAATGTTTCCGCTTTTTCAAATACTTGTAAATCGTTATCCAATGAACGAAAAAACTGTATCTTGGTCTCTTTTTCTCCGCCTCTAATTTTGCTATTAACTAGTAGAAATATTTTTGAACTGATGGACATAGTTTAAGAACAGGTAAGCAAAGAGTGAGGGTGATTATTTTGGTTGTTGCGCGAAGGTTATTCTTGAGCTAACTCTGTGGTTTTACTTACTAAAAGGCAGTGAATAAAAGGAAAAAATATAATGGTAGACATTTTAATACAGGGTGCATACACTTCTTCCTTGGAAACTATTTGGAAATTGAACAACTTCAGTGACATTTTGATCTCATTGAAGTTTTCACTAGGAATATTTGTTCTTCGCTTGTTCATTGCATGGTTAAGGCTCGCTTCACACTTGCATTTTTAACAGCGAGGAAAAAAGCTCTTCTTAAAATATGTTCACTCATGCGTTTTTTTATTGCCGAAGTAAAAATTTAATGTGATTTTTTCCATCAGCGATAAAAAAACACAAGTGTAAAAAGAAGAGCTTTTCCACTGGTATTAAAAATGCCTTATAACCATGCAATGAACAAGCGAAGAACGAATATTCCTAGTGAAAACTTCAATGAGATCAAAATGTCACTGAAGTTGTTCAATTTCCAAATAGTTTATAATAATAAAAATTACAATCTCTTCACATTTTCAAAATTATATCTTCACTAGATTTACAAAATAGTTAAGATCCTCTATTAATTATAGATATTAATTTTGTAAACTGTTTTTAACTACTTATTCTAATTTTGATATTATAGATAGATTTTTTTTTATATCCAATAAATTCTGCATATCGATTTTATCTGGTATATGTGTTTCAGGTTACCTGCATAAAAAGAAAATGATTGTATGGATCAAAACGTATTTTTTTATGATTTTTTTTAGTATATCTTCAGCCCGCTTCATTTCCAACCTGTTCATGCCAAGGTTTGGTATAATTTCATTGTTATATCATCCTGATATAGAGAACTCCACGAGTGACCACATTTTTTTACAAAAAAAAATGTTTCCAAAAAAATTCTTCCCGTCTACTCAGTTTCATTTTCTTATATAAACCTTCCAGTCAAGATCTTGGGGGAAAGGCATAAGAGTACAGTCTAGTACATTGACTCACACAATGTGTTTTGGTAGGTATTCATTTAAAACAGAAAAACAACTTCAAACTCGGAATAATTTATGAAGGCTTTCTGGGTCAGAAATGAAAGGTTGTTTCATCTTGCTTTACTTCTTTTCACTCCAGTAATTCTTTCGACACAATTCTCACTTTATTTTCAGAAATATTATAATAGAATTAGGCATATTATTTTTAGATGATGATTAGTATTAGAAAAAAAGTTATGTAGAAATTAAGATACCTATCCCTGGTAGCAATGTTTCTTGGGCCAATATTGGGACAACATTGGCAATATTGGGACAACATTGGCAATATTGGGACAACATTGGCAATATTGGAAAAATTTCAAAATGGGGACAACATTGGCAATATTGGAAAAATTTCAAAATTGGGACAACATTGGCAAGAGAATCCTTGCTACCTGGGAAAATATAACATTCTTTAACATGTGCTTTTTATATTCCTTTACTAAATTCATAATCGTTCACGCTACAATGTCCAAAATAATGGAGGCCAGAGCGTTGATCTCCTACTCAGTACTTCCCTTCTTCCGGTCATGTCCCGACAGTAATGTGATGGTAATATCGTAAGCAACGTATTTTTTTTATAACGAACTCTTAACGTGATGGCCAATTGAAAGAAAATTAGGTGATACAAAATAAATGAAATTTTATTGAATATTTAATTTTCAAGAGTTTTAAAAATTATAATTAAAACCCACCTTAAGTCTGTGCAATATTTTAGTAAAGTTCACAAGCATTTCTTCACTGAAATTCCTTCGGCAGTTATATGTTAATTTTGATAGTAAACATTATGCAAAACATTTCGTTCACAGACAATTTCAAAAACTCATTATAAAAAAAGCTTTAAAATCAAGCTATAGAATTTAGAAAAACAATTTCAGTAACTATTGTACCTCGATTAACATTAAGTAAAAAGGTTGACCGTTGCACTGCAATAAGAGCACTATTGCGTACTGCACACTGTAGGATAGATATCCGCTTTTCAGGAGTGGCACATCGGAACTGAGGACAGAGACTGTTATGGCAACACTGCTTTGGAGTTGTAACCATTACATACATGCAGGTCCGCTTTTATTGCCAAAATCCCTACTAAGACTTATTTCATATGGTAGCTAAATGACGGGAACTCGACGAACGCAAATCTTCACCGCCGCTTATAAATGAAATTGACCATCCAATAATCCTTGATTTTTATGACCATGACCTTGACCTAATCAAGGGGTTCCTGGATATTGACCAATCGTCCCACCAAATTTCAGGCAATTTGATGAATACTTTTTGAGTTATACGAATAACAAGATTACAAATGAATAAATAAATGCCGACCTAAACATAACTTTCCGAAATTTGTAATAATAAAGAGCGAGACATGACTCGAAGCTATTATATAATAGCATATCCTTAAACCTTTCATTACCTTCGCAGAATGCGGGAAGGTAATATTTTAGCCGTCGTTTATTTATCTATTTATTTATCTATTTATCATCTTGTTATTCGCTTAACTGAAAAAGTGTTCAACCAAATTGCCTGAAATTTGGTGAAACGATTGGTCCATGTCCAGTGACCTGCTGGTAGAATTTTGAGAGTGACCCGGTCAAAAGTCAAGGTCATTCATAACTCAGAAATTATTGAACCATATTGCATGAAACTTGGTGGGACGTTTGGTCAATATACAGGAACCATTTTGTTATATTTTGGGAGCGATCGGATTAAAGGTCAAAGATCAAGGTCAAGGCAATTTGTAACTCAATAACTCAAAAAGTATTCAACCAAATTGTCTGAAATTTGATGGTACAATTGGTCAATGTCCAGGAATCATCTGTTAGAATTTTGGGAGCTATCCGGTCGAAGGTCAAGGTCATCTATAACTCAATAACTCAAAAAGTCTTGAACCATATTCCATATTATTTTCCAGTTAGCAGTTTAATAAATTTTGGGTGAGAACGGGTCAAAGCGGCGGCGAAGGTATGCTCTACCGAATGCATATATTTTAGTTTTCTATGAGTTACACTAGAAGAAAATGGTCTTGGAGGCTCGACTTAACTTCAATTGTGGTGTTTGTTTTCAGAATCAGCTGATGAAAGCTCTCTGATAAAAGTTCAAAGTAGCAAATGAATAAAAAGTTTTAACTGAGCCAATTTTTTAAAATAACCTCAACTGAATGACATTGATGTTTATAGTTGTAGTTGAATATGACCTAGCAGGAAAGTCTGCGTCTGATGTATTCCAAGTGGCTTCCGCGTGTGATAAGTATGGGAGATGAATGTGTGAAGAAATTCCCAATAACAAGTTGGAAAAATAATCTTAAACGAAATCTGAAACAATGACCCAAATAAGAATAGGCGAAACTGCCCATGAATAAGTTGCTTGCAGCGGTTGAAGAAACTCCAAGAAATTTGGCGGCAGTAATTGAATATATACTTCCTTACATATCTTTTCAGTATTTTTTATAATTTATATAAACACGTTTTATGTTGGTTCACCAATCTGAATGCTTTTTCTAATATATCTTCTTCTTCTTTTGTGTCACCCTGTATAAGACGGACACATTTCACAATGGAGGAAAATTATCTTACGTCACTAATAATTGGATAAATTATCAACTGTGTTACTCTTCTAGGTTTATATCCCAATGCATTATTTGCTATCTAATAAATCTATGAACCGTACGATGTAGTTAAACACTTTGCTGCGTGAAAATTATTGTAACTCTTGCCCAAAATCCTAACCAATCAAGATACTAACCCAATAATTTTTGCTATCCTATATCTGTTAAAGTTTAGAATACCGATTAAAGGCATGATAGATTAAAGGGTATGAGACAACATATTTAGATACTAATAACATTTTGTCGTTACTCTCATTTATGAAAATTGAATATAATTAAATAAGTACATTCATTCATTCAAAAAGGAAAGATACTTTATTAATTACATATTAGATTATTTTTATTGATAATAACAGTATTACTGCATTAGACACTTTAGAAATAATATCAGAGGAAGTTTATTCGCAAGATACCAAGAAATACATTTTTTCAATTTTTGGACATAAATATAAGTTATCTCGGGATTGTGATGATTATTCTTTTATTCAGTACAAATGAAGATAATCAAATTTGACTATTTAATTAGAATATTAAATCTAAAATTCTTCTTATTTTATAAGTAGGTATTTACAGTTTTTAATGTAACTCCCCCAATAATCAGAGCAGTTTTCTAAAAAGTGTCATAGAAAATTGTAAAATAAGTTCCAGCACAACCTAATGTAAATGAATGGCCAAGTCATGGCAGTACTTTTAGGTGTAATTTATTTATTGCAATGTTAACATTATCTAAAAATTTAATTTATAATTGTTTGTAATATATTTTCTTTAAAAAGTTGAAACCTCAAAGATGACAATTAAAAACAAAGAATTATTTAGAAACAGGTGATAAAAAAGGATTAATTTAACATCAAAACGTGTTGTATACTTGAATAATTACAATATATTTATTTCTAATAATATATATATATAATTATAGTTCACCAATCAAAATATATAATGACTACGCTAATTTTGAATATTAATAAAGACTCCATAATCATAATAGTATATTTGTATTACCGTCGCTGAATCATCAACAATCAGACTAGCAAAATTAAAATTGTTTGTTTCTAATTCATAAATTACTGGATACTTTCTGTGAATTGAATTAAATTAATTAAAGAACTCTGTTAATTTCTATTAATCTACAGTGAGTCCAAAGCAGTTTACAGTTGGATTACCAACAAACTAGAAGAATATTTGCTTGTAATTGACACTATGTAGGGGAGGATGGTCATCAATGGGACAAAGAACACAGAAAGATTGATATTTCATTTACTATGGGCAAAGTATGAAAAATAAAAAAATCCATGTGTAATATAGATATTCCTTTATAAAATGAAACTAACTTGAATGCTATCACATATTCTGTTGACTAGAAATTAAATAAAAAAACAAAAAAAATGTCCCATTGTATAACAGCACTGGTGAACAATGGGACATACCCTGGTGAACGATGGGACAGTTTATCAAACTTGTATATTGTTGAGATTATTGTCAAATTTCAAGATCAAATTATCTCTTTATGTTGTCCCACACTTAGTTGGTTCATATAATATCAGTTTAATGTCCTCTAGCCTCACCGATGCCATGTCAGGAACATTTGAAAAATTAAGCTCATTGCACTTGAATCTTCGCCTAACATCAATATTTCGTATATATTTTTTTTATGTTTTTGGCATAAGTCGCATCAAATTCTACAAGTGCATAAATCTTCATTTCCAACGTTTTCGGTGGAGATTTAAGTTCTTCAGACGAATGGATCAGTTAAATTAAGAGTTTTATACCAGACCAAGAACAATAGTTCACAGGCCATCTACGGCGAATACTTTATGAAGTGATTTCGAAGGCCTTATCCTTAGTGACACCAGTAAAAAGTTTTTATTTCTCTGGTGTATCAGTTGCAATCATGCTGCTTCTTTTTCTTTTATTATTGAAATTTGTTTTCTATGCAGTGCTTTGTGATGACCTCAGATTGCAAAAGCCCTTGAACATGGTCGAAAGTACAGCTTCAGCTGGAAGTTTTGTTTCTACAAGAAGCCCCGAAGCTACAGTTCACGTTATTGTATCAAAACTAGATATTTATTGATTAATATGAAATAACTAGACGGTTTGGTTGACAATAGGGCACTGTCCCATTGTTAACCAAATTTTCTGTCCCAATGATCACCATGACGCCATTTTGAAAACATATGGGTATAGCGGCTCAACTACAAAAGTATAAAGGCAATCCTTTCATATGATCATATTTTACATATTACTTAATATTATAGAAAAATTCCGTAAGCTTATATGTTAAATAACAAGATTTATAACAATTGAAACAAAGTACGAAAAATTTAGTTTTCCCACCTCTAAAACACGTTTTCGCTTTTACACAGAGCTGACTGCACCCCAACCGCTGAATGCAATGCGAGTAAATGCACTGAAGTGTGCCTAATTTACCACTAAGATGTTGTTACAAATTACCCTCAAATAAAAAAGTTATTCAGCATGTCCCATTGTTCCCAGTGTCCCATTGATGACCATCCTCCCCTATACGAGTTTAGGAACCAGTTTATATAGTTTTTCTTCATTCAATTTTAAAAACGCAGTTGTATATCAGCACATATTTTTAGAGCTAATATTTTTTTAGCAATTATTTTTATTTTCTCGAGGAAATAGGTTTTTAAAATAATAATATCAGATATAATGGATTTTGTTCTAATTTTTTAGAAAAATATATTAACAAACGCTTAGCAAAATTTTGAAACAATCAAATAATCAACCAGTGTCACCTTCCAGTAATAACGATATATTTTTTATGTTTCTATTCCTATATTTTGGAAATAATCTGAAAAATTAAAACATGAAATATTGAAAGGAGTTAGCAAGTTCTTTCCATTTTTTATTAAATAGTTTTAGTTAAATTATTCAAAATAGGATCATTTTTCAATTTAAAAAAAATCCGCTTTGCATGCTCTCTTCCGCAGTTTATCATTGTAGTTGTGAGTACTGCCCGTCAGATTACGGTGGCATGACGTCACGTAGTCTCTATATGCGTGTATATGATCGGGGTTTTCCCCGGGTGGTTTATCTATGTTTTCTGTATTTTATTACATTATTCACATTATTCTAGTATTTAATATTTTTACTTGGTAGCCTGGTTAGTAATAGCTTGGTTGTTAACGTGGGTTACGATTCTCCTTAGGGACAATAATCAATTTGGTTTATTTACTCGTTTCTTGTCAAATGAATCAATAACTTCATTTCATTAATTGGACATCATTAATTAGCTTCAGATTAAATATCGTACAAAAAATAACAAGATTAATAAAAACACATACATGGTTTAAATTAGGTGTACTACATATTGAATCAGACAAATGTTCCAATTATTGGTCCTACAGTAACATCTATATAAGACAATTAATCAAATATCTACCTATGGAGGAGTTTAACTTACAACATGGGTCAAGCTTTGGAGGTTAAAGGTCTTCTCCAGGCTCCGGAGTTTATAACATAATATTATAGAACTATAAGGTCTACGATCATTATTCCGCAAACCGCATACAATTCGGTTCAGTATATATTTTACTATTTACTTTTAAAGTTTTTTAATACTCTGTGAGCAACAATCAAGCGAATCTCCAACTGACGTTGAGAAAGAAGATTGTACACTCTTTGTTTTGATTTCAAATTTAGATTTTTAAACAAACAATGCGTTTTTGGCCTTCTTTTAAGATATTAATTGTTTCTAAAAGTATATAAACGTTTCTATAATAAGTTTATCCTAATTTAAACCGTTAAACGAATAATAAATAGATTTATTGAACCAAATACCTAGTTGACAATCAAAACAAATGGTGTACATTCTTCTTCTTCAGACTGAAACTTAGAAAGTCGGAAGTAAAGTAGGTTTTGTAGAGTTTGGATTATAAAAAAATTTTAAAAGCATATAAAATTAGAAATATGCTATCAAATTTTATGGGGTTTGCAGTAAAATGATAAGAAACATTAGCCTCGTTGATTTAAGCAATAAAAAAAATTGCTTGGAGGGGACCTTTAAGGGGTTCACTAGAAAGCACATGGGTTCAACCATTTCCAATATATTTTGTATAATTTTTTTACTCATATTCAGATTACTGAAATAGATACTTTGAAAATGATTCATATCAATTTTTTTTTTAAATATGAAATTTTTAGCTTTTTTTGAATTTTTTTATATATATATTCACACACATTATTTTTGATGAATGACTTAAAAACACTTTTATCCAACCAGATAAATAAATAGAAATGCGAATAAAATTCATATTTTGTCATATAGTGAAGCAATAAACTTATTCATTACTGACAAATAAAACTTAAAAATGTAAATAATTGACGGGGAATTGCATTCGTGTACTATTTTATTATTTATCTTACTAATATAACGAATTATTTTAATTGATCTAACGACACTAGTAATGATGAATACGAATTGGGATGGAGAGTACGGAAATTGAAAATAAATTGAAAGAATGTGAAGGAGCACAACTGAAAATACTATAAAATACTTGACTAATTTCCTAAGAGAATGTTGTTGTACTTACATAACTGGATGAGTGGCTTGATGTCGTTGGTGTTAGCCTATCACTCTGCGATACGCGAATGTATGACGTCATGACGAAGGGACTAGTTGGCTAAACTAGGAACACAAAGGCATTACTTTATCAAATGTGGTAATTGTGTACTTGAATAGAGTCAAAGACCAAATTACATGATTGATTGTACTCTGAAGGCAATTAGCGTTAAGGAGAATGAGATTCGTTATTTCATTGTTATACTTATAACTCAGTCACTAAAAGTATGTCATTTAAAGTACATTAGCATTAAATATGTCTTAATGGTAGTTGTTATAATATCTAATATATAATTTAAAAATATATTTAATGGTAATCCTTCCTTTAATTGAAGGGATTAGTAAATAAATCTGTGTATCAAAATCAAAGTAAAGAACTATATATAATTACCAGAAGCTCTCTATCTGCAATTTGATAAGTTATCAGATAAATAAGTGTAACCATACATCATATTAATTAGCTAAAATTGACATATAAAGCATATTGTATAAATGATCCATAATGTAGTGGCACGTTAAATTGTGTTATCTGATAAATCAATATATTTCCAAGAACTATTGCCAATGTGTATATCTTAAAATGATATGAACATGATCATTAGAGAGTAATTTCAGAGTCGATAACGATAATGAATGAACGATAATCTACATATAATATGTAATGATTTATTCTTATATACAATATATACTATATATTTCTACTATCAATTATTAGAGCAGCAAATTTATTGAAGTACTCTTCAATAAATATAATACTCTTCATGTACAGTGTGACCTAAAAAAGAGTTAATTTGAATAAAACTTTATTGATAAATATAATAAAATGTTATGAAGGAGGAATAACTTAGTTGAGTTTTCAGAAACAAAGTAACATCAATTTAAAAATTACTCAATATGGGATAAAACTGAGGCAAAATATTAAAGAATTAGGTTAATAATAATTACTGAATTATGGGAAAAGATTTTTGGGTATTTTTATGGTGTGTTAGATTTAGTGTCAATGGTAGTGATAATTTTGATTAGATAGTAAACAATATAAATTCAAACGCAGGTCGCCATTCTAGTCTCAAATAATGAGTTAATTATATTATACGAAAAAGAAACAGTTATTGAATCAGTATTTTCAGCTACTCAAAATTATGAAATAGAAAGTCACGTAAAAACTAAAAAATAATAATATTCTTTCACACGATTTCAATAAGATAATGAATGGAGAGAATGTTATTATGGAAAATTTAATTTATATAATGATTAATTATTAAATAAATTGTATTGGTTTAGATTTATTTTACACTGTCACTCCTGTAAACCCATGATAATTTAAAATCTACGGGTTATTTATTAAATGCATCTTTATCATTAGCTAATCAAAGAATCAAACAATCATATTATGGATTGAAGATTATAAATATAAATATATTTATTATAACGCTTTTGTATTTTCATAATAAATATATACCGTGTTCAGTGTTCTATAGCATAAGAGTAAAGAAAAACAATGGTTTCATGATGTAAGGCAATTAGTTTAGCAATAGCCACCACGCTTCTCATTCTGCTTTGTTCTTTTTATTTTATTTCGATAGCCTTGAAGCAGACTAATTACGTAATTTTGAACTATTACGATAAATGCGCAGTCTAGTTAGACCGACAAAATTTATATTTTGACACATTAATAATGTAGGCGTAAAATATGCACATGGTTATATATAATTATTTATACAGAAGGTTATACAGTAGAACTCCTCTATAATGAACTCCTGTATAGTGAGCCATCCTGTATAATAGAACCCTGTATAGTGAACATATTTAGTTCTATAGTAAATTAGTTGAAAGAGGAGTTCTACCAGTGCAACTCCTCTATAATGAAGTCATGTGTAGTGAACCATCCTGATATTTAGAATACTGAGGACTAAAATACCCTGTATAATGAATTCATTTTGAAAAAAAAGTGTGTCCATAGACTGTCATGAAATGTTCAGTTTGTTTTCTTTAATCCCTACGGTGGACTAAATCCTCTATAGTGAACTAGTTGTAGTTCACTGTAGAGGAGTTCTACTGTAGTTCAATTTCAGCGTTTTAATGTTTCAGTAATGTCATTCAGAACTTTCCTTGCTTTAAATGTTTTTCTTCTCAAGACTGAGCAACTGTACGAAAAGTTCAAGGTCAACTGTACACTAAGAGGTACTGTAATGCGGTATACTAAAGAACATCTAAGGTGAATCAGCATGAATCTCTCATTTTTTAGTTAGCTTGAAGATTTTACTATAAAATGATATATAAGTTATCACGATTTATTAGAATACTAGTAACTTTATAGTATATATATCATAGTATATATTATAGTTTATAGTACTATATGCTATATGATTTATAGTCCAGTACATAATGTTTCCCCACCAGTTTACCTTGACTAAAACAAAGGAAATAAAAATGATGAGTAAGATGATATATGTTGCTTGAAGGATCACCTTTGAGCTAATATATATTTATTTATATTACAATGTGTGGTAAAAAAATTGTGTACGTCTCTTTCTATAAGAGTTAATGAGAGTCAAAATTATTGTGTAACATCCATCCTCATAATAACTATCGTGTGATTATATATTTTTTTGGTGTCCGCTTATTTATACAAGCAACGGGTATTTAACATGAAGAATACAACCATATTATGTACGCACGGGAATATATTGATTTGAAATTTGAATTACTTTCTGTTTATATTCAATTTGCAGATGTACTTTGTCAATGAATTATAGTATAAACTTGTGTAAAAAAATCTAATTGAATTCACTTAAAGTAATTTGATAATGGGTTATAAGTTATTATTAAAAACTTGTTATTTATATGCATGTAACTGTGAATATCATGGCACTATAGTTATTATATAAAACTACAAGTTAACTATAGGTATATTTCTATATTGTACATTTAAATAACTCAGCTGAATAGTGGATTAATCGTTTTAATGAGATTTAAAAACAATATCAATCTTCAGGTCAGGAAATAATATATTTTATAAGTTAAATCAATTCTTATGTTAAATCATTATTTTCTTAAAGCAATGTATGTATATAATAGGTAACCGTGATACTAACTTTCGGAATTCATACAAAGAGTTTCTTGCATAGAAAGATCATTGTTTAATGTATCTAAATAAATATCTATTTATGAAACATTCCCATTTCTTCACTTACTGTAGGTACCTACATGCTAACACTACAACTTATGTCGCAGCAACTAACAAAATAATAAACTACTCTCGAAAATAAGAATGGGACAAATGAAATCTATTTTGTCTATTGTAACATGCACACTGTTATATTTCAATAGAATAACTAATGGACTAATTTTATAGTTTGATAATGATCTTCTAAGACAGTCTTAATGATCCTTTTTTTTGTTAATTATTATTATTCTAATAGTTTATTATCCGTCAAAAATAACGGGACTATATTTCATTATGTCATTCGATATTTTCTGATTTCAGATTATTCTGTTTCCGTTTTTGTGTTATTCCGAATTATCCGGGCTTTCTGTTTTCCAGATTTTTCGGTTTAACGGATATTCGGTTTTCCAGGTTTTTGGTATTCCCGATTTTCGGTTTCGGGATTCATCGTTAGCGCAAATATCGATCCGATCGCTACGCTTTCGAGTGATATTGAAAGTAACCCTAAAATAATTATATAATGTTTGGTTAGCTGTGTGTGTGTGGGGGGAGGGGTGTTCTCAGGTTGTTTCGATATTTATAGAGACAACAATTATACTTTACTGTTTTTTTGCTTAAGTTGTTTGATTGAACAGTATAACCTTACGATGGATCAATAGATGGCGCAGCACGATCGAACAATATTGCAGTTAAGTCAAACACGTATGTCAAACATACTCTAAAATTAAGCATTTGAATGATATGAGCCGTCAGTGAACTGTGCTAGCGATGGATCCATCGTTAGCGCAGACATCAACTGCAGATAGCAGCATCACTTCCCTGAGAACTATTTCATGTGTACAATGTGTCACTTACACATTTAAAACATGTGTATTCGATGTATACTCTTTGGAAATGAATTACCATATGTATTACATGTTGTTTTACATGTATAAATATGGTAAATTACATGTGGTTAATATATATGGTATATATATGATGCTTGACATGCTGCTATGTATTGTGGTAAATTACATTTGGCAAACACCTGTTATAAGTATGGTAATTGACATGTTGTCAATTAAATATGCATGTACACAATTTCTATTTGATATGGTTTTTATGATATGGTTTCAAAATGGTACAACCACATGTTAATTATTTTTTTTTATATAATAGTTAGATTGATTCAATGTGGATAACACATATTTATACTGTATTGCCACATTGAAACCATTAAGCATATGTTAAATATGTGCAAACAGTGTGGAATTATTTGCAGGCTTTTGCACATAATTACATACCTATAAAGACTCTCTTCTCACTGAAAGAAATTATATACAAAATTATTTGCTCATTTAAAAACTTATTAACTTCTGGCAATTTTCAACATTTCTAAAACATAGAATGAGCAGATTTGAAAAAAATAATTGTGCCCATTCTACCACTAAAATTATAATGATAATAGTAATTATTTTCAATATTTGTGTTTTGTGACGTGTCGATAAACAATTAAATAATTAGGAATAAAATACATTTTTTCCGTGTAAAAAAAATTGGGCATTTATGGGTTAAGACAGCGACAGACATGATTGTTAGGAAAAATATATTTTCTCCATTATTAAAATAGGTATAAATTTTTATTGAAACGCATGTAGATTTTATAATTGTGACTGACGATTATTAGCATACGAATTATACTTCTAAAATATTTCCGGTTAGTTAGGCTAATAATTCATACTTGATAATAATTTGTTAGTGGTATTACTTCAAGATTGCATGCATATCGTAAGAATATAATTCCATTCTATGAAAAGTATGATATGCGAGTAATTCTTATATATGTATGATAAACAAATTAGTTGGAAAAATATAGATAAGAACATCCGGTAAATATTGATGGATAATCAGTACTTTTCTAACTGCCTGCTATTTATGTATTTTGAACCAAATGCAG
>CANNZV010000757.1:0-225146 GCA_947561585.1 Caprella mutica
CGTAGTTTTGGATTGCAAAGTATTGGATATACATATGTTAGCAAAGTGCTGAATTGTAAAGCTATGTATATTCATTAAAGGTGCAGTGCTGAATTGTTATGTAAAACTAAATATAAATACATGATTTTTCTGATATTTTGTAACTAAATCTTTGAATTGGGTTTTCTTTGTTGAATTTTTCACGTGAAAACTGCATAAACAATCCAAAACTAAGCTCAATCTTACAATTCTCGATTCCATGAATTTATAGCAAATAGATAAGAGATAAGACTCTCCTCATTGCGTTTAAGATAGTCCCTCTACAGTGAATGTAGTCCTATCAGATTGAGACGAGATATCTCTAAATAATGCTACTAAAAGAATATATCGCATTTATTTGGGTGTATTTTCAGTTGTAAAGTAGACTGAACTTAATATACTATAGCCAAAATTAAGTTGGAAAATGACAAATTGGAGTTAACAATCAATAGAATATTCATACATCCATCATACATCATCGATAAATAGAAAATGTGAAGAAAATATGTTTTTACAATCTTGAAATTGTACAACCTATTTCAAAAACTTTCATAATACCGAGTGATGATGCTGAATAGAATAATTATGATATATAAACTGTAGTTGAAGGATAAATAGGGTAAGGGCTATATATTGCATTTGTCGGTAAAGGGTCTGACAGTTAGATGGATCGTTTACTCGCACAGATTTGGAGCTTGTGTTACTCTGTTTAATTTATATCTTTTATATCTTTCAGTTTGACATAAAATGTTCAGTTTTACTCGTAATAAACAATTATTAATTCCTGTTTGAAAAGGAATTCACTTAATTCAAATTACACAATTTGAATTTGATGAATTCCATACTGTGTAATCATTTCAAAATTAGTTATTATGAAAATTAACGCATTAACTTTAGCCGGTAAAAATATGGAGTATTTAACATTATATATCTAAAACTCATGGTTCATAATATTCTGTCTATAAATGTTTGTTGCTCCAAAGCTTGTAGTTTGAATGCTATATTTTTCCAATTCTATTTGAAAATATTTCACGAGAGTAGAAATATTTGCAAGTTGAACTTAATGGCACATCAAAGGGGTATATTTTCAACTGAGAAGCATGCACATAGAAATACGCTACATCAAAAGACTGGAAAATAAAGGTATTAAGTATCATTATTGTTTCATATTATACATTTCGTTCTCGTTGTGAATAATTCATTTATATTCAATATAATTTATAATGTTATAATATACCGAAATTTAGTAGCGTATGTATAAAACAATCAGAAAAATCATTATTTACAATGATTGGCATCATAGGTTTATTGTAACAGGAAACTACAACCAGAGGGTAAATTACATACCCGTTTGTTTGATTAAAATATATTATTGAGTCTTATCATAGATTAACTGAAAGTACAACACCTAGTGTTGTACTTATTCAATGATTATTAATAAGGTACATGTGTTCAAGTTTGTACGATAGAGTATTGGAGAGAATGCTGTGTGATTGACCGCAGTCATATATCATTGAGTAGGGGAAAGTAGAGAGAATAATTGTTAAATGGAAGGCTGTAACTAATATATGTTGTTTATTCACAGATTTTCAATATAAACCTGTGCGTCCATCTTATCAATAATTAAAGAAAAGGAGAAAATATAGGCTCGATATCAATCGAGTTGCTACTAGAGGAGAAAGATAAAGGAAGTATGCTTAATCTCGATCGAGTTGCTACCAGAAGGTAGGAGAATTTAGGTTCTATTTCGATCGAGCTGCTACCAAAGGGAACGATAAGAGAAAGTGGACTCAATCTCGATAGAGCTGCTAACAGAGGAGAAAGGTAATTGAAAGAAGGCTCAATCTCGATCGAGTTGCTACCAGAAGAAATGAGAAAGAAGGCTCAATCTCGATCGAGTTTTTACCAGAAGGTAAAGCTAGGAGTAAGTAGGGTCAATCTCTATCGAGTTGCTACCCGAAGGGAAAGGTAAGAGAGAGTATATAGGCTCAATCTTAATCGAGTTTCTACTAGAGGGGAAAGGTAAGGAAAAGTTGACGTAATCTCGATCAAGCTGCTTCCAGAATGAAAGAAAGTAGACTAAATCTCGATCGAGATGCTACCAGAGGGGAAAGAAAGTAGGCTCACTCTTGATCGAGTAGCTACCCGAGCGAATAGGTAAGAGAAAGTAGATATGAGTTTGTTTGAGTCCAATAAACATTAGAGATAAGTGTTAAAACTTACTTTACTTCCATCAAACCAAGTTCTTCGAGGGATTAGTATTCAGACTGTTCTTTCTTATTTACATTTAAAATCCTGGACGGATATCCTATTTAGAATGTTCAGAATTAATCAATTTGCATTTTATTTTACTAAAATCCTATATACACATACATTTACTAAATACATATTTTATTACAATGAACATTTATGATGTAACACTAGAATAAGTAGTAAAGATATGAAAAAATAACATACAGTATATGATAAAAAATTATATAAAGTATTTGAGTAAATATTTTATGTGTAACTGGGCTATTTGTTATGTGTATCTGTTTTCAAATAGCATCAAATATTTTCTGTATAAATATACATAACATGAGCATTGAGCAATTTGAAAAATATAATAAAATATATAACAACATTGATATTTTCTGTTTGCTGGGCGCCATAAAGTTATGATAAACTACACTAGAGAGAGGCCTGGTATTGCAGCGATTGCAGGACGCTGTAAACCTTATTTTGTTTCATTCATATCATTAATACGTTGAAATGACGCTAGATTGTCAGTTAAGTGACTCCAAAATAAGGAATTAACCGTCCTAAATATTTGATACAATTTTGGCCACTGGCTCACATCTTTTTGGGCGCATTTGAAAATAATGAAAATAATGCGAATATAATAAAATCATGGATACGCGTTGTTATTAATGACCTCTGCTTCATGAGAACACCTTTCCTTGATGACAAAGATGGTAATCTTAAGTTAATTTGGAGAAACATCAAAAAACAAAATTATACTTAAAATTACGAGATAAATTATAAATTATACGTAATTCATATATGATCGAAAATGTTAAACCGTCTGATAACTAAGAACGTTCTCCATTATTCTAACCCCAATGCCGATTTGTTCAAAGAAATGGTTATTATTTCATGTTCAAATGCGGCCATGAAACAGAAAATCGTTTTTATCTTTATACTGTTATTATTTTATTCTCCTAAGCTCCCAGGAAACAAAAACTTTTACTAATTACATTATTTAATACAACAAGTCTGTATTTATTCTATACTAAATAATTTTATTTTAAAAGTCAGTAACTGTAAAACCATTATATTTTATTAATTTATTTCCAATATTTGAAATGCACCCGGCAAACAGAAAAGATCAGACAACATAATCATATATAGGTACATGTGAAGCGTATTTAAATTCATAATAAATAGTTAATAATATCTTCTAACTGCTTCACAAATCGTAGTATTTTTACTTAAAACTTCTGAATCTAAATACAAACAAAAGGTTAAACTTTATACATTACATAAATTTCTAAAGACTGAATACAAGTTCAAGAAACCTAATATAAATTAATAACTCTAGTGATATATGCACATTATTTAACAGTTTTTATAATAATTCCTTGTATCTAGACTCTAGAGGAATATGCTTTATTTATTCTAATGACTAGAAAATAACGGAAAAACAAAAATTGTATCAAGAAAAGCAATAGAAATATGAATAGGTTAAATTTAGAAAGCAATTAATTATACATATAGTTTTAGTAGGGCAATAAATAATATCTTTTACACAATTAAACTAAATGTTCTCACCTGTTGAGCTGACGTTGGCAAGATTCACAATATTTTTATAGTTACATTTAATGTTATAGCTTAACTTGCTTCTGAAGCTCACCAATTAATTAACAAAAAGATTGATTAATGTATTTTTAAAGTATTTGATTATAGAATTAACTAATTCGAGAAAGTATGAAAGTAATTGATGTAAATTGAAGTTTGTTACAGTGACCTTGAGTGTCTGTGCGTGTTTTGTTCGAATAATTGTTAGAACAAAACATCTGATTAAATATAACATATTAATTACATTCATGAATTCTGAATATAATTATTACAATATTAAACTATATAATATAATATCATTATACATATTTCTACAATAACAATCATTTAACTATATCATATTATACCTATATATCGGCCTGATATGAAACATTATTATTTAAGATAGTCCATATATAAATTTTTATAGTAGTTTTACATTATCTACAAGATTGAGTAAATATTAATGACTATATTAAGAAGGAATTAGTAAAAGTGATAAACGTAGTTTGTTAATTACTCTCAGTCAATCTGAGTCCAGTAGTTGGTAAGCTAATTAGATCGACACTTCGATATGAAATGTCAATGCATCCATAATTCTTATTGAGAAATCGTTTTAAATGTACATTAATATTTCAAAAACGTTCAGAAAGTATTTCAATTTCATAGTGAAATTAATCAAAAATGGTAAATTTGATGTCCGTTACAATATTTCAAAATATTTGCATTCTTCAAATTCTTTCTTAATTGATAAATATATTATATATATGCCTGTATATGCTATGTATTTAGTTATTAATGCACCAATAAAGGACATGAAATACTGCCAAAATTATTCTCTGTTCTATAGAGGATACGGAACAATTAATTTAAAGCCTTCTCTGTTCTATAGAGGATACGGAACAATTAATTTAAAACCTGATAATTATATCAATAATTATCATATTACTACAGTTTTGCACAAAATTAATTGAACACCGTTACGTTACACATAACTATTCTCTAGTTGTTTCAGCAGCCAAGTTGTGTTTTAAATACTCTGAGTAATTAGCAGTTCTTGTTTTGGTGTTTTGATAGCAGCGCCCGTACATAATTAGCAGCAGTTATAATTCACACGGCTGTACTAATTACAAACCCTCAATTTTTATCTTACCAAAGATACAACCAATAATAATAATACTGAGGAATACTATAGAACTTAAGTTTATCAATATAATTATAATGGCAGAGTTAGAGTTTTTAAGGTTTAAAGCCTGTCATGTTCCTATAACAGAAATATATCCAGCGTGATAGTATACAAAATTTAATATGCTATTTCATTAAATGTATTAGTTTAAACATTATCATCTACTTATAAATAAGAAATATGAGCCCTATTTCAATCAATTTATTTCAGTATATAACTAACGACTAGGGTCGGACGGGGTATCACTGCGCATAATCCTGCAAACTCTGTATTTACTCAAAAACTAAATGTACTAGAGAAACTCATTTTCTCGTGATGAAATGATTATGAATGAGGATGGTTCTTAACCAGTTTCGAAATAATACCTAAATAAATGAAATACTTATAGGCAATTTTTCGTGCGCAACTTTTAGTGAGTGTATCAGGGTATTACTGCGCATTGCATACATACAACACTCCTCTCCCACACATAAATCCTCCCACCCCCTATGTAAACTCCCTTATTTACCAATCCAAATATTCCCCTTCTCCCATCTAAATCCCCCTCTCTTCCTATCTAAATCACCATCTCCTCCCATCTAAATCATCCTCTGCTCTCATCGAAATCTCCTTCTCTTCCCATCTAAATCCCCCCTTTTACCTTCTAAATCCCTCTCTCCCCAATCCCACCCTTCCCCATCTAAACCCCCTCTTTTCATCTAAATTTCTGTGTTTCCCTCTCTACATGGCCTCTCCCAAATATTATATTCCCTTAATTTTTAAACACATATTTAATGAATATGCTATAAATTTAACACTTAATTTTACGTAACTAGTTAACTACTTATATCAAATGGTATTGTAATACGATCGTAGGTTCATTGTTAATCAATATTTTAATTCAATAACCTCTCACCCCCCCTCCTTCTTAAGCTAAATACCCTTCTACATATCTTAATACCCCCACATCAAGTAGCATAGCTAATACTATCGAAAGTTTATTGTTAATCAATATTTCAATTAAATAAAACTTTATTCAATATTTATGCCTCTATTAAGAGCTAAAATCTCATAATTTTTATATTTATTTACATACAAATATGGTTATTAATGATGCGCAGTGATACCCCTCTACCTCTAAATTATCTGGGGTATCACTGCGCACGGTTTTGGCGGGAAAACCGTTGAAACTGAGAAGTTGAAAAAAAAAATTATATAATGTAGCTGTTAATGTTTGTGCTAATATGTATGTTAAAACAGTATGAATCTAATAATCTCTGTTTTAAAGTTATTGGAGAGTTTGTGCAAAAATTTTTCAGATCGATTTTAGAGCTCCACATACATCACGACTTAACTTTAGAAATACTAATAAGATAATGGTGCTTTATGATGTTTATGGGAGAAAAGAAGATGCTTGAAATAATGGTGCAAACAGATTAAGAGTAAAACAAGTGGTTTTAAAATTATAAGAGGTGCATAGTAATGCCACATAAAAAAGGTATGCGCAGTGATACCCCGTCCGACCCTATATTATCTTATGTTTTTGGAAAGTAAATCAAATATTGGAAGTAAATCCTGTAGACTTTTATAAGTCATCTCTTAAATTATTGTAAAAATTGATCATAAAATGGGATTAAAATATTTTAAATGTATTCAATTTAAACCGAAATATCCTCACAATATCAGACTATTATTACCTTGGTAGGAAAAAAAAGTTACTGTTTTCAAACTATTTGTGCTATGAATTTTTCTCATTTCCTTCCGTTGATTCTTCCAGAGCATTCTAACTGCTCCTTTCTATATTTATTCCATTACAGACACTGATATTCCAATAATTTTTTACGGTTTCATTTGAAGTCCGATTGTCTTAAGTTCTTCAACATCCACAAAAAATATTCATCAACATCACATGCAGCTATTGGTTCTTTTCAAAATACTATCAAAATTTACTATAAAATATAAATTTTTCCAGTAACTCGTGCCAAGGTTATGTTTATTTGCGCAGATTAGATATTTTTAACAGCTAAATAATGTGCAGTTAATTTAATGTTTCTAATGAATTAGAAATATTTCAATAGCCTATCTGGTCGATTTATCTCAGTTTAACTTCTGGAATTTATTTCGATTGCTTCCTGTAATCTGTTTTCGTCCCACTGATTTCTTAACATCCAAACATTACGTAGATAAATAAATCTTGCAGCTTTCATTCAACCGTCCAACGAAAAACTGAATTAGTCAAATTTATCTGAACACGGATATAAACATATTGAAATGAAGGGGCAGAGAGTTAAGATATTTTCGGATTCGCTATATATAAGCTACATTTAGCTATATTATTTAAGGGAGATAGTGTTGTATGTTTTTCATCTGAATGTTGCGGGAATCTCTCTGTATTTGACTTATTTAAAGGTAATAATATCCATTTCCTTTTTGAAACATCATTTTTCTATAAGAAATTAGGCATTGTGAATTATGAATTAACTATATGAAAATTTGGTGGTGATTCACATTTTGGAAAATCTTTAAATCATAATAATAGAAACGGTGCAGTGCGATATTACTGACTAAAATTTACATTATGTTCAAATTACTTCATTTTTCCCATGAATCATAATTACAGGGTGGGGCGTAAGTTTGGAAGCAAATGAAAGTGCATATTATAATCCAACGAAAAATATGTTTAATAATTACAGTTATGCAATATTACATAAGGGTTTTAAGAATTCAAAAATCATAAATTTATTCAAAATGTCCCCCCTTGTTTTTAATAACAGCCTCAAATC
Organism: Caprella mutica; assembly: GCA_947561585.1. Lineage (NCBI taxonomy): Eukaryota > Metazoa > Arthropoda > Malacostraca > Amphipoda > Caprellidae > Caprella > Caprella mutica. The sequence goes on from CANNZV010000757.1 coordinate 7,783, forward strand.
TCCTCCGAACTCCTCCTACTGCGGCACGCAACTGTTCTTGTGAAATTTCCTTCCAAGATCTCTGGAGCGAACGCTTTAAATCATCCACACTGCGATGGAATTTACCACAGGCCTTTGATTCAAGAATGGACCATAGCGAAAAGTCCATAGGATTAACATCTGGGGAGCAGGGAGGCCACATTTCTTTGGACCAAAACCGTGGAAGATGGTCATGGCACCAGTTTTGAGTGACATTTGCAGTATGTGAAGTCCGCCGTCTTGCTGAAAAGTCCATAAAGTGTCATTACCGAAGTGATCCTTAGCTGACTCCAACATTGGCGTCAAAATATTCTCAATATAACATTTAGCATTGATTTTGGTGCCTTGTTCCACAAAAATTAAATGAGATCTCCAAGTTTCTGAAACGGCGGCCCAGACCATTACTGAAGCAGGTTTCATGGTTCTGTGGACAGTTTTTAGGTTGTATGGGATATCTTTTGCACTTTTACCAATTATTCTGTCATTCCTCCGGTTGTGAGCCATTTCCACTGTGAAAATGTTCTCGTCAGACCAAACAATTTCACCAGCCGTGCCAGACTTCAATTCTCAATTTCTCTCAGAAGTGCTTTGCTTCTCTCCAATCTCTTTTTCTTTACAGCTTCTGACAGAGTCTGTCTCTTTTGGAGGGTGAAAGAGGACATCTTTAGGTCTTTTTTGACAACTCTTCTCATTGTTCTGGGACTCACATTAGCTGTTTTGGCTAACAATCGTATTGACCTTTTCGGGTTCCTCCTGATCTTCTCTCGGGCACATTTTATCAGTTGTTTGGTTCGTTGTGAGCGTGGTCTACCACTTCTTGGACGATCAGTCATTAAAACTCTTCACACACTTCCAAACAGTCGATTTCGCTATTGAGAGAGTCTTTGAAATGACGGAATCTGACTTCCCGGCACGGTGTAGAGCAATAATGGCTTCTCTTTTGTCTGACATTTTTGAATTGACTAAATTTTTGTAAAAAATAACACTGCCACGTCATAATGTAGTGTCTCTACTATAGTTCAAACCCTATCACCTACTTAGAAACTTATTTTTAAGAATTATATTGATGTTTGAAATATTGCTTCCAAACTTACGCCCCACCCTGTATATATTAAGTTAAATGAACTAAATATTCTTTAAAAATTTCCTTATATTTTAAAAGTTACTTTCCTGATATTATAAATTGAGAATAATACATTATGAGACACTATCTGTAGACATAGGAATCTTGGAACACATTTTCGATATTTAACGAGACAGTTATGTAATATGGATTTTAACTCAATGAGAAGAGATTGAGACCCTGCCGTGGATATGGATTAATATTATTGATTAACTGTACATAAAGATGCACAGGTAGTAGTAATTTTTTAATTAAGGTAGATATTTCAATTCTTATATCATGTCAGTTAATGTGTAAACCAGCTCACTGTAGCAATGCAACCTATATGATATGTATTTTGTAAGATAATTATTACTTTATTTCGAAATTTACAATACACCTTATATGTCCAATTATATCTTATATTCCAAAATATTGTAACTAACAAATGGATACATGATATCTATTATCTTATGCATCACAATGTGAAAATGTTTGAAATTTCTTTAAAGTTGAAATTGAATATCTATTTCTATTTATGTTTTAATGAGGCAATATCAAATATTTTCATATGAAAGTTCTGTTAACATTATTCATCACTATAAAATTACATACTTGGATTCTACATCTTCAATGCAATATAATGGTGTAGAAACTGAATCGTAATTTATATAATAAAATACATTATTAATAAATTATTTATTCACTTAAGTTATTGCGAGGAAGATTGAAATCAAGCGGAAAGTGACCTTTAATTAATGGTTAATTGACAGCAACAAGATTTTAGAATAGAATTTAAATTTCTTGATGGGACTTATCAATTATTGAATACATATTAGATTTACTTGACAGTAAACGTTGAGAGTATATGAATATAATATGAGTAGATTATCCGAATTGTATTAATAATATTGTGTATTACAAAATCTCAATACTATATCTTCAACGAAACTTACTGGTGACAACAAAACATTAAAACACCTAGTTAAATTAATTAAACAAATTCATGTTTAGCCTGGATTAATTTAAATATATTTTCTTCATCAATGTGTTTGATGTAGATTATATATGAACATTGATTTTTTTTATGCTCAAGAATGTATCTTCAACCAGATTTTGTATCTAAAATTAGCCTCTTGCAACTCCAGTGTAATTTATTCTCAGTCTTTGATTATCAATTAGTGTATTACCATACGAATACACCTTAATAACATTCACATCTCCTGCTCTCTCCCAACATTTTAGTTGGAAATCTAAATTTCCATCCTCCTGTAACTGCATAGTCCATTTCTAAGACTGTCAATGAGTCACTAAACTGCAGTGAAGGATGATTGGACTAATTCTGCAGACAGCATCAGATGCTATATACCGCCTCACTGTTTCCTTTAATAGCTTCCTTCTCCTAATGACACTGTGTTGATAACACTCTAATTTATTGGCTTGCTGGAATAAATCGGTTAAATCTTGATTGCTTCACTTAGTCTTTTGGAATGCACTAAAAGTGGATGAACTTTGTCTATATCTATAAACACGTGTTGCCATTTCGGTAAATTTCTCTTTGTCGTTATTAGTTACCGTTTTTGACATTTTACCTCTAATTTATAACAAAATAAGTTACTATCGAATTGTTCATTGTAAATCTAAACTTAATTAATGTATAATATTGATGATAAAGATTGAAATACATGTTATACAGAAATGAATTAGTAAATTCATCTGACTGTGAAAATATTTCATTTCAGCCTGTTATTATTATTCCTATTGCCAATAGGAATTTGGAATTAGTATTCCTATGTCATACTTGCGTGGTATTCAATATGGTTATGTTGAGTTTCACCTCAATTGCTTTGAATATCAGAATACGCTGAATGACATTTTATCCTTCGTGAATAAAATTTAAATTCCTTTTTGAATATTCCGTGTGAATTCATGTCATTGTGATACGACTTACATTTTTGATGAAAAAATATTGTTTCACCTTTTGACTGTCACTTAGATGAATATTATTCACAAATGATTCGCTATACAAAGTTATTCTACCATAAGTTGAAATATAAGCGAACAATTGTAATCCATTTATATAGACATAATATTATTGTAGTGGCAATATAAGATAAAATGAGGTCCCCTCATAATCTGCAATCACCCCTACATAGTACATAATCATAGTAAATAAATATAGAAGTATAGTAAGTCTTGAATTCATTGACGGTGAACTTGATCCGGTGTAGGTATTCATTATTAATTTTAGTTTATATAATTTTGGCTTTACAACAAAGGATTTGTAATTATACCTAAATAAAGTAAATTGGGCTCCAAAACCTCACCAGTTTTCAGAAAGGATGTAAACAAATGACGTCACACAGAGTGGTGGCAAAGTGAGAATTATATAGATGCAGCCAAGTAAATACTATTGATTCAATTTGTCAGTAAACAATATTTTTGGTTACCTTCCAGTACCTAGATAAACTTTATATATGTATATAAATACCAGGCTGGTACTTATAAGTTGGCTTATTGGCAAACTTTTAGAATGTAAGTTGGCACCTAACCCATTGTACCTACAATAAAGCACTTGAATGACTATTATCTAACATATAAACCTAGTTGCCAATAGTAAATAGTTATCTTTAAGGACAATATTAGACAAATTAAATTTTCAATAAAATTCTTATATAATCAGATGCGAATGTGTCTTAGATCCTTCAATCTAGCTGTCACCTTTACTCTACTGGAGAGTTTGAATGTTATCAAAGTTGAATATTATAAGTTAATAGAGTGTAAAACTATAAAAATGCGCATTTAACTGAATGATAACACATTTCTTATTTAAACCAATTGGAAACAACTCCTTGTGACGTCATTCGTCTTAATCGAAGTCACGTTTAAGAATTTTAAGATGTTCTACTATTGTACTTGTCACACTTTACTATTTATTTTCTATTACCTTAACTTCCTCTTTGACTGGTATATTTTATTTATTTAACGAACTGAAATTATCCCTACAGAACTAAGAGCTTTAGGAGTAAAACTATTTAACCCTAAACCTACATTCCTCGTACATGAGAAGAAACCTCAAGCTAAGGATACAATCGAAGGGACATGAGGGGGAGCTATATACAATATTAGCTCATCAGAATAATTTTTTTAATCAAAATCAAAAAGTAAACAGTGTGATTCTATATTCTGACACAAGTTATTGTAATGGAAGATTCTCTTCTACCGCTATTATTATTGGAAGTTATAAAATTGTACGGATTACTAGTGTGAAGTGAATGACTTTCTTCAAAGGTAACAAATGATAAAATACATAACAAGTCAATCTGAGTTTTAAAAAAATATAAAAACTCACGATATCTCAAACTATTACTGTATTACAAGATTTCAGACGTTATGATTTCTCAAAATCTCCTCAGAGCTGAAAAATCTTTTATACTTTAGAAAGCTGATGAAATAAGAATAAATTTGAATAGATATTTAATCTTCTGGAACTTCTCAGTGTTCTGTGATTGTAATTCGATAGTTATTATATTTGATGCCGATTCTATAAATAACATCCATTGGTAAAGCTCTTATAATAATACGGATATTAATAGTATTACTATATATTAAATAGGGGATTATTGTAATATTATCCAATTTATAAATATTTTAAATATTTAGTCGATTTACTAAAATTGTTTTTGGCTTGAAACTTCAAATATAAATATATATCAATTGTTTGGATATTTCATGAAATACTTATTTTCATTCCAATTTAATACACTTTACCGCTGCATTGTAAACAACTTCTAATGCCGCCACATGCATTCTGGCGTGTGTATTTGAACAAATATCAATTAAAGGCTATATTGTAGATTATTATTGAAGCTAGCTAGATTATAAAATGATTATTATAGAATTTCAAATTGATTTTCAATATGCAAATCATGTATATTATTGCTTAAATAATATTATTGAAACATATTTGCCTAGAATATTAATTTATTTTGTGTTCTATAAGCATAAATCATAGTATTTGTAACACTATTTCAGTGATACAATATCTGATATATTGACTTATAAAGAATTAATCAAATTTAAATTCTACATACCATGTTATTCCAAATTATATTCAATAAATCAAAATGGGTATTGTTATTTTGAGACATCCGGTGGTATACAAAATTTTCATTTTTAAAATGCTGAATAAACATTTCTGAAATCTTACTATTTTATTTGTGTAGTGATTGACAAAAGTTGGTCTTACAATTTTGATTTGAAATGTTGGTTACATTTTCTGAAACTTGTAAAATATCTCTAATGCTTTTCTGATAAGTCTCTGACGGATATTAGGAAGAAAAAGTTAGTGAAAATCTAAAGTTATTTTTATGCGTTTGATATACGTAGGTAGTTTATTGACAGAAATGTAAGATATTCCTTTGCCGAATTTAGCTTATTCACTATTAAAATTCTGGTATGCTGAATAGACTAGAATTAGTTCAAATAATCAGTGTATTATAGGTGAATACAATTTAAAATAATTTCATTACAATCACTGAGCCATTTATTTACAATTATTTTCTAAAATAGTATAGTTATTTTTAATACAATCTAAAGGCATGGAACGGATTTATATAATTATACTGCACTCCTATTGAAACTATTCAAAACGAGGTATTTTTTATACATTTTAGATAAAATACCTTCTCCTCCACTTAACCGATTGTTTGAATATAAAGTACAAAACTCCATGTGAACTGGTGATTTGTTGTTTTTACGGGAGTGTTATCTAGGAAGTTAATAGCTATACATCAAATGGTTGCAGAGAGCTAACTTTGGGTCAACCAGTTTGTCACATCTTATAAAGTGGGACATTCATAATTGGAGAATCACATTCCGTTCACCCATGGAAGATTAAGAGAGAACATTATTTTATCTTCTTTGGCTACTTCCTATCAAATGCCATTCCCATGATTAAATTAGTAAATTTAATAAAGGCGCTCTGATTGTATTGATCGATTCCAATATTTTTCCACGTCCTAACGTAGCCCAATTCAAGTTAATTCATTTCGTATCAATTTGGACGATGTTTCCACAACTCGTTTGTATACATTTGGTCACTGAAAAACAATCTGTTCTCTGGACAAGAATCGAAACTGAGCAATACCAATTTATGAGGAGGTTGTTCTGTTTTCAACAAAATTCACTGGCTGTCTCTTTCAAAATAGAAACACAATAATAAAACTGATTGATGAGCAAATGAGAAAAATGCGATCAATTCCTTTCAATCAATTTTCTTTTCGATCAATTTTTGTGCGATCAATTTTCCATTCAATCAATTTTCCATTCGACCAATTTTCAACTCATGAAACAGTTGCAGCCTATAGGAGTAAATATGAACCTACTCATATAAGGATTATATGTTGGTACAGTCTACTACACTCCAGTTTCTTTAAGCAAGATTTGAATTGCAGGCTTGTTTTGCTACCTGACACATAAACATTAGATGGAACAGCGTCAACTAAATCACACACAAAATATATTAAAGAAAAAATGCAGGTAGGCAATGTCTGCAGCTCTCTAACATCTCTGTCCACCAAGTCTAACCCGTAAAATTGCCTTAATCCAATAATCAGCTGACATCTTGACATTGGTCGCAAATCTAATTAATTAAATGAAGCAATCTAGTTCAACTTCATGCCTGATAGCTGGGGTTAAAAAATATTTCCCAGGTTGATCGTTACCACCAAAAGACTATGGTACATATCTTCTTTCTTTCTTAAAATATGTAATGACATATTTCAAATTATTTTGAAAATATCAGGAGAATGGTTCATCACTTATTTTATTTTCTGTATCAAAATTCGTACTTAAATTAATAATAGCAAAGTTTAACACTTTGCAACAATGAATTCTAACTTCTAATGTATCTAATATAAGTAATATATTTAAGTATTATATCTTCCATCAAATACAAGTCTTGAATAATATTTAATGATTTGATATTGTGTTTATTAATATAATGAATTTAATGAATGTTTTAATATTTTTTCTCACTAGACTATGTTGTTACTCTCATTAAACCTTATGACAACAAATTTCCATCAAATTTTCAGAACTTCAAATTGAATGAGACAGCAAAATTATATCTCTCCTTCCAATAACTACTATCGATTTTCAAATGGTGACTCCAATTGACGTCGAATGGTCCTTTTCTTGAGAAAATATGGCGGGTAAAAGCCCCAGACTCTTCCCTCGAGTTCATATTTACTCGAGTGTGAATTTTCACACGTCAGGAATTTGCCTTTGCACAATTTTAGGGTGAAAGGACAAATTCTCTCTTTTGATCGCCAGCTATTCGTTCAATTGCCGTTTAGAAATAGTTATTCTTTAAATCAACATAATTAAATGGACGAGTAGATTTCACCATTCATTAACAAATTACATAATTTATCAATGAAAACGTTTAAAGCTTTCAATATGTTTGCCTGTAATAATTGGAAAAAAAAATTCAGTGTAGAGAAACCAGTTTATCATAATATTAAAAATGAACAGAATATATTTTTAGATGATTGCATTTTACGTCTTTTAAAGTGAATCTAAAAATAATTAAAACTATTCTAACATTCAAGATGCATTTGGAACGATTTTAAACAATGATTTTTTTCATTTTTAGAGAATTCTTGGCAATTCGTCAAAGTTTAGTGCCGTTTCTATCATCATAAATGTGATCGTTTAGCTCCCTAAAATATGCCATCATTTTTCACCATGATGAGCCTCATCAATCATTGCTGCATATCTTACTCTTCCACAATTCATGCATTTGAATTCTTACAGGAAATGTATAAGATAATTTGACAAGAAACTAAAAGAAAAGTGTTAGGTGGTGATGCAACTGATCAGTACTATTACCAATCTATAGGTGATGAATTGATGTAGCTGCTCAGCACTATTACCTATCACTATGATGAGGAGTGGATGCAGCTGTTCAGCACTATTACCTATCACTATGGTGAGAAGTTAATACAACAGATTAGCACTATTACCTATCACTATGGTGAGAAGTTAATACAGCAGATTAGCACTATTACCTATCACTATGATGAGGATTTGAAAGAACAGATCATCATTATTTTAAAAAGAACTACAAACTGAGGGTAAATTATATAGGTACTTGATTATTTGATAACAACAATTAATAAATCTTATCATAGATTATCTGCAAATACGACACCTAAGTTTATTATTAATAATAGATAAGGTAAATAAAGTCAAATTTGTAAGTCAAACTATTGGAGACAATACTGTGAGTTTGAACTCAGTCATACATCACAGAAGAGGTGAAAGTAGGGAGATAAGAGTTAAAGAGGAAGGCTGATACTAAGACCTGTTGGTTAATCACTGATTTTTAACGTAAATCTGTGCGTCCATTCAATCAATAATCACAGAAAAGGGAAATGTAGATAGGATAAGAATTAGAGAGGATGGCTGTAACTAAGACCTGTTGGTTAATCACTGATTTTTTAAGACCTGTTGGTTAATCACTGATTTTTAACGTAAATATATGTGTCCATCTGATCAATAATTACAGAAAAGGGAAATGTGGAGAGGATAAGAATTAAAGAAGAAGGCTGTAACTAAAACCTGTTGATTAGTCACTGATTTTTAACGTAAATCTGTGCGTCCATCCAATCAATAATTACAGAAAAGGGTACTGTGATTTTGACCTCAGCCAAGGATTACTTAAAAGAGAGGAGAAAAAAATATAATTTTGACCTCATCCAAAGATTACTAAAAAGAGGGGAGAGAAATGAAGTAATTTAGACCTCAGCCAAGGATTACTTGAAAGAGAGGAGAGAAATAAAATAATTTTGACCTCAACCGAGGATTACTTGAAAGAGGGGAGAGAAATAAAGTAATTTTGACCTCAGCCAAGGATTACTGAAAAGAGGGGAGAAAATATGTAATTTTGGCCTCAGCCAAAGATTACTGCAAAGAGAGGATAGAAAATAGAGATAAGAGTTTACTTCAAATCCAATAGCCTTTGAGGAATAAGTGTTTCAACATATTTTACTCCTTTGAGTCAACTTCCTTTGAGGGATAAATATTCCGACTTATTTTCTTAATTTTATAGTTCAAATACTGGATGGATATCTTATTCAGACTGTGAAGAATCAATCAAATTACATCCTATTTCAATAAAATCCTAAATACACATATATTAGTCAAAGAAATATTTTATAACAATGAACATTTATGATGTAACACTAGAATAAATAATAATTATACATAAAATAACATATATGATACAAAAAATGATATAAGACATTCGAAAACCTATTTTATGTTAACTGGTCTATTTATAAGGTTCATCTTTTTTACAAGGCATCAAAGAATTTCTGTATAAATATTACCTGACAAGTAACATGAGTACTTACAAAAATATGATTAAATATATAACAAAATTCTTTTAAGCTAATAATAAAGTTTATATTATGTATGTCAGCTTGTTATGGAACATTTATTATCAAAAATAGTATATGTATTAACTTTATAGTAGTTTAACATTATTAAAAGATTGAGCTATGATTATTGACTATACAAAGAAGGAGTTCGTTATGAGTTATTGGAGCATAATAATTAGTTGATTAGTTGCATGTGTTCAGTCATTTTCGACCTGGTATCTTACCATGGTAACTTCGGTATTTTCAAAATATGTTTTTTCATGTTGCAAACAAACAAACCAAAAAAAAAATAGATGGTGAATTTGACGTCCGTTACACTATTACCTATCACTATGATGAGAATTTAATACAGCTTATCAGCACTATTACCTATCTTTATGATGAGGAGTTGATGCAACTGATCAGCAGTATTACCTATCACTATGGTGAGAAGTTAATACAGCAGATTGGCACTATTACCTATCACTATGATGAGGATTTGAAACAGCAGATCATCACTATTACCTATCACTATGATGAGGATTTGAAACAGCAGATCATCACTATTACCTATCACTATGGTGAGGAGTTGATGCATCTGATCAGCACTATTACTTACCACTGTGATGAGGATTTGATACAACAGATCATCACTATTACTTTTCTTGTGGTGATAAGTTGATGAAGCTGATCAGTACTATTACCAATCAGTAAGATGAGGAGTTGATACAGCAGATCATCACAATTACCTATTACTATGATTAGGAGTTGATGCAGCAGATCATCACTATTACCTATCACTATAATGAGAATTTGATACAGCTGATCAGCACTATTACCTATCACTGTGATGAGGAGTAGATACAGCAGATCATCAATATTACCTATCACTATGATGTGGAGTTGATGCTGCAGATCATAACTACTACCTATCACTATGATGAGGAGTTGATACAGCAGATCATAACTATTACCTATCACTATGATGAGGAGTTGATACAGCAGATCATCACTATTAACTATCACTATGATGAGGAGTTGATGCAGCAGATCATCACTATTACCTATAACTATGATGAGGAGCAGGTGGGTATTGATTTGAATGAAGAGTGTATATGACACTATAGAAGGTCGCATTACTCGATAGTGAGTATTAACATAAGTCAGGAAAGTTTAATTACAAATTTCCGAGGGTCAGATTGGCTCATGACCTATCAAACACCTCACATTCTTAATACTGTGAATGTCATAGTATAGGGTTATTTCCTCTATATAAAATATGAAATGTAAAACATAAAATTTATTTTGATACTATAATGCAGAGTCACGTAGTTATTATATGACTATTTTCTAATTCGTATATTTCTCTAAATATTTGTCTAATGATTGTTAAATTTTCGTGAGGCAATTTTATACAAGTTTCTATAAGATGATATAATAATATTTAGGAAGGTTTCGTTAAACATGGCAGCATTAAAGGGGCAGTTCAGTCAAAATCAAACTATCACCAAATTGGTCCTAAAGCGATTTAGTATATTTATTTATGTAACATTAGAATATTCGTTGATTTTAAAAATGTTAATTTAAAAAGTATATTGTAAATTAGTGGCGCCATCTGTGGACTGGTGGAGCGACGAACTAATCATTGTAGTAGGTACGTAAACAAAATGATAACCAGTCCCAGACTTGAATCTTAAATATGTCATTATTTGTTTGAAAATGGTGAAAAGAATTTGTGAAAATTATTGAAAACTGTCCTTCGAGACAATTAGATTTAGTTTTGAAAAGAAAACCATCTCTTCATAAATTACCTGTTTATACTGTTGATAGAAAAATTGTTTACATGTTATCAGCTGTAAAATGTAAACAAATAGTACAGAGTGGTGGCGCTATCTGTATGAGAACGCAGGAACTAAATCGAATTTATGAAATATGATATATATCGCTTATTATATTTTTTTCAACCGTTTAATTCTACAAGAATGCTTTATTCTTACTAAGTGATCGTGTCATGTTCACCATGATGGTTATGACCAAATTTTAGGGTAATTTCCGAATTCCTTTTAGGGTATTAGCCTCTGTAGGTTTGGATGAAACTTCAACGTCGTGCTTCTGACATTCATTCATTCATTCATGTATGTCTCCGTGCTAGTAGCATAACCGTGATAGACTGTGTATTAGGTAGCGTTTATTTCTTTTCTTATTATAAAACCTTAATAATTCATGGCAAACTTAATTCACAATCAATACTTATCTTCAAAATTATCATACGAATCAATCAGATGTGAATTACATAACTCTTTTTCGGCTTTAGTGCAGTGGGGGTATTTAGCGTTCTGTCACGTTAGTGTGACACCGGATATTTTACTTTGTTCGATTTAGTAGTAAGTAGCCCTGATATATACCAGTCATCATATTTTTGATACTTTACTAAAGTTCCTTTTTCATTCGTGTATTTCATTTGTCGCTCCATATGCCAGTATTTTGTTCCATTTACCATAGCCATGAAACCTTTATTTTGTTCCAGGCATTTTATTCACAATGTACGTATTGAATTATACCTTATGTGTTCTATGAAAGATTCTACTTCTCAAAAGCCTTACACGCTATTACTCGTGCACTAACTTGGTAAGTTTAGTTTTTTCCATGTTGAAATTATTATTGTGCGAAGTCTACGTTATTGTTATATTTGTATTACCGATCAGATCAATAATTTGTAGACTTTAGATACGTGACTTTTCTGAATAACTTGTTGATAAGTAACTTAATAACTAATTATATGTCCATAATCTATTGTTGTTTGTAAATCTCGTATTCTGAAAACTTATCGTTTTCAGGTTACGAGCGTGAGTGAATAAAATATACCAAGACTGCTTCATTCATTTACCTCGTTATCTGTTAAGATACCCTTTCGGTACAGATCGTTCAACATTAATATTATGAAAACAAAAATTGACTGACCCTTTAAGAGGGATGTCTACCGAAATTTGAGATAATTTTCAAAAAGAAAGAAATTTACATAAACAGACACCTTATAATGTTCCAAATCATGTTTGAAAATATTAGGTACAACATTTGTCTGCAAGTGCCTCAAAAAGGGGGAAGGGGTGCATTTTGAAGGAGGGGGGAGGAGCTGAGGGAAGCAGAATTTGAGGAAGGTTAAAAATACTGCAATACAAAGGTATGTTATGAAGAAGTATTTGTTTGTTTCTAATTTATTTAGTACTGCTGTTATAAAAAAAATAAAAAATTGGCTGTTCTGAACACCTTCGATTTTTCAACTTCTAAAGCCTATTTCTCCCCCTTTTTTTGAATTAGATACATGGTTCTTATATTCAGAATTTAGTTATCTACAAAAGTACGGTCAGTAGATATGTTATTCCTCAACTTGTAAAAAAGTCTATTGGAAAATGTAACCATATTTCAACGAAAATCTATAGGGTTTTATTTTATATTATTTTTTTTTTTGAGAATGCGAATTTGATGGAGCAGAACGTATTATCGTAGTGTGCAATGTTTTGAACAAAATTAAACTGACTCCGTATCTCTAGACCAAAAATTGAGGAAGAAGTAGGACTTTGAAAAAATATAAATATTTCGTTTCTTTTTGGAGGGTGCAGAAAATGGATTGGAAAAAATGTCTTAGGCCAAAAAATTGTCTATTTTTATAGTATAATCAAGTCTGAGAAATTCAAACATCTCACTCTTAAATTTTTTTTTAAAGTGAAACAATTCCCTTAACGCAACGGATAGCATTATGCAAAAACTCTCCTTCCGGAATTATTCAAGCACTTGCTACGCAAAAACAACTGTTTATCGACTATTGGACAAGTGTACAAGTTTAATGTCAAAAGTATAGTTGCTATAAGTCGGAAAATATTGAAAGCGAATTAAATATTTCTGACAGGACTGAAAAAATTGTTGAAGGCAGACTCAACTCACTATAATGTTAGCCACAGAACCATCAGAAGAGCAGTCATTGAAGCTCATGGGATGAATGCTATGGAATAAGAAACCTTTTCACTGGTAGCTCAAAAGCTGTCAGGGGTTAAAATATACACAAAACCTCTCAATCCTCTCAATAACTATGGAGAATATGTACACATTTCTATTGATGAGAAAAAGCTCATAGTTGACGAGGTTGTAAATCGCCAGAACAAATTGCCTGTGACAGAAACCGTGGCAATTATGGCCAGCTAATTTCATCGAAGCTGAACTGAAAACCTACACAGCTGAATCATCTTAGCGAAAAGGCAATCATATTGAATAATTGTTTTACAGATTGTAATGATTTCATAAGTAAATGATATAATGATAAAATTATCTTTTTATCCTTAGAATCAAAGGATCAGAGAAATAGTCCCAATTTAGCTACCGCACCTTGTATGTAGTGAGTGATCCACCTAAATCCTGAGTGACACACATTAGAAAACAAAAATTATATTCTGCACTTCATGTTAGCGCAATATAACAAAAATTATTTTAAGAACAACACCATTATAATGATTCAGAAGCTATTCAGTTGTCAATTTATTACCAATATCTCCTTCTAAGGCAATCAAAACTAATCCAATGAGCAACGATGGCTTGCAATAATAAATAAAATCACTTTTAAATATACCAAACATCATCGAACACTAATTATTGTAGCTTTCATATCACATTCATCAGAGAGTAATGCTGTTTCAACATGAGCAGTGAGCACGTGCCTTGACATATTTCCTTCACGTTTATTCAAATAATTTGTGAGATTGGTAGTAGCACTGTAAGCCATTCGATGATTATGAAAGACATTCATACCTCTAATGGTTCTCTAAATGTACGTATACAGCTATATATTAATTTAGAGAGCATTTGTATAGTAAGTAAAGAATGGTACGATAATTTCATTGATATTTCTATCTAAGGTGTATGAAAAGTATATGATATGTAAGTGTTGTTATTAAGGTTATGCACAATAATATTTTGATATTCCCTTCCATCCCCATTTGTGATAGAATGATGGGAATGAAATTTTACCCCAAATTAGATTAAATTATTCCCACCAATAACATAAACATAACAATTTCATTATAATGTAGATTTTTGTATGGGAGGTATTATTTGAAATCCTTTATTTGCATGAAATCAAGTATCATTATATTGAAATAATTTAAATATGGTTGATGATGACGAAGAATTTGACGTATATTGAATACTTAATATCCAGCGATATACTCAGTGGAGATTACAAAACAACCTTATTTACTGTAGGAAGCGTGATCTAAATCCGTAAGCAATTTCCGAAAAGCTTAGTGAGTTAATTCTATGGTTCGTCACGAGTTCAATTTGCCGTTATAAAAAGATCGGCCTGGAGAAATTGAGAAGGTTAGTTTGGGGCAAACATTCAGGTTTGTGGCAAATGTAACTTGATGAACTTTAATTCGATAAAAATAGCATTAATATTCGATGTATTTCCGTGGATTTGGAAATTTGGTTACTTTTTCATTAAAAATATAACCCTTCACTTCGCAATTTGCTTACAAAGATTGATCGTTGTTTCACAAGGAAATAAAGTTTGCAAAAAAGGATAATTGAGAATTAAATTTGAATATATATTAAACTTTGTTCACCTTCATTATTGATTGGATAAAATATTTAACTATGTACAAAAGGTAATGAAAGTTTAATCTCTTTTTATCATAAGAAAATTTATGTTTTTTTTGTGGTTCACGATGCAGTGAAGGGTAGAGTTTGAAGAATATTTTTAAAACAGTTTTTAAATAATTCCTTTTGAAATAAAACAATTGACTAAAATTGCTTATGTTTTTTAAAATTATATTCACTGGAATCATATCTGTTATATTCCAGAAAACAAAATGGTTCATAATCTCACTGCACAATATCATATTCTCATACTCTTGATCACATCAGTATCATATTAGAAGCTAACTAATGTTGTACTAAAATGAAAATGATTGAGATCAGAACATATATTTGGATAACTCTGGGAAAATTATCCTCCATACTTGGTAAATAATAGAATCCGAGGGGAAATTATAGCAACTGGTTATGAATATCATTTTCAGAAGGTATAGTAACATCTATTGAAGAAATTATAGTAATATTACTTTATTACTGTAATGTGTTTCCAAGTAAGATGAATTTATTTCCATTATATATCGTATACTTAACTACTTATATACATTTTTCTAAAAGAGTTGTTATGCACCCAATTATGTCATTAAAACAGATACTAGACTTTGAACTACCTTCAGAAATTACCAGATTTAATTACTGTTTGTTAATTACATAAGAAATGGAAGGGAGTAAATTACCAGATAATATTTTTGCAACGCATGTATAACACACATTTAAGCAAATATGGGCATTTATAGAATTATCCAAAAGATTTAAAATGTCAATGATCTCCTGTTGACGTCTATGGATGATTAACCAGAGACAAAAGTTCTGGACTAACTTTTCCATAGTCCTTTTATTATCATATAACATAACAGCTAGGCCTATATACTTTACATATGTATATACAGTATAATAATTAGATTGATTAAGAATAATTGAATATTAGAAAGAAGTATCTAAAACATGAAATAATTATTTCTAATCAATCAAATCATTCTAATTTTATTCTAATTCTAAAGAGACAAAATAACTTAACTAAAACTGTTATTAGTTTGTGTCTGGAACAGGAACATAAAAATTCTAAGTGTTGTCAAAATTCTGTATTCATTTAAATTACAGGTGATATAGTTCAAGATTCCATGTTGTTTCATTATCTATCCACATACAATAATTGAAGTGGATTGTATTTCCCTAGTTTGAATTAATTAATTATTTTTTTTATTATGTGTTACATTAACCGTACATTTTTATTTAAAACACTCCTTTGTAGAGAAGTGTTTTGGTTTTCCACATGTTGCAGTTCCAAGATCGCAGATATCTATGGAGAATCCGAAACGTTAATCAGTTTAACTTTAATTGCTGAATGACCTCAGTGTTCAGTGTTCGGGAACACAGAAATGGTCAATCGTATTGCCGGTTATATAGACTTATTTTTTAATTTAGTAATTTCCTCAATTAGGCTATATTCAGTAAACGGATTTAATGTATAATAGTCTGCAGAGCTTCCTATTATTTACGTGATCTTCTAAACTGAGATAAATAATTTATAATGTGTTAAGTAAATTGGATTGCTACGCTAAACTTACTCAGGAGAGAGCAATCCATTGTTATCCAGCCATATTAATGCTTTTGGTTACTTATTGTCTTTTAGCCATTAATATTTAGGGTATCTAATCAGACTACCCACTTGGGTGTTATTCACTATTTAGGAATTCTTATAGGAATTCTTATTTTGGTTTTGAGTGATTCTCTATAAAACTACGGCAAGGAGAAATGAAACGCAATTCAATACACACTTATATTCACTAAGAAATGTTAGAGTTACAGAGTATTGACAATTTAGTTTGCACAGAGTGACGGCGTACAGGCGACGATTGACTCGTACTAATTACGGGAGTTGAAGATTATTACTGAACTCTCTATAAAGGGAACTTGCCCCTTTTATAAGTATACTTTCACCAAGTAACTTGGTGCGGGGAATTTGGAAATCGGAAGAGAAATTGTGTCGAGGTTGTTTTTAACTAAAATCAAATAATACAAAAAATGTATTTACTAATTTTGAGCTCTTGTTAAGGCTCACGTCTCTCCCATAACTGTCCGACAAATACATTAAACTCAGTCAATTTACGACCGCCTTTGTAGCCTTTCTATATCTCAGCTAGTTTTTTGTGCCCCTTTAGGAGTTGTTCCTTTAGAGAATAAATATGCATGTGTGCTTAAGGCAAAAAACAGATATCTAATTTAGTCAAGGTTTCAACAGATGGTTATTCGTTTTACAGATAAATAGTATACTCATGAAATACAATAATAATTAAGTATATGTGTAATTTAATTACTGTAACTCTTCAAAGTAAACATATAAATGAAATATCAAACTTTTCGTTTTTCTAGACCAATATACCGTTAACAAGCCAACTGCTTAGTTATAATGATGTTAAATGGTTAACTTGGATGGGTCCCGAAATGAGCGTTACGCATAACTTTGGAAAATACTCCCTGTAAGTATACGGTTTATTAATGATTGTGAATTTCTTTTGTAATCCCTTAGCTAAGCATTATCTCTCCTAGAATTTCCGCCATTTAGTGGATTTTGATGAAATAGTTTTGTGATGTGAAAACGTTATCGTAGGTTTTTGTACCCGCTATTTTAGTGTACTGCACACTTCATGATTGTGTTATGACCTGGGGGAGGGGGATAGGGGCAGCATGCCGCTCAATATACATATTTTTGATGCTATATCAGATATAAACTGCAATAAATTCACCTTCACAGACCCCCTACCAAAATCAGCCTACCGGAAAATTAATAGTGCTATATATCGAGAACCAAGAATTTCCACAACAAATGATATTCCTGTAAAACGTCATAAAATTACACCTTTTACCTATATATTGAGTTAAAATATCGAAAATCGGTGGTGGAGCTAAAGCACAAATTTACCCCTAGCTACTGCTTTGCTAAGGTGGATCTATAGGTACCGAGGTTACAGATATTCCTGCATATCTCCAGTTCCTTTGGACTCCAGATTTTATGAATTATTTCTGCATTTGAATTATAGGTAAGTATGTATTCTTTTAGTCAAAAGTTTGTTTTAAAAAGTGTCAATTATTCTGATCAAGATAGCTGTTATAATAGTTGTTTACTTGTATACATTACTGCTATGAATAAATCAAATAATTGAGCAACTGTTTGTTTTACTTATTTTACTTTTTAAACCTTCAATAACTCTATATGAAGAACTACTTATCTGTAAATAAAAGAGAGCTTCGATATTAATATATTTCGATATTTTCCTCTGGTTGTAGAGCTAGCTCTAAGCTCAGAGTGAAACTTCTTTCCATTTATCAAATACAGTATAGCCTATAACCCAAGCAACCATGACACATTGTGCCAACATGGGTACCATATGGTTAGATGGGCAAGAGATGGCAGACTGAAAAGTAACCTAGAAATTGCATGGGGTTAATGTGGTTTTCCATTCTCATTGAATGTTACCTTGGGAGAAGGTTGGTTCAATGTGGCGAATCCGTCCCACGGAATTGTCATATTGGCCCAACCTGATTACTATATAACGTGTCAACATTAAATGGCTGAAACTGATTAATATATTGGCAACATATTGGGCCAAGATGGTTTCAACATAACAGCCCATGCTGTCACCATGTTGGCCCATTTTGTAAATAACCACACAGTACCAATACGATTTGTACACCTAGTGCCAACATGGGCCCCATTAACTTGTGTTACTTGGGAATTGATTTTTTTTTCAAACAATTACATAATAATATCTTTTGCAAGATGAATAATTAAAAAAATAAACAGATATTCATTTATTAGGGAAATGACTGCATTCACAGAGTATCTAATCTGCATTCATGAACAATGTCACCAACGTTGCATGGTAGGTGACTCTTTTCTAGGATCCACTTTCCTGTCTGATTTCTTCTTTTAGTCCATTGTTTATATTTTCCTTTTGACGTCGGCGATGTAACATTTAGTTCAGAGGCAGAGGTTAATCCCCTAATAATTTTTTTTTTGGACAACCTTGTGATTAGTATTAATTACGGGACAACATTGGGACATCATTGTCCTAATGTTGTTCCAACAATAATGTAAATATTTCCCAACATTGGGAACTTTTCCTGTCCCAATCTTGGGTCCCAACATTGGCCCAACAAGTACAAAAAACCAGGTTGTCCCAGTCATGGGTCCCAATGTAGTTCCAACTATGTAATGCAGTCAAGTCCCAATGTTGTCCCAAGGAAATTTGCCGCGTGGGAAGGGTTTACATTTATGAACAAAACACTGAACATTAGGTACTATTCATTAATCACATATCCACTATTCACTTTCAATTAGAAATGATACACCATAGAGTAATAATACATGCCGATACACACATAAACAAAATCACCAACAAGAAATATCTAGGCACCAACTACCAACTGTCATTTAGTAACTCATATTTTGATAAGAGTCATCGCCACTGGTTCTATTTACGATTTTATCCTTTAGAACGTTGATGTAATATTCACGGTATATTCTTGCTATCGATTCATTTAGTGACCTAGCTATTCATCCGTTTATCACTAAAATTATTATTCCTTTTCCAATGACGATTATTATGTAAAACGATGTCTTCAATAATGATTTAGTAATATCAGGTTGAATTAAATAACTTTAGTTTGTTATGGATAGTTTCAGGAATAAGTACCTAGCCTACATTGAATATATTTTTGTAAGCAAGTTATAAAAATGTATTCAGTTTCCAATCAAAAAATATTTCACAGTGTACCGTGTCACTCAAACTTAATGCCACGATACAACGATAATATCTTTCTTTTTGAACAAATTCATGATATATAAAGTATTATCAATTCACGATTTAGTAACAAATCATTTTGCTATAGTAAGCATGTATCCTTTTATGGTAAATTACTTAATGTGAGTTATTTGACATTTGACATTGTACGATGTTCGTTATCTCTCATGTACGTTTTTCAATCACATGTACGTACGTGATCCGAATGGTAGATGATGAGAGCTGTCACTGACGTATTGGTTTTTGATTTCTATTACTTTAAAGTTTAAACTTTATAATCTTCTGTGAGTACATCACCTGGTATAATAACAAGTGGAAATAATTCAAGTTTTCAGTGATATATTTAATAATATAATGAATAGACCTAATCAAAGTTAACTAATCAACATAAAGAGAATACATTCAATTCAATTAATAATGGTTATAAAGGATATGAATTGATATAGGATATATAACATACAGGATGCTATAGCATATAACTTTTCCATACAAATAAGGCATAAGCTATTGGATTGTAATTTATGAGCAATTATTTGCTACTTCAATCTCTGGAGAGTTTAGTCAATAATTACTGCTACAAACTCTGCAGATTTTAAAAACTCTGTTCTCCAGAGGTTTAGGCATATTATAACTACTCGAACCTAGGCAGATTATCTTATTAGTAAACTGCCTAGGCATATACAGATTACGGTCAATATCTGTGGAGCGCCCAGATTATCTGCCTTTAGTTGCGCAGAAATGCTCAGACTGGCGTAAACTATTGAAAAACGGCTACTATACTGCTCCCATTTTTAACTGGATATAGATAATTTATTTTGTCGCAGGTTGTTGGCGGTAATCCTATTAAATTAATTTTTTATGTAATTTAATATTTACATCAAGAACTTTTTGGCAGTTAGAAACCCTATCCATATAAAACTTGTTAAAATTAACAATAAAAATGGTAGAATAGTGCAGGTAGCTAGTTGGTAGTGCAATTACATCCTTTTATAACATATTCTATAAATAAAGAAGCAACATAATGTATTTCGCCATACCAGCATCGAATGAGCAGGTAGCTATTGCATAAAATTTCGTCCCACAGAACCTGACAAATCCTTTTAATTTGCATCAAGAATCATTGAGGATCAGAGTTGTGATGCATAATGTATAACCCCATAAGCGTCAGACTTGCAATGTGCATCTTATATCTCAAATTCAGTTCAGACAAAAGAGGGGCACAGTAAATTTATTCATTGATTATTCTAAGCCCTAAGCAATCTTCATAGTTTATATTATCAGAAAATATGTCTAGGATACTATAGGGTGGGCAATTTTGGGGGAACTTAATCACCTCAAGAAAAAATTAATTAATTAACATACAGATTTGAAATTATCAGGGTGAATGTAACTATTAAAATGGAGAATTTTTATTTTGTATTTTTTTTTCAATTATGCTCCCTTCACCACCCCATCACCCAAATAACCCCAAAAAGGGTTACTTTCAAAATGCTTCTTCTCCTATACAATTTTTGAGCTATAGAATAATAGGGTTTATTTTCATATTTTACAGTATTTCGTTGTTTACAAAGATACGAATTTATTTTTTTTTAAATTCATCTTAGAAAAATTGTTAAATAACTTTTTGATCTTTAAAAATTGGCCTTTACAAAAAGGCTAAATATATCGAGATATTGTCAAAGAAATGAAAAGCTATAGTATTGCAATACACTCCGAATGATACAGCAAATTTTATGACAAATATTTCCCATGTTTTGCATTGCTGAAAAAGTCCAGCTATTCAATTTAAATGTTTGGTTAAGTTTTTTTTATCTTTTTAATTAAAAATAACATAAATTGCACAGAATCAATTTTTCATAAAAAAAACAACTAACAACTGTTGGCTATGTATGTTATTTTCATCCAACTAGATTTCCATCCAACTAGAAAAGCTAAATCTTCTTTTATTATAAGTATCAGCAAAAGAATTACGTGACATAATTGTTTTTTTTTAATTTTAAACTTTATACAAGATCAAAAACATGCATCAGTTTTGTAATAATATGTAACTTTTGTGCTCTGTTCTTTCCATCAACTACCGAGTGTGTTATTATTGCCAGGTGTCTCCAGAGTTTCTGCTTTCCTACCCTATAAAATATGGTAATAAATTTAGTGCAAGGATGGCTGAGAAGATAAGGAAGCTTGTATAGTGGATGTTTTCGATGGAAGTTAGTCAGTTGTTATGTTAGGAACAGTGTGAGGATTTATGAAATATAGTTATAACAAACAATAATAATTTCTTTAGTATTTACTCTTTGCTTACATGATTTACTTATTGAAAATTAAAGTAAATGATTTTTTTTTAAATTTATTGTAATCGATTTTATCTACTTACTGCTGAACACAAGCCATTTTCTCGGAAATTCTTCAGCATAAATCAGTTTATTACTTTTTTTAGATACTTTGATTGAACTTAACAATTGCATTAAGGATTACCTTATTATAAATAGAGGTAAGATATAATAATTTGAATAACAGATTGTTTATTTCAATCAAATTTACAAATAATTGATAAGCATGAACGACGATTGCAGATTCAGAGAGTCAACTCTCCATGATTGCCAGGAATAAAATCATGGTGTTAAGGGTCCTCAACAGAGATATTGGCGAGTGAAATCAATCTACATTCAGAATTCAACATCTGAGTAAATATTTGAATGGAGAGACCCTGAACTAACGCAGTTATTGCGCGAATCAGAAGTCTCTTCTATATTTTCCTCTATAGTCTATGTATAATATCTTTAGATATATTGGAACAATTTGAAGATGTTTTGTTGACATTTAACAATGGTTACTAAAAATCATTCAATTTATATTCAGATCAATTATTAATCTTTGAATGAGTAAATGGTATATTTGTTGTTACGGATCGTTTGTAGTATGTTCGTTGGTATGTAAATTAATACTGTTCATATTAATATACATTACACAGTACACACTATTCTAATTATATGTTTAAGAATATTTGCAGGTATTCTTTTATTTGGATACTTTTATCCCAAATTAGATTTATAGACCGCCATGATGGCAGGTATTTTACATCTTTATTACTGGTTATCATGAAGTTCTGAGCACCAAATATTATATTCCTCATATTGCCATTTCCGCACGCATGGTTGCTGAGAAATGAAATATAATGATAACTTTTGGCAAATCGCATGCGGGAAAATGCCCTCTGATTGTACGACTGATAGATGGAAGAAACTAAATACATATCGTGAGACCTAATAACCTGAACTGAAAGTTTGTGCAGGAAATTAATTTGACGGCATCACACTGCATTAGAGTTAGACTAACTACTGTTATTTCATCTGGAAAACAAACAATAAGTAAGAAATCTCAGGAGCAGGGGATACTTTTGTTCTATGTAATTCGTGTTTTTCACCGCTAATTGTAAATTGAGTTTTGACACGATGGTGAATCGATCAACTGAAACGATGCATTTTAGTGTCTCCAATTGTTCCTAGTTGTATTGATGGTAGTATTTTAGCCTCACTTATTTTAAGTGTATTACACTAGAACACTGGGATAAATGAGTACATTGCAGCGAACAACTTTAAAGCTATTGAAGTAAATCAGATGTCAAAATAATAACAAATACACTGAGGTTACTCGCTTTATGGACAAAAGATTAACTTGATTTACTATAAACTAGGGTGTCTCAAACAGAAGATTTTTTTTTGAGTAAAAAGCGAAAATTAAGTTTGTAATATAATCATTAGAATGTTACTCTCTGAGATGAATTGACAAAAGAATAGTACATTTCTAAATCATTAAATTAGAGAAAGAATATTACAAGGACAGCCTATATTATCATGAAACCATTTTAAGGGGATTGTTGTGTTGCTCTGAAATTTCGTTTTCAAGTAGAATAAGAAAAAAATAGTCTTTTTGTTCATGCTAATATTTGAAAAAAAAAAACATTAGAAAACAAGTTATTTAAATTGAAAACGATCATATTTGGGTTAACTTCATCTTTCAATTCCAGGAAAATCCCTTTGAGAGATAAGACAGGATTCATTTGAAAAAGGAATAGTTGATCGACGATATAACATAGTGATATCTGTAGTTAAATTTTTTGTTAAAAAGTTACATTTGAAAAAAGTAAAAAAAATTTTAACTTATTTTTGCGCTATCTTTGTTTAATTAAGTTATCCAATAAAAATTCTATGTTATATTATAGAACACCTCTAACTTCTTCAAACGATTCTCGTCACGTATCTCTACCACAGAAACCGACAGAGAAATAGATCATCAATCATCCAAAACCGTAAGTGTTCAGGAGAGACTAAAACAGCTGTAACATAATGTCATTTCGGTCTAAATATTTTTTTTCTTAGACAAGCGACACATGCTCCTTGTACAAAAATAAATGCGGTACTCACTTCTTATTGTAGCTTAAAGTGCAATCTCTCACCCCCACTGTAGTGGGGAGTGAGAGATGGGGAAAGAGAGTGAGGGAGAAGTGGAGATAAACTCTGAGAAGATACTTAATTTCAAAGAAAAATGAATATACTTTTATTAGTACTTTTGACAACCAACCTTTCGATCTAAGCTTAATTATTTACGTCATTGAACGAATCAATTGATCGATATACATACCATATTGAATAAATGCATTTAGAATATCGTCAAGTTAAAATGCAATAGAAGGACACAAAGAAATCAATGTTCCAGTGGCACAAAGTACCTCAGAGCTAATAGAGACCGTTTGGAAGCATGCAAAGTCATTACTTCTACTTCGATAATAAATGGTTGGTTCTAGGTAAATTCCCCAGTAGAAAATTCCATCACGGAAAGTTCCATCAAGAAAGTTCCACCGCTGGAAAGTTTGTTAAGTTTTTCTCCTTAATTAGGGGTCAATAAGTTAAATTTACTTCTATTTTCTACTATAGACGAGATGAATCATTAAGACTTTTCCCCAAGAGCAACTAAAATCTAAGGGTTTTTTCATTTTTCTTATTTAAGCTATATGAAACTGACTCTAAATGGTAAAGGTTGGTTTGAAAGGTATTATTCTGGTAAGGGACAGTAAAAACGGTTCTAGGAATTTTCGCCGTGGGAATTTTCGACTTAGGAAAATTCGTCGTTAGGAAAATTCGCCGTGAGGAATATTCGCCGTGAATAAGAAATTATAGATGACATAACTATTCAAATACCTATAATATTGATAATTATAAAGTAAACAAATTTGTTAAATAACTAATATAAGAATTTATAATTGTAAATATTAATTGTAGGTGATTATGTGATATTGTATATCTGATGAAACTATGATGCCAAAAATTTATGTTAACTGTTCATATATGCAATTTATATTTTAATCAGTAATCGTATAATTTTGTGTCACGTGAGATCGCTGTATAACATTTTGAGTGTTTTGATTGGTTGACTAAATAGTCGAAGCTAATTTCTTTGTTAAAAAAATGTTCAGTAAAGATGAATAAGATCACTAGTGATAGTCAGCTGTGGTTTGGCTAATCCTAGTCGGTTTGCGTCACTTCCTCTTAAATGTGTTAAATGTTCCTGTAGGTATAATATTGTGAATTCAAGATAACGCTTTTTCTAATTGTTGTACTATTCTGAGTTATTGATGGTTTCATACCGTATACCTAATTATTTTTTTATTTATTTATTCGGTATTACATATTGTACGGTTTACCTCTTGAAATCTGAATTATTGTGCATGACACAAATATTTCAAGGTAGTACCTACACTGATAAGAATGCTACATTTAAAATATCTCTCTTGTGAGTGTATGCAATATCTCTAAACCAAAATTCCATTCATTTCTATGTTAGAATCCATAAAAATAATCATTACTGCGATTGTAACGTAATATGAAAAATAAATAGGAATAGAATATGTTTAGTCATATATTATTATCTATATTATTTCCATATAGTTATTAACATACATAGAAATAAATATATTCGGTTACATTATCATTTAAAATTATTTAAATATTACTCACGGTGAATCTTCCTAACGGCGAATTTTCCTACTGGCGAATTTTCCAACGCCGAAAATTACGACGGCGAAATTTCCCAAGGCGAATTCTCCGGTCACCAGAAAAATCACCCATGGTTGGTTTTAGAATTTAATGTGTTTTAAATACGTTGAGAGGGTACAGTTCTAAGACTTTAACACAAGTCTTTTAAAGAAAAGGAAGGATGACTTTAAGAGTTTTACCCTAATCACAAAGTCTTATCTACACAAGTTTTATATAAACTTAAGAGTGGTGTTGCCATCC
Organism: Caprella mutica; assembly: GCA_947561585.1. Taxonomy (NCBI): domain Eukaryota; kingdom Metazoa; phylum Arthropoda; class Malacostraca; order Amphipoda; family Caprellidae; genus Caprella; species Caprella mutica. The sequence continues at coordinate 34,067 of CANNZV010000757.1, forward strand.
CCAGCTCCTCTTGGCGGAGTCAAGTTCTGGACCGACGATGATCACGGTACTAAGAACTGAGAACTAAGAACGAGTTACCTAGATGCTAACCCTTTATATAGTGGTGCAAAGGAGTGGAAATCCCTCCAGCAAAGGCTACAACCTTTATGGTGTTGCTAGTACAACCCACATGAGTTTTTCTACTCACAGTAGCAACAAATAACACACAATGCATTATTTGAATTTAACACGCAAGTGTTAATGGCTTTGTATACCAATAGCATATACATCGACCAGATTTACTACCATTCCTTCAGTAAAACATGATTTGTAATGAACAGTCAAATTAACTACCATAAAGATTATTATTTCTGAATCTATCGTTAACTCAACACATGGTCAGAAAGGTTACAAGTTTCCTAACTATTAATTAAGTTTTTAAATTAGAATAATTGAAATACTTAATTAATTACAGAATTCCTTTTAAATTAATTAAGTCCGCGAGAATTGCTATTCCGGGCAATTTTTACAAAGTTATATTTCTAAATTATATATCTGATTTACAAATTTCATGAAGTTATATAACTGAATTACAAGTTATAAAGTTATGTTCTGAGTTACAAGTTATAAAGTTATTTTCTGAGTTACAAATTATATTAGCGGCTTACATCAAAAACTATTCGTTCATTATTATATTCGAGCTCTTAGCGAGAATAACACAATCATAAATTTAAATGGCATTTCCTATTGAACAGTTGTGCACGATTAAAAAAGATTAAGATTATAAAAATTTAAGACTTAGTTAAAAGTTATAGTTTTTCAATGTATTAATAATTGATTAATTGCTTTAATTAGATCGATTGTTAATAAAGTTCCACCACGGAATATTCCACCGCCGGAAAATTCCACCACGGAAGATTCCACCGCATAATACTGGATTTAATTTACAGAAGGTATAACATTTTATAAAAACTGATGTAAGGAAAAAGTGCGTTTTTTGGTGGTAACCGAACAACATTTCATTAGTTAAAAAGTTAAGAAATGATAAGAATATGTTATGTTAAGTCGAGGCCTAAGAGATAAGCTAAGGCGAACATACAAAATAATAGACAGATCAAACGATCATTTCAATAAGAATCAATTATATTTAATAATATATAAATAGAGTAAATTCAACAATAAAGTTCTGCTGCTCCAGTCATCAACTATATAGATCCCGTTAGATTCCCCTTAAAACATATATATGTTGGAACTGAAATCAAGGATATTATTTGTCAAATAAATTTTATTTTATATATACAGGGTGGGGCGTAAGATTGGAAGCAATTTTTCAAACATTAATATAATTCTTAAAATAAGTTCCTAAGTAGTTGATAGGGTTTGAACTATAGTAGAGACACTACATTATGACGTAGCAGTGTTATTTTTTACAAAAATTTAGTCAATTCAAAAATATCAGACAAAAGAGAAGCCATTATTTCTCTACACCATGCCGGGAAGTCAGATTCCGTCATTTCAAAGACTCTCTCAATAGCGAGATCGACTGTTTGGAAGTGTGTGAAGCGTTTTAATGAGAGAGGAGACTTGACTGATCGTCCAAGAAGTGGTAGACCACGCTCACAACGCACCAAACAACTGATAAAATGTGCCCGAGAGAAGATCAGGAGGACCCGAAAAGGTCAATACGATTGTTTGCCAAAACAGCTAATGTGAGTCCCAGAACAATGAGAAGAGTTGTCAAAGAAGACCTAAAGATGTCCTCTTTCACCCTCCAAAAGAGACAGACTCTGTCAGAAGCTGTAAAGAAAAAGAGATTGGAGAGAAGCAAAGCACTTCTGAGAGAATTGAAGTCTGGCACGGCTGGTGAAATTGTTTGGTCTGACGAAAAAAATTTCACAGTGGAAATGGCTCACAACAGGAGGAATGACAGAATAATTGGTAAAAGTGCAAAAGATATCCCATACAACCAAAAAACTGTCCACAGAACCATGAAACCTGCTTCAGTAATGGTCTTGGCCGCCGTTTCAGAAACTTGGAGATCTCCTTTAATTTTTGTGGAACAAGGCGCCAAAATCAATGCTAAATGTTATATTGAGAATATTTTGACGCCAATGTTGGAGTCAGCTAAGGATCACTTCGGTAATGACACTCTATGGACATTTCAGCAAGACAGAGTGACTTCACATACTGCAAATGTCACTCAAAACTGGTGCCATGACCATCTTCCACGGTTTTGGTCCAAAGAAAGGTGGCCTCCCTGCTCCCCAGATGTTAATCCTATGGACTTTTCGGTATGGTCCAATCTTGAATCAAAGGCCTGTGGTAAATTCCATCGCAGTGTGGATGATTTAAAGCGTTCGCTCCAGAGATCTTGGAAGGAAATTTCACAAGAACAGTTGCGTGCCGCAGTAGGAGAAGTTCGGAGGAGATTTGAGGCTGTCATTAAAAACAAGGGGGGACATTTTGAATAAATTTATGATTTTTGAATTCTTAAAACCCTTATGTAATAATAAATAACTGTAAATTATTAAATATATTTTTCGTTGGATTATAATATGCACTTTCATTTGCTTCCAAACTTACGCCCCACCCTGTATTATCTATCTCCCAGGTTATTAACTGTTCCAATATATATTTCAAATTTAAATCTGCGACAATAAAAGGTGGAATTAAAAAATAAAATTTCTCATGTACTGAAATAAAATGTTCAATTATTATCAATCTATTTTAATAAAAACAGAAATATTACAAAGCTAAAACTTTATGAAACTGTTCAATAATCTTTATTGAAAGTATTACAAAATAATGTTTAAATATAATGCATTTCAACTAATTTATAAACATAGGGTTAAACAAGTAAATTTCGGTACATTAACTAGCTTCCACCTGAAACCACAAACATACGAATAAAAATCATATCTTAAAAACAATTAAGATGAATAAATCATAAGACGTATAGAATTTCATTTGATATGCAACATCTTAATATATATTCGGTTCAGCAGGATTTAGACTTTAGAGACTAAAGAAATAAATATTAAAACGTGATTGTCACAATACTGCACTGAAAGAAAAGTGTACTTAACCGAACCTATATATAGTTTCATACAAACCACAATGTTGGTCGTTTTTTAAACCATACCACAGCTGTGGTTTGGATCAAACATCATGAATTTATAATGTAATTTTACCTACATGCATGTACTTTATCTTACCTACATCCATCATCATTCTAACTACAGCTGAATGTCTATTTTACCTACATACATGCAATTCAAACCACAGATGTGGTTAAACATTACCTAAATGCTTATTAATTAAACTACAGCTGGCTGTCTATTTTACCAACATGCATGCAATTCAAACCTCATGTAAAAGAATTTTTAACTGATAAACTAATCCTTCAATCTACAGTCGTTAAGCAATTTTACCTACATGCATTTTATTTTAGCCACTTGGATAATGTTTAATTTAGCTACACTCAATTACAAAATACTGTAGTAATCAAATTCATAAGAATTCATATATAATACAGCATGAAGATTAACTAATAAATATAGTGATAATACTTCTGTTAAGTTAGTTAAAATAGATACAATATAAATAATTAAATTGGATATTTAGCAAATCTTTCCATATTTATCAAATCACTGTAATAAAACTCAAAATTAATAAATTACATTTAATATAAAATGAACAATTTTAGAAACGGTAGCCGGTAAATTGCTCGAAAACAATTGCTCGAAAGACAATTGCTCGAAAACAATTGTTCGAAAAACAATTGCTCGAATGAACAATTGCTCGAAAGAACAATTGCTCGAAAGACAATTGCTCGAAAAACAATTGCTCGAACGAACAATTGATCGAATGAACAATTGCTCGAATTATCAAATTGCTCGAATGAAAAAATTGCTCGAATTATAAAATTGCACAGTTTTTGATTTTATTAAAGTCAGTTTTTCATGAAGTGGAGCTGCACCTAACAATGTTTGTTTCTTTTTAGTAATTGATCATTAATCATTCTATAAATGATTTTAATTATTACTCATTCTGCATAATCTTTTTTTAGACCGTTTGTGTGATCTGGTATGCAACATGTGAATTGGAATCATGTGGTGAATCACTACTATTCATGTTTTTTTATCATAAAACCCGAAAAATTTGTAGATTAATTTATTACTAGCCTATATGTATGTGGTACCTCAACAGGTGAAATAACTCGAAGTTATGGCAGAGATTTAATAAATCTACAATTTTTTTCGGGTTTATGATAAAAAAAACATGAATAGTACTGATTCACCACATGATTCCAATTCACATGTTACATACGAGATGACACAAACGGTCTAAAAAAAGATTATGCAGAATGAGTAATAATTATAATCATTTATAGAATGATTAATGATCAATTACTAAAAAGAAACAAGGATTGTTAGGTGCAGCTCCACTTCATGGAGCTGACGTAAATAAAATCGAAAACTGTGCAATTTTATAATTCGAGCAATTTTGTTCATTCGAGCAATTTGATAATTCGAGCAATTGTTCATTCGATCAATTGTTCGTTCGAGCAATTGTTTTTCGAGCAATTGTCTTTCGAGCAATTGTTCTTTCGAGCAATTGTTCATTCGAGCAATTGTTTTTCGAGCAATTGTTTTTCGAGCAATTGTTTTCGAGCAATTGTCTTTCGAGCAATTGTTTTCGAGTAATTTACCTAGAACCTTTAGAAACACACATTACTTGGTAAACATTAGTAAGAAGAAAATTATAATAGTTTCTCAGAAGCTAGAAAAATTGAAGAAGTTACCAATTTATGTATAATTAAACATGAATAAAATATTCGAGAAATATAACAATTCAATTAACTCATTTAATAGATTACTAAATTTGAGATCACACCATCAAAGGAGAAACTGCAACTAGAGGATTAAAGAAGAAGTTATATATAGTTATGTTTAAAAAGGCCCAAATAGAGCTTCCTTGTAGGTCCAAGATTAAAGTACCCAAACAAATAAAAAGTCATTCAGTAGTTCATGAACTGAATTGTTCACAGATAGCTATTTCTCAAAGCGACTCACCAAATCAGTGACGCATGGAGCTTTCATATCATAACATTGAAAGAATATCATACAATGATGTTCACAGTAAAGTAAAAAAATGTTTCAGCACTCCTTGCAATATTGCAAATTCAAAACTTGGAATAGTTTAAAATGCTACATCAATCGCCTTCAAAAAGTGTTGGCACCCAAAACATAATGTCATCAGAGGAAACATAATATTGATCAACTTCAGAAGACTTTGAAGATGGGTGGCTGGAATGAGACTAAGAAGGAAGATTACTTCTCTGGCCAAGCTATCCTCTTCAATAGTTAGCCATATGACTGAAAAGAAAATTACAAAGCATCAATTAATGAAGATCTTCCCATTCATAGTTAGCTAGAAGTCAAATAAATTGGTAAAACTTACAGAAACTTACCTCTAAAAGTTAACACTAACATCAGCAGTTGTGGGCCTCAATCTCTTGTTGTTGTGATGATGTTAGCAAAAGTAGGCAAGCCACCCCAAAAGTCTTCATTAGAATGTCTCTGGTGTCTGCAAAAAATATGGAATTAGGAAATTGTTGAGAATAGTTAAGTACATTTGAGAGATTAAGGCTAATTACTGACTAGCTATGTAGCAATGATTAACAAAAAAAAAAAAAAATTCACAATGAATATAGTGATAATTGTTAAAATAATCATCTGCAAGAGATATAAACAGTCTTAGATTAGGTAACAGCAAGAACATATTTCCTTTATCCAATGGACTTCTCCAAATTAGAATTGAATATAGTAGATTTGAAAGCAGAGAATTAATATAATTGAACAAGAAAAATAATCAATTAGCTATCATGCAGCTATTGATGACAACATAGAATTAAATGAAAAGAAGTAGTACTTGCTACTGAATTCAATCACTTTGTAGCTACTGATACCAAAAATTCATATCATATTACTCTGAAAAAGAGCCATATGAAAGTCATGGTATCTATAAAAAGTTAAAATTCTATAGAAGCAGTGGGAGATTCTAAAATTTAGGTTGATTTCAGAGAGCATTTCAGTCCCAATTAATTAAATTGTTACCAAGAGCCAGAAAGTAACTATCTCAAATAAAATCTGCTTCAAAAAATACTTATTTTCTTCAATTAAAATTTATTTTGTTGAAAACAGAATGCAAAATAGAGAATTCTAGAAAAATTTACCAGTTTCAGTACCTAGTCTGGTGTTCAAAGAATACAATATCTAAAAATCTATTTGGCATACAGGTTACAGTTGAATGTAATAAATGCACTGGATTTTAAAAATCCAATTAACTGACCATCATATATCAAAGTCCATAGAAACTGATCTCACAAAAATCTATTTTGATTATTGTTCTCAACTTCTCATTGAAATAAAAGTAAAAGAAACCTAAAGATAATTTTCACAGAAAAGGATAAAAAATATTCCATATTCTGCAGACAGCCAACAGAACAATCAAGTCATCAGAGATAATTATGAAATTTAGAAGATAATTATTAGTCTGTAAGTGGTGCACAGAACTAGGTACTCTAACTTTAAAAAAAATCTTGAAAAAGCCAGCAAACAAATTAATTTAATTGGCTAGTCTTCCATGCACTAGGTAACTGAAACTGACTAACATTATTGATTTAGCAATTTTCCCTCACAATATTAAAGGTAAAATAGTGATATATAAAGAATATTAATTTATGAGAAAAAAACAACAACCAAGTTTACCATCAAATACAATCTGGGAGAACTGGTGAAAAAATTGGAGAGTTCATGGACCACATAATTTTACTTGAACATCAGTCTGTATTTTAACATTACCTGTGCAAACAGTTATTGATTTCTTCTCTTATATATACATGCATTTTTCTTAGAAGAGAAGGAAAAAAAATAGAGGATTTCTTGGAAAGCACTTTACCAGTTTCTGCAATCTGGCAAGGGCAGAGATTCAGAAATTAAGAGTGACACTGTGGCTGACAGTCTGACAGAGACTTCAAAAAGTTTACACCAATATATTATATTGTAATTAGGATTATATTACATACAAGCACCCTAGAAGTAGAGGCTAGAGCAAACTAAAGATTATAGTCAGCTGCCTAATGGCTATGTTGCAAGGTATTGTGATGTAATGATTTGATATAGTTAGTACGTCATTAGTATGTCACTATAAATGTAAGCTTTGTAGAATGAAAGAGTTAGTTCGCAGGTATCCACCGCTCAGGAAACATCTCCTGATCACAGTTCGCAGGTAGCCACCGCTCAGAAAACATCTCCTGAGCACAGTTCGCAGGTAGCCACCGTGCAGTGAACATCCTCTAATCACAGTCGCAAGTAGCGTCAGTGTAGTCAACATCTTCTGCAGTTAACTCCTTGAGCACAGACACCAACTAAAGTTTCGTGAAGTAACAACGATAGTACTTGTGATAAAACGAGAAGATTTTTAACACGTTGAAGGTGTGAATACTATTTGACAATTTTAGTGAGAAATTTAAGTATAAAAGTTAAAAAAAAACAGTGACTAAGTAAACAACAGAGTTGTTGTTGCCAGTGAAATATTACCAGCAGCTGGTAGTCATATACCCAGTCAGAAATTTTACACAGACGAACAAGAAGAGGAGCTGAGGAGGAATAAAAAAGATAAGTCATCCATTACTTTTTGATATTATTAAATTATTAATTTTCCCAGTGCAGACGATTATCTTATTAGTAGAATATAATCAGTATAATTTTTTTTTCAAAACGATTGATGAAATGAGTCATAAATAAAGTAGAATATATGGCGATTTTTTTTTAATGAAAAGATAATATATGATAATCACTAATCTTTTGTTATTCAATAAGAAGGGAGAGAGAGAGAGAGAGTTTTTGAAGTTTAAATGAGTTGTTAGGAGGCAAATTTATAGCAATTAAGTGAGTTAAATAAGAATATGGCAATTGTCAGTTTGACTCAATTTGGAATGAAACCAGTAAGTAGGTATAAAGGAGACGGGAGAAAGAAAAAGAATAAAATGTTTAAGTGAGTGATTAGAGACGGTGGTTATTTGTGAAACTCCGTGCATGTCACGTTAAAATTAGGGTTAAATGAAATTTTCGGTAAGCTGAAAACCGTATAGTAGTTAGTGGTAAGCTGAAACCATGGAGAAAGTTAATTTTTCTCAGGTAAGTTGTCGGTAAGCTGAAAACCGTATAGTAGTTTGTGGTAAGCTAAAACCATGGAGAAAGTTAATTTTTCTCAGGAAAGTTTTCGGTAAAGCTGAAACCGTAATGGAGTTTGTGGTAAACTGAAACCATGGAGAAAGTTGATTTTCTCAGGAAAGTTTTCGGTAGAACTGAAACCGTAACGTATAGTTCGTGGAAAAGCTGAAACCACAGAATCAGAGAAAGTTTGATTTTCTCAAATGAGTTATAGCGGTATGTGAAGCCGTAAAGTGAATTAATGAGGTTCGATAAAGGGTTGAACAAGTTAATTAAAGAATGTTATGAGTAACCAGTGTGATATGAGTTAAGGGTTAATAACAATAACGCAAAAGTGCGATTAAAGAAACTACTATGACACTGAGCAGTGCAGTAGAGATGCATGTGATTAGTAAAGTCAGTGTATCTCATGTACCAGTGGTTAGCATAGTATAGATTGCTATTTCAAAAGATTAAATGTTGCTAGTGACAAAATAAAATGCCATTATGTATTAATTTATCTTGCGAAAAAGCAGTTGTAATCTAGGAATTTTCAGACAGCAGACATTGTTGATAGTTCAAAATGTCTGAGTCAGTTAATAAATAGACATCCGGTGATCCAAGTAAGTATCACGGTGAAAGAACATGAATGTGAGAAGTAAGAATGGGTCAGCATAAAAAATAAAAGCAGACACGGATACACGAAAGGAAATGTGTGTGGAATAAAATAATATCACAAGGCAAAAGAGTGATAGATGTTTTATTCAGTTTATAGGATAAGAGAGTATTGCATCGATCAGCAATATTAATGAGACATTAATCAGGAAAAATGATGAGATTATAAATTAACTTACGTCTATATTTAAAATATCTATGATATTAATATTATGAATTCGCAAAGAAAATGAAATTAATACTGAAGAGTGAATTTGAAAATAAGTAATCACTATGGGTGATTAATAATTATAATACAAAATGTTTATGCCAGGGGTCACAAATGCTAATTTTTTCTCTGTTTACAGAATTCAAAAAACGAAGAAAGAAGAACGGATAGCAGAGGAACCATTACAGTGGTCCCATATCAAAAAGATGGAGAACGCAGATCCAACAGCTGCTGATAAGTCATGCACGAATCGCTAGGAAGGACACCTACCACATCGAAGGAGTCAAGAAACAAAAAGAACCACAAATCCACACAACCACATGAAAGTTATCAAGAACTTTTATAGCTTTTTAATGATCAGCAGATTAAATCACTGAATCATAACAGAAAGAACAGACGCAGCATTTAATTATTATTTTAATTGATGACTCAGCATGTTCACTTAATAGAAGTACGCGGTCTATTAGGTGAGCATATGAATTGAATACAGATGAATTGATATTCATACTGTGAATATTTGTGAATATTTAGAAGTGAATATTTTTTCATTTTGAAATACTAATTAGATTTTGATGATTAGAAAATTTTAGAGTCAAAATAAATTAGGAATTTGCGGGAATGAAATATTTTTAAATTAATATACATAAATGAAATGGTTATATTTATAACTAATTTACAGTAAAATATTAAACGAGCTTTAAATTTTTCTGAAGAAAGAATTTAATAGTAAATTTTATTCAATAAAATAATTAAAAAATAGAAATTCTATTTTTTAATGGAAGGATGTTAATTTTAATTGCATGATTGTTAATCAATGTTAATTTTTAGAATATTTTAGAGAGGTCAGTGAACCAATTTTGATAATTATATTGAGTATCTATGAAATTATAATTGCTTTTAAAATAAAACGACACAGAATTTGAATGAAAATAAGGAATTTCATATAATGTTTATGATGTAATATGTTTATTAAAAATAATTTTTTAAACAAATTTATAATCATGACAGAAAACGTCAAAAATTTTAATCTATGAATAATTAAGGAACATTTTTTATTTTTAGTGTGACACTTAATATTTGTTTGGAAAGTAAAATAATTTTATTAAAGCTAACGTAAAAGAAAAAAAATGAATTGAATGTTTGTTTGAATCAAATTAAATTTTAAAAGTTAAATTGAAATAATTTTTATTGATTGTTTAAAGCAAGAATGTCACAATATGTTAAGTTCAGTTTTGATGTGTATTCATACTATTTTTGATGTTATATGTAAGTTTGAAATATTTTATATACATAGCATATTTTCTTTTTTGGATTTCTGAAGACTCTATTTAATATCGACATTCAGAAATAAAAAGAGGGGAAGAAAGGAATTATTAGAAATAGAATTAAACCATTAATAAATGTTTAAAATTCTTGCAGTTATAGGTTTGATGTTTATGATTGTTCAATATGAATTTTAGAATTTTTCAATTTGAATTTTAGGATTGATTAAAATGGGATTTATGTTTTTAAATTTTAGATTTGTTTAATTGAAAATGAAGTTTTGAAATAAATATTTTAAAAATCATTTTCAATTTAAATGGAAGGGGGAGATATGTGATGTAATGATTTGATATAGTTAGTACGTCATTAGTATGTCACTATAAATGTAAGCTTTGTAGAATGAAAGAGTTAGTTCGTAGGTAGACATCAAGTTACCGATTCGCTCTCGTGAGCTACACACCTTATCTCCTGTTCGTAGTTATTGAGCCCTTAACTTGCGAGCGTTCTAGTGGAGATATTATTTGTATTAACCCTTGCTTGACTAATGAATATATACTCTTTAAGTGTTAATTACTTTACCATTATTACCCTTAAATACAGTTAAGCTTGGACCAGAGGCCTGAGGTCGGAACCATAGTGGCAAGGTGGTTCTAGGGTATGGTACCATGAGTATTTAGTAGAAAGAGATATATAAAGAGAAAGGGATCTGAAAATACTATAAGAGTAGGATCCTATCACTTAGAGCCCATACACTGAGACGTTATAAGGAAGTAAACTAACAACGTCACAGTATTGGAGATTCTGCCTTGGACAGGAGCGTATCTAGGATTCGGTCAAGGGGGGGGGGGCACTTTTCAAAAAAATTAAAGTTTCTGAAAAAATCTACGGATAATTCCTCAGACTGGTCAGTTATATGATTATCTTAATTGCTTTGAACATGCTTACTCTGTGCTCCGTCAGAAGCGTCAATTTTTAAATTGCGAAATGTGAAGACGTCATTATGTTCATAAAGTATAAAGAATGGATTTTATCCTATTAATATTAACATTTTTCTTAAACCTTAAAAAAAATTGAATTTAGGAAGACATGCATCGTCCTGTACTCTGTAGCTTGCCAAAACACCTTCTTCTTCAACAATATGTCGAAAATTCATGCTTCACTCCATGACAAGTGGAAGGGCGGTTAAATCTTACTACCTGAAAAAGTTCGTGGTCTATTCAATGAAACTTGTTCTATTCACAAGAAAAGCAAATGATAACAAAACCAAAAAGAACAGAAACAGTGATTCAGGAGGTGAAGAGTTTCTATGAAGAACCCCCCAGAACCCCAAGTTTCTCAGCAGATTTCACAAACCATAACTCCGTTGTGGAGGATCGTCAGGTACACTAATGAAAAAAATCCCTGAAATATCAACGGGATAAATGATAGGTATGATGCTAAGGAAATATCTTTGTTGCCATTATTAATTGAATAGATAGATATACAGGCATCCCTCGCTTTAATTACCAAATCACGACTCAGTTTAGTTACCAAACGATAACTAAAGCGAATAAAAGTAACAAGAAATTTATAATTGTTACTCCTTGATTTAGACCTCATTTTCTATGAGTTATAGAAGGAAAATTTATTATTAGAGTAAAACGTATATAAGCTTATTATTAATAATATTCAGTCTTTCATTGTTTGTGACTGTGACGAAAAAGTTTAAAGTCGTGCATTTATTAAATGTTTTAAAATCCATCCATAGCCTAACTCTCACTCAGTATATAGGTGAGTAATTAATAGATACTTAGACTTCTATAATTATTATGCCATATTTAACAAACCGCAATTTTATGCTCTATGATATGTTTTTGGTAGTAGGGTACTAAGTTCCAAGTTATTGGTTGGTTCTACAATTTTGGACACGTCAGAAAAAAAATTATAAATTTAATTATTATTTAACTTCTATTGTAATTACTAATTGGTATCATGGATACTAATTGAAATAATGATTATTATGTAAAGATTTTTACGTGTTCGAAAATATGGATCCGTGCAATAACACGGAACTAACTCTAAAATGGGACATGTTGAATTTCTGAACCAATTGCTTCTAATTACCTCACCTGGATTATAATTTTGATTTTTTTTTAGTTACCGTGAAAAAATCACAAAAAATTGTCTCCGTTTTCTATGTCTACGAACGGTTCTTATTTCGAAAGATGACTCGAAATAAGTACCACTTTTGTTAAAGTGAGTTGTACTTAAAGCGAGGCTTGCCTGTAATCTTTCATGCATTCCTTGATGATAATGGCAACTTGTCATCTGTTAATGGTGTTTCATATTTCAGATTGCTACAGGACATTATTTGGTGCTAGCAAAGTACAGAGAAGATATAGTATCCCAGAGCTATAGGGGGGATATTACGCGTGTCCCGGTTGGCTGTGACGTCACATGTCAACAATGGCGCGTACGTTTGTACGTACAGTACAAACACAAAAGATGGCTGCAACACACCCAACTTTTGTTAAATAACGTTTTCGGTGATATTTTTTAAATTCCACATTACCGCAAGCTATTATCCAATCTTTATAGTCATACGGACGAAAATTAAAAAAATGACTGTTGATGAAATTGCTACTGGTCTTTTTACACCCAAAATAGTAACAAATTTTTAGTCTTGAAGAAGACGATTTATTCAAGATAATTAGATCATTAGTTAGATCGGTCGCGTTGGCCGCCATCTTAATTCTCTATTCCACGTGACCAACAGCAATTCTGTTTACTATGACGTGACCTCTTGTTTACATACATGACGTCACAGCCTACCCAGAATAAATTTGAATAATACATGGAACTGGGGTACTATACTATTCTGTTTACTATGGTGCTGGTTTGCTATGCGATCTGATCATCATTTACTGGTTTGGCATGGGATCTATTTAGAATTTATTAGCAAATATAAAAGATACAAACAGGTATACGAGATACCAAATATATATAGTATTTTATATCCTTAAATATTTATATACCATTTACATATGCAAAGCCTTATTGTTGAAATACTTCAAGAAAATGCCGTTATATAAACTACATCCTACCAAACTTATTTGAATATAAAGTAAAAATAAGCAATTAATATATGTTTTTTTTACTTTTAATGCATTGTGACAAAATCATCTCGTCTATATTGTATGTTTTGTATCACAGTTACTTAAAAAGAAAAATTATCATAATTATTAAAAAAAAAATACTATTGCATTATCAGATCACATTAACCTCATACTCATAGATCGCATACCAAACTAGCACCCCTTATTTGGCCCATACTGCACCATTCTGCATCTCGTTATTCACTCTGGTGGATGCAAGATGGCGCTCCGCAACATTGAACAAATGCAGTTCTACAATTTTTCATTGAAAAGGTTCATTAGCATCATTACTGGCAAGCACACAATCAATATCTCAACCCTTTTGATTTTCACTTCTTGGCTGCTGCACAAACTCGAGTTTATATATGAAAAAGAATATTCCATTGTGTCTCTTATGCAAAGTGTTTAAAGTTTCGCTGAAAAGGTATAACCCGGAGATCCCTAAGAAATTTGGAAGAATGTTTCGAAGTTTGCTTCGTTCTGTCTTCAGGCTGGAGGAGGCCTTTTTCAACAACTTCTGTAGGGCCACAGGAGATGTGGTTCATATGATATAGCCATATATATAGGACAATAAATGTTTAATAATAATACTTTCTTTTCCATCAACGTGGTGCATCTATGATGACAACTGATGCATTAGAAGTGCTTCTAATTCGCAATTTAAAAATGTCGTTTCTGATGGAACACAGTGTGTTTCATCAGATAACGTAATTTTTTAATTGCGGATTAGAAACACTTAAAAATAAGTCAAATACCATTATAGATGCATCACTTTGAAGGAAAATGAAAGATTTTTATTATTATTAAACATTTATTGTCTTTTATCATATGAGGCACATCTCCTGAGGTCCTACAAAAGTTATTGAAAATGACAGTCTCCGATGTGAAGATTGACGAACATTCTTGCATACTTTCTTGAGTCTTATTGTTATATTTTTGAGCGGAGATTTGAACACATTGTATAAGAGACTTATTGGGATCTGTTTTTTATATATAAACTTATAAACTCGAGTTTGTGCAGCAGCCCATATCCAAAGAGTTGAGGTCTGGACTGTGTGCTGACCAGGAATTTTATTTCCGTACTTCTGCTAATCACTCGACCTCGAAACTTTTCATTAAATTCTAGAGCTGCATTTGTGCAATGTGGTCTTGCATCCACCAAAGTGAAGAAGTTGCAGGAGTAGTGTAACTTCAGGGTGATCTCTACACGTGGTAATGTTGCAAGGCTATAATTAGGACGTGGTAATGTTGCATGGCTATAATTAGCATATTCGCGTGGGGTGATCGAGGGGTGAGATTGACAGGTGGGGAGATTGATGAGTGAAAAGGATGGTTTTTATATAATTCTGTGTTAAATTGTTACATAGAAAGAAGGATAGTTTGACAGGTGTAATAAATGTGTTGATGAAATATATATATGTAAGTTTGGTGTAATATCTAAGATGTGTAATTGTGAATTTATTTGTTATATAGAAAAAAAGGAGTGTGTGACAGATGAGTAATGATTTATTTGAAAAGGGTAGTAATATATTTTTTCCAATCGTTATGATTTCAATGTGATATACATAGAATTAGTATTAATTAAATAAATAGAAATGAAATAGAACTGCTTAGTACATGGAGCCAACACAAATTGACATAGTTCACCCAATTAAATTTTCTTTCTAAACGCACCATATAGAAAACGATAGAATGAGCAGAGGTGGGGTACACTGTTCTAAAAAAAATTCAAATGTTATTATTATAATATAGACGGGTTGAAAAGGCTGATAATTTATTTTTTCCATTCGTTATGATTTCAATCTGCTATACATAGAATTAGTATTAATTAAATAAATATCATAGTTCACACAATTAAATTTTCTTTCTAAATGTACCATATAGAAACGATAGAATAAACAGAGGTGGGTATACTGTTCTAAAAATATTTTTAAATATAGATTATATGAAATAATATTATTTAAGATATAATGTAGGCTTCTTCCGTCCATCCATCCATCTTCTTAGAGTCCAAGAGGTGCTGTGCAGAGTAGATTTAATAAAATAACATACACCCCCTATGATCGCCAATTTGACTTTAAACAAGTTAGTGATCAGAGGAGGCGAATATATTTTATTATTTTCTCACAGAAGATCCAGCTACTTAATGCTAAAGAAATTTTCTAAATCAACTTAAAAGTATATTACATTAAAAAGACATTTTCTATATATATATTACAATGAATTCACCAACACTGAAAATCATCTTAAAAGTATATTACATTAAAAAGACATTTTCTATATATATATTACAATGAATTCTCTAACACTGAATATTAATACATTAATTTAAAAAAAAGAAATTGAACATTTTAAAAGTAAATGTGTATAATTCTATAGAAAATTCCTAATTCTTAATTCTATACACCTCTTTATTTTAAAAATAAGATCTTTCAGATGTTTCTCCATATTCTCCAGGAAGCTGTAGACTATCACCTTTCTGTAAGTTAACAACTCTCTCCAATAACACATGTGTTGTAAGAATTTTCACTGTCGTGGCGTCTATAACCATTCTTGATGGATGAGACGAGCTAAGGAACATTATAACATAACTTCCGTTGAGACGAAATACTTCAATTGCAGATGGAAACTGTCTTATCGTGAACGAAAGTTCATCATTTGTTTCAGGAAATCTGAATCTTAATGATTGTAAAAACATTAAAAAGCTATGAATAGAAAATGGAATCCACGAATCCAAGTATTTAAACTTGATTCGGTCATATTGTGAATCATATGATATATCAAAATCTCCAATATTAAAGAGCTGTGTGATTGACATGTTGGTCAGTTGATTCACACGAGAACACTAATTAGCTTCTCATCTAAGAGGCGGTGATTAGGTTACAGAAGGCCTACCCCCATCGCTTGACTCAGACACGTACATACATACACACAGAAGGGGAGAGTCATTGAGGGCATACAGCTTCATACAGTTTCAAACAAGTGTGTATATGAAAGACAATGTGTGGTGCGTGTAACCTTGCAATCTTGTTTAAAATTTATGTGATTATATGAAAAGTGTGCCTATTTATTGAAAAATTATTGTTTTTTCATTACAGATGAAAATTTTGACCCGTGTTCCTCGTATGGAAAAAAAACATAAATTAGATAATGGTAAGCCTACTCATGATAATAACGATACAACTAATGTACAATTATATATTTCATTTATTGAATTTTATTTTATTACAGAGCAAAATTTTGAATCATCCCCATCCCTTGAAAAAAAATGTAAATTGGGGAGTGGTAAGTTTACTTGCATTATCCGTGATAAATAAATATATACATCTATATTTATTCTAATTATCTCTATCACTTATCCTGTAGAGAGAGGAAAAATTTCAGAAAAAAGAAATGACGATGTAAATAATATCACACAAATCTCAAACGATCAAAGGGAAATGAATAAATCTGCAATTGGTGAGTATTATAATTCTAATTGTATAGATTAAATTACATGAATTTGAATTTAAATATTGAAGATGATAATCTCACTTTTTTAAACCAACACTACTTTAAATTTCATCTAGTAACTTTTTTTTCAGATCATCTCTCCCCTGAACAAATAAAGGAGTTTGGTGTACAATTATTAAAAAGGGCTATGAATTCACCAACACATTATCCAAATACTGATTGGGTTGATTTATCAAACTCTCTTTCAAAATTTGAAGATGCACAAGCAAACAATGGTGATTATAATTTAATATTGATACATTTTATTCTTTATGCTTTAGTACATTATGTCATATTTAATTTCTTATAAATCTATCACAGATCAATACACACCAGAACAAATAAAGGAGATGGGGCTGGAATTATTGCAAAAAGTAATGAATTCTCCCACCCCACTACCAGCAAATTTCGATTGGGAGAATCTGGAAATCATTCTTCCGTCTCTTCAGAATTCACAACAGATATTGGAAGAAGAAATGAAATCTACTATTCATCAACCAAGCAATGATTGGGATGATCTAGAAAACATTCTTTCAAACATCGAAGATGACCACTCAAACACTGGTAAATATTTTATGTTAACACACACATTTATTATTTTATATTATTCATCATATAACTTTTTTTTTTACATTGTTCATCATATAACTTTTTTTTCTTTCAAATCTCAGATCATTACTCTCCTGAAGAAATGGATAGAATAGCAGGTATTGCTCAATATCTAGAGGAGGAAACGTCACCAACCAATGAAATAGGAGCTGGGGGGAAAAGGATAGAGTCTACTGAAGATGAAGGTAGATCCCCAGATGTTAACACACCACAACCTCCCATACCAGATGCTATCACCCCATCGCCTCAACCCCCCATACAATCACATATAGTCTCAAATCATGCTTCTTCTTTTCAAAATCGTGTGATAACACAAACCATTACATTTTTGCCAGAATTTACACTACCAGAAGATTTATCATCATATTTAAATGAAAACATTTTCGCAATTCTTCATGAAATGGGGTATATTCCCAATTTTCATGATAAAATTTATGTAACTTTCACGTCAAAATTAGAAAGATTGCAAGAAACAGGGGAGATAGAATCTTATGATCACCATACACACATTCCCAAATCCGACATTCAGATAGAGATGGTAGATCATTGGATTAATTTATTAATTACTAATCTGTATAATGCTAAGACAAAAGGTAGTGGGTGGACACTTAGTTCTATAAAAAGTCTCAAACTCACCATCTTTAACACTGAGAGAACATTAAAACGCTATGGAAAATATGTACCCACACCCAAAAAGTTAGGAGGACGTTATTCTATATTGAACATTAACACTAATACCAACTGCGTCCAATACTCAATCATCGCACACTTTATGATTGAGGATGGGACATTTCCCAAAAGAGATAAAACAGATAAGAAACACTATGAGAAAAATGTAGGAAAATATTTTTCATTCCCGGCTATAAATGATGGAACAGTTACAATTGAAGATTTCAAAAAAATAGAAAGAGCCATCAATCGTAACATAATAGTATATCAACTTAAAGACCATGATGATAGGTGTTCCATAAAAATAATACGTAAAAGTGGGAATGATCCAAATTTGCCATATATATATCTTTCCACGATAAACGAAAAAAATCATGTAGTTTTAATAACAGATATTCAAAGATTCATTCACAATGCTAGAAAGACAGATCAAACACGCCCACTTAACCCTTATTGTACTTTCTGTCTCAATACCATATCAGGGGATTATGCTAGACACATTACCATTTGCAGACAGTATAATTACTTACAAAATATTAAATTACCCGATGAGGAAGAGAAGTACAAGTTTAGAGCACTTGCAGCTACACAAAAGGTTAAGTATGTGGCATTTTACGACTGCGAGTCAATATTACAAAAACATCAACATAGCAATATATTACACGAACATGAAATGTGTTCATATTCCTATATAATAGTGGATTCTGAGAATGATAATGTTGTTTCCTCAGGAATTGAAACAACAAATGATGCTGGTAGATTAATTGATAATATTTTAAATGATTATAAAAAGTTGGTAGGGATCTATAAATCCACATGGAATAAAAATATAGTAATGGGTGAAAATGATTGGAAATCACATAATACAGCCACTAATTGTGCGTTTTGTAATAATAAGTTCATTCATCCAGATGGAAGTGATAAACACCGTCATCACGGGTGGGATAAGGAGGTTATCAAGAGGGATGGTAAAGTCATAAAAGGGAATTATATAGCAACACTCTGTTTTAGCTGCAATTCAAGTATTTCAACTAAAAGATATGAACTCCCTATACTTGCACACAACTTTTCAAAATATGATAGCTCATTCATTCTAAACGGGTTATCTAATAGGGGGTATACAACAAACATCATTAGCAAAGCAGGTCAAAACATCGTTCAAATTTCAGTAGAATATGGGGGTAGCGCAGACACAGGTGATAAAGTAACACTTCGTTTTATTGATAGCTGTAGCTTTCTTCCAAGGAGTCTTGATCATCTTACAGAAGATTTGAAGAAGTCAGGACATGATTTTAATCTATTCAAGACAGAGTTAGTTAAAAGAGGATATTCAGATAATGTGATTCAATTATCACTGAGGAAGGGGATATTTCCATATGAATATATTGACTCTTTCTCTAAACTTCAAGAATCTGAATTACCTGAACATAAATACTTCTTCAGTGCATTAAAAGATTCTAATGTTTCTGAAGAAGATTACAATTTTGCACAATTAGTTTACAATGAAGCAAACTGTAAAACCATTGAAGATTATATGAAACTATATCTTCAATGTGATGTTTTTCTACTTGCAGAAGTCTTTTTGAAATTTCGCAATGTAGTTTTTAAAGAACATGAGTTGGATGCATGTCAATTCATAACACTACCCTCATTGGCTGTCAGCTCAGCTCTTTTTAACTCAAAAAGAAGTTTCGATTTACTTTACAACGTTGAAGATTTATCACTTTTCGAATCCAATATACGGGGTGGTTTAACAATAGCTAATGAGGGATATAAAAAATTTAACAATCCATCACTATGCAACTTTGATCCTAATGAGGAAATATCAGAAGGGTTATTTTTTGATTTTAATAGCTTATACGCTACAGTAATGAATGATAAGCTACCTATTGGAGAAAAGCGTGAACTCACACAAAATGAAATAGAAAAATTTGACATTCCTAACATTGATGTTGATGGCGATCACACATATTGTCTATTGATTGATTTTGAAATTCCTGATGATGTTAAAAAAGCTACTGATGAGCTTCCATTAGGGATAAATCATTTCAAACCAGATTTTAATCACTTATCACCCTTCACAAAGGAACTATTTGAGAATCTCAACTTGTCAGAGTCTTATATCACGAAAAAACTCACAGCAACACATTTCCCGCAAAAAGAATATCTTATTTCAATTAAATTGCTTCAACTCTATCTAAAGTTAGGCATTAAAATTATAAGAATTCATAAAATATTTGAATTCAAACAAGAGTCGTGTTTCCGTAGCTATATAAACAAAAATATAAATCTTAGAAAAAACTCAAAGAATTCATATGAAAGTGCTATTTGGAAGCTTATGAATAATTCAGTATTCGGAAAAATGCTCTTTAATGCACGTAAGAATCAGATTGATACGAAATTAATCACTTCATTACCAATGTTCGAGAGGTATATAGGAAATCCATTATTAAAAGAGGTCATCCCTCTTTCCGAAAACTCAGTAATTATTAAATTGTTTTCAGATAATATCAAAATGAACACACCAATTTATATTGGGTGGTATATTCTCCAACATAGTAAATATTACATGTACAATTTTTTCTATAATGTTTTAAAGAAAAGATTTAATGATAAAATCAATTTAATGTATACCGACACAGATTCTTATTTTATAAGATCCAACTCATTCTTGATCTCCGATCACTTTAATGATGAGTCCTTAAAAGAACATTTAGATTTAAGTAATTATCCACCAAACCATAAATTACACTCAGATAGACATAAATCACAGTTGGGGAAATTGAAATCAGAGCTTGCAAACTCTGAAGTCTCTGAAATTTGCATATTGCAACCGAAATGCTATTCCATTCTTACATCCGACAATGAAACAAAACAAACTGCTAAAGGAATCAATAAATGTAAACAACATGAAATGAGACATGATCTTTACGTGAAAATACATAAAAACATTGAATGTAATTATAAAACTGTCGAATGTGTAAACATTAGAAAAAAAGATTATAAACTATTTACAGTTACAAACACAAAGCGAGCGCTATCTAAACTTGACACAAAAAGGTATTGGCTTGATAACACAAAATCAATCGCTTTCGGGCATCCTGATATACCTGATTGTGATTATAACATTCCTCAACCTTGTAAAAAACGAACAGATATTCAACACGCTAAACATAACCTACATATCGAACACACTCTAGATTTAACGGCGAGAAGATCTAAACCAGGAAGGGTGCATTTTGGACTAGAGTGAATGAATTAGTCAATGTATGTAATTATGTAAAAAAAAAATATTAGTATGAATAAATATTTGTGACTATCTCTCTCTTGTTTCAATAAAACCTCATGTTCGTGAATATCCTATTCAGTATTGGTCTTCAAGATGATGGGTGAAGACTTTAATATATATTTGTCTAGTAAAGAGAATAAAAATATTTATAGAAATAATAAAGCTTCTCAATTCACGAATAAAATATTACCTAATTTACTTTTGAACGATGATTATGTGGTGGCTTTATCTAATATTGCTTTCTCACCCGAGTATCATTGCATAAAAAAATATGATCCTAATTTCTTTATAAATATTCACATTAAAACCTTCAATGATAAAGGATTACTTGAAAAACTCTACACTTCAAAATATCTGTGTAGTGTAAATATTACGGGAGTGTCCATATTTAAGGCAATACAACAATTAAATAATGATTTTGTTTCCTTCTTAATCATAAGAAATATTTCCAAAAGATCACAGAAACCAATTTTTAGATTTAAAACAAATGATTGTTATATTACATTGGGAAAACTTGACCATACAATAGTGGATGAGTCAAGTGAGTTGTTTTGGGAGTTCTCAGAGCATATGGCCAGGTTCCTGGGCGTAGGTACGGAACAATCCACTATCCCTTCAATAATAAATCCAGTTAAAATTCCAAGGAAAATAGAGTGTTTTTTTGTTTATACTGATATTGTTCATCCATCACATTTAGGAGATAAATCTATCAACATCATAGATGTTATCCCCACCGATATAGCAAGGGGGAAATTCGTCCCACAACTTAATTACAAAGGGGTAAAGAATACTTTAATAGAAGATATTTCGATAAAAATTACAGATCAAAATGGAAATGAGATTCTGTTTGATGAAGATGTAGATGTTTTGTGTGTTTTACATTTTAAACTCAAATAATTATATTTAAACTAGTGTAATTATATATTTAGCTCATTTATAAAAGTTCAAGCATGCGAGTGGTTTATATACCCCCGTCTGTACAGGATTTCAACACCCTTTTTTCTAAAAGGGGTGGAGGGTTATCTGATATCCGAGTTTACCACAACAGAGGAGGGTCTTTATTATCTTTTGTTGGGAGATTTGCTCGTTATGCACTTCCATTTATCAAGAGTATAATTCTCCCTGAAGTTGGTAATTTTGCAAAAAATGTAGCTGATGATGTTGGTCAGGGAAGAAATATTAAACGTGTGTTAAAAGAACGAGGGTTGGAGACAGCAGTTAATATGGGGCGACGTGTTGCTAAAAAAGCTAGAGGAGGGGGAAATAAGAAGAAAAAAACTAGTTCAAAGAAACAAATTGTAAAGAGGAAAAATAACCAGAAAAAATGCAAAAGAAAAAAAGATATTTTCAATACAAATAAGTTCCAGTTGTGAATATGTTAACGGTTAATTTATATATAATACCCACCCTATCTGATTTGGGCATAGTACCACAATAGACGGACACAAGTCAGGACATGGGATCTTTATCAGTTCCAACAACGAGGTATCACAATGCCATCTCGAATTTATTTCCAAATGATAAAAGGATATATAAGTTAGAGGCTGGTATTTCATCACGATATGAAAGGGATATTTTACCATCCAATGTGAATATTAATAGTGAAGCAATAACAGATAATTACATTGAATTCAATATTAACGGTAGTGATCAAGAATTTATTGATTTGGATACATTATCAATAGAATTGAAGGTTTCGATTACAAAGGCAGATGGAGCAGCGATAGAAGCTACGGATAATGTCACTCTAGTTGATGGATTCGCTCATCGAATATTGGCAAAGAGTTCTATTTTTTTGAATAGTGTTCAATGTGAATCAAATGCATTCTTTGGGTTGTGGACTGTTGTAAAACACCATTTAAGTCTATCGAAGGATGAAATGAGTAGTCATGGTCGGAATATGTATTATAAAGCTCTTGATAACAAAATCCCACATACGTATATCGCAAATAATTTCACTCTCGCCTCTTTAAAAAACGATGAAAAAAGCATCCAAGCTGATTGCGTAACAGGAATTCATACAATAGCACCATTGAACATAGAATTAGCAGATTCATGTTTTTACCTTCTTAATGGTGTCGATATGAGGATAAGATTTGATCTTGCTAGCAATGCAGTTGTTTTGGGTACAAACACTGATGAAAATTTCAAGTATAAGATTACTATGGCTAAAATATGGATGAAGAAGATAATCCCACAACCTTCAGCTCTCATGAGCCTTTCACAAAATTTAACCTTGGAAAATAGTTTTGTGGAATATTTATACTCACGTCCTGTGATAAAGAATAGTATTATACCACAAGGGAGCAGTAATATCGTGTTAGACAATATTTTTAATGGTATTATACCACATCAAGTTATTGTATTCATGATGTCTCAAGATGCCTTGAATGGGAATTTAAAGAAGAATTCTGGGTATTTTGATCATTGCAACATAAACTCCCTGCGATTGGAGGTTGATGGGAACGTTACAAGTTCTATCACGGGATCTATTCCATCACAACCAGCACGATTCTTCAATCACACCTTGGAGAATTTAATGGGAAAAGATCATTTGTTGACATATGAAAATTTCAAAAGTGGTAAAAGCATTTTCACATTCGACTTGAGATCCACTAATTCAAGTGAGGTTCTCTCGTTAGAGCGTAGAGGTAATATGAGACTCTCTGCACAACTTTCTGTTAATCTTACAGAGAATGTGGTTATTTTCGTTGTGGGTGTAATTAATGGCATCGTACAAATAGATTCACGGAAATCAGTTAGAACCAATAATTTAATATGAATTCAAAACAATTAGAATCCGTATTTTTGAAAATTGGAGGTAGATTTCAGGGAATATTCACAAACGACAGTTTGCAAATAAAAAACAGAGGGATATACATATTTAATGTTATTTCTAACCCGAATACAAAGGTCATTGGGTGATGTTTTACTTTGATATTAATGATAATGTAATATATGTTGATAGTTATGCAAAAAAACCTATTTTTTATGGTGGAAATATTTTTAAATGTTACATGAAGTTTAATGTGAAAAGTTTTGTGAAAACTCAGCTGCAATCAAATGATTCACTAGTGTGTGGTCTTTATTGCCTTTATTTTGCATTCTATCTAAATAAAGAATATAGTATGAAAAGAATACTATCCCATTTTTCAGACAATTTTAGAAGCAATGATAGAATAGTTGAAAGAATTCTCGCAGAGATTGGTGTAGATAGATGTGAGATAAGTTTCTGTCCATCCTTAATGTACAATAAAAAATGTTTGGCTGTCTGTACATGCTCAAATACATGCAATAAATAAATTTGCTTCAATAATATTCAATCAGTCATTGAATAGATACATTGAAGGATGGATGTCCAGAGTAATGAAAATGAATGTATTATTAAAGTGTTGGAGAGTTTTTTATTCACTGGTGTTAAGGTGCTTAAGAAACTCATCGATACAATTGAAAAGAGTCATGGATATAAATCACTACATAAATATGAAGGGATTGAAATCAAGATGAATGAAGCTATTGATCAAATCAATAATGAGGTTGATGATATTCGACAGTTGATTTCTCAATTCCAGATAGAATATTCAAGATTGCAAGAATTAGAAGAGAAACTCAATGGTGAAGTAGAGTATATGAAGAATGGGATTAATAAACGTGCAACCATTGCAGTCGTTGAACGTGATTTTAGAGACATTGAATCAGAGTTTAATATTAAATTTAACAAAATTCAGGAGACAATGAAGAGGAATGAAAAGAACATTACAATTCAAGTTGAGAAAATATGTGAACATCTGTTTCA
This sequence comes from Caprella mutica, assembly GCA_947561585.1. Taxonomy (NCBI): domain Eukaryota; kingdom Metazoa; phylum Arthropoda; class Malacostraca; order Amphipoda; family Caprellidae; genus Caprella; species Caprella mutica. Next base: position 59,400 of record CANNZV010000757.1, read on the forward strand.
TCTTCGTGAACGTGTGGATGCGGTGGCTACACTCAATACACAGGTCTCTACGATAGAGGGAAAAATAGAGTCTATCACTTCTGAGCTCATTCAAACAGGAAAAGAAATATCATGGATGAGGGAGTTACATGATGAGTTGAATACCAAAGTTGATGAAGTGTTAGTTAATAGAGATTGATTATGTATAATAATAAGTTTTCAATAAATTGTAATGTTCTAATTGTAATGTTTCATTATCATATAAAATAGATGGGTGTTGTTATCACTAGTGTAGTAATGGAAAGGATTCAGTCTGATGAAGTTGATATTTTTAATCAATGCGCTAGGGTTTTAATTGGTGGGTTTTCAGGTAGTGGAAAGAGTTATTTTACATCGAAGTTAATTCAACTCTACAAACATAAATTTGATAAGATTATAGTGGTTGGTTCTGAATTAGAGTGTGTGGAAGATGCAGGTGTTATTCGAGATGATGGATTTAATGTTGAATTAGATCACGATGGATTATCACCGATATTGATAATTTATGATGATATCATCTATGATATAAAGAAATTAAAACTCGCGGCGGAAGTGTTCGTTAAAGGAAGGCATAAGAAGGTTTCAGCTATACTTTTAACACAAAATATTTTTCTTCCGAGCAAAGAATTCCGTTGCATTTCATTAAATTCAACTCATATAGTTCTCTTGCGAATGAGGGATAGTAGACAGGTGCTTCACTTTTCAACCACTTTTCTACCACAGGAAAAACGAGATATGTTTTTAAAGTTGTATAAGTTGATTGTATTGAAAGAAAAATATCGTTATTTATTGATAGATTTTACCAAAGATCCAGATTCAAAATTACTTATCCGAACAAACATTTTTGGTGAAAGTTTAGAGACATGTATACAGATATAGACCCTGAAAACATTTATAGAGATTTGTCTCATCCTGCTGGGTTGGGGTCTATCTCAAAATTAAAACAAGCAGGGGTTGAAGATCCTGTAAAGTATTTGAATTCTAAAGATTCATACACACTTCATAAAATAACAAGAAAAAAATTTAAAAGACGTCCATTCATCGCTTCTGGGCCTGGAAAAATTGTTTGTTCTGATATAGCGTATTTGAGGAGATATGAAAAACAAAATGATGATTGTGGGTATATGTTGATTTTCATTGATATATTTAGTAGATATTTATCAGTTTATATGGTAAAATCACTGAAAAGTAAAGATATAGTACCTAAAATGAGACATTTTTTTTCAAATTCAATATATAAATATTCAAAAATGCTCACAGATGAAGGAATAGAGTTTAAATCGAATGCACTTAATGAATTATTAAATAAAAATAAAATATGTCGATATAACACTTTCAATCGAGAGATTAAGGTTTCACTTGCTGAAAGGGTGATAAGAACTTTGAAGATGAAAATAATGCGATATATTACAGAATTTAATACTGAGAGATACATTGATGTGCTACCTATTTTAGTGGATACATATAACCATTCTAAGCATAGAGGGTTGGATTATAAAACCCCTACTGATGTTCATTTAACCACTGAGTGGCGGGAAATAGTAAGTGCATTTAAAAGTATATATAAGAATCGAAGCAAAATAAATTATGATTCATTATCTAACACGTTAAGTGTGGGCACACACGTGCGTTTAGTGGCGGCTGGGACCACACAACACAAGTTTTTCAAGGAAAGTTTTCTCAGAAACACTAAAGAGATATTTAAAATAGATGGAGTAAATGAAACTCATCCCATTACTTACTCACTGGTTGATTTGGAAAATAAGAGAATAGAGGGGGAAATTCTATAAATCAGAATTAATCCCCGTTGAGAATACAGGAATATATAGGGTCGAAATTGTTAAAACACATAAAAAACGTGGAATTAAAAGATACCTTATACGGTACGTGGACTATCCTTTTTCAAAAAACCGATGGGTGGACAAATTGGAGTAAAAAGACTTTCAACTCTTGTGAAAAAATTGATAACAAAAACTAATAGGGAGCGAGTTGGCTATATAAAGTCAATCAAATTGAATGAGTTAAAATTGTTGAGTGAAGCTTGTATAAATATCTTGAATGGGAATTTGAAAATAAAAAATAGAGTTAAAACTATTTTAAAAAGAGTGAGCAAAATATTGCGTAAATTATCCTCTCGTGCAATAAAGGCTAGTGAAAAACGAAAGCTCTGGGTGGGATTGCAAGGCCTGCACATATTGAATACATTGCTCCCAATATTACAAAATGAAATTCTTTTATCTAATTAATGCACAGGAATATAAGAATATGATCAAATTATGTGAAAAAAAAAAATCTGAAGAAGAAGATGAAGGTGATTTGAAAAAAAAACAAATTGTAAAAGATGAACATTTACCTGACGAGTTGAAATTGCAGTTATTATCTCAGAAAAAGAAAATTGAGAAAGAATCTCCTGAGAAATATGAGAAAATGCATTCGATGGGGGATGAGGAGAGTGTGAGAAATGAGAGAATGCGTGATTCGAGAAATGATGGAATACATTTTGACAAGGGTGAGAGTGAAGGTGTGTCTGATGAAGATATAGCAACAATAATTAATACATTACCTGATAAATATCGCGAGGAAGGAAAATCATTATTACAACATTTATTACAATATATTACAATATCGAAATATGGATTCATTAAACATAAAAATTTCACAAATTTTCTCAGAATTGAGGATTTGTTACGAAGTTTACTGGTGAAGCGATCAAGAGTTGTACCTGGTGTACAAGATATACTTGATATCATACCTATAGATAAGGGATATATTCAAAACAAAAAGGTGATAACAGGAGGTGGGGTGAATCCTAGAAAAAAAAAATTAAGTGGGAAATTTTCTGAGGGGGATGTAATCACAATTGTATGGTGTATAATGTAACTATAATATTTTAAGTTAGCATGATATTTCCCGAAGAAGTTTTTATGTGGGATGTTGTTCGTGAGGGCTGGTATTATTTTAGGTAACAGAATAGCTCAGTTGGGGGTAAAAGCTCATGGACACCCAAGCCTAATCCACTGTTGGGTATAAATGACTTTAGAAAATTGTAAAAATCATTCAGTTTGGAGATAGCTTTCTGGTGGAAGTGTTGACAGTGTGTTTATCTGCGAGTGAGTGATAAAATGGAAGAAAATCTTAGTCAGTGTGAATTACAGGAAATTTGTTCTAATGTACCAGCGTTTGATTTTGAGGAAAGTGATGTCAACAGACAGAGAAAGGAAATTGGTGAGTTTATCTTTTTATCATTATTTAAATGAATAAATTTATTTGATCAAATAAACTGATTGGATGTGTGGTGTGTGATTAAATTATATATTTTTTATAGAATCACAAAAGCATTATTTACATTTGAGTGCAGAGGAGATGGGGAGAGTTGCAACTGAGTCTCTGGTGACTTTGAAAGAAGCCTTTGAAAATGGAACATTACCAGATGATTATGGGATTTTAACACAACTTGAACCAGGTGTGTGTGTGTATATTTTATATTAATTATTTCAATCCTCTCGAATAGCGAATGCAACATTCAGTTGATAGTGTTATTTCGAATCAAATAAAAAAAAAATGATATAAATTTTAATGGGTATTATTTTATCATATTCTAGTTCCTTCATGTTCAAACATGTCTTCAACACCAAACATTACTGGAGTAACTGTTCCTAAGCGAATCAAAATTACTCCTGCAAATAATAATATTACTCAAAACAAAAACCCACCACCTGTTAAACGAAAAAGAGCTACTGTACCTCGAAGACCAAGGAAAGCCATTCCTATTGATTTAGGGAAGGAAAATGAAAATCTTTCTGAAGACGTCGTGGTGGTTGGAGAGAAGAGGAAGAAAATGAAGAAAGACGAAGATGAGATACGTGATGAATATCTAGAAGATGTCATCAGAAGATAAGCAATGCAAAAGTGTAAGAAGATCAAGCTGGACATGTTGATGAAGTGGGCTCTACCTGAACGATTTAATGCAGGGTCCACCTGAATGATTTAATAAGTGAATTTTTCTATAATACACATTTACTTTTAAAATGTTCAATTTCTTTTTTTTAAATTAATGTATTAATATTCAGTGTTAGAGAATTCATTGTAATATATATATAGAAAATGTCTTTTTAATGTAATATACTTTTAAGATGATTTTCAGTGTTGGTGAATTCATTGTAATATATATATAGAAAATGTCTTTTTAATGTAATATACTTTTAAGTTGATTTAGAAAATTTCTTTAGCATTAAGTAGCTGGATCTTCTGTGAGAAAATAATAAAATATATTCGCCTCCTCTGATCACTAACTTGTTTAAAGTCAAATTGACGATCATAGGGGGTGTATGTTATTTTATTAAATCTACTCTGCACAGCACCTCTTGGACTCTAAGAAGATGGATGGATGGACGGAAGAAGCCTACATTATATCTTAAATAATATTATTTCATATAATCTATATTTAAAAATATTTTTAGAACAGTATACCCACCTCTGTTTATTCTATCGTTTCTATATGGTACATTTAGAAAGAAAATTTAATTGTGTGAACTATGATATTTATTTAATTAATACTAATTCTATGTATAGCAGATTGAAATCATAACGAATGGAAAAAATAAATTACTAGCCTTTTCAACCCGTCTATATTATAATAATAACATTTGAATTTTTTTTAGAACAGTGTACCCCACCTCTGCTCATTCTATCGTTTTCTATATGGTGCGTTTAGAAAGAAAATTTAATTGGGTGAACTATGTCAATTTGTGTTGGCTCCATATACTAAGCAGTTCTATTTCATTTCTATTTATTTAATTAATACTAATTCTATGTATATCACATTGAAATCATAACGATTGGAAAAAATATATTACTACCCTTTTCAAATAAATCATTACTCATCTGTCACACACTCCTTTTTTTCTATATAACAAATAAATTCACAATTACACATCTTAGATATTACACCAAACTTACATATATATATTTCATCAACACATTTATTACACCTGTCAAACTATCCTTTTTTCTATGTAACAATTTAACACAGAATTATATAAAAACCATCCTTTTCACTCATCAATCTCCCCACCTGTCAATCTCACCCCTCGATCACCCCACGCGAATATGCTAATTATAGCCATGCAACATTACCACGTCCTAATTATAGCCTTGCAACATTACCACGTGTAGAGATCACCCTGAAGTTACACTACTTGCAGGCTGGGCCAAATAATGTGCTGGAGCAATCAGAGTATTGAAGACCATTAACTGGTAACAAGTTGCCATATTTGTAAAGGAATGCATGATCAATTGGAACAATTCCATTAATAATTGCAACGAAGATCCATTACCTTAGCATCATACCTATCATTCGTTTTCCAAATATTTCGAGGATTTTCATTCGTATTTTTTCGATGTGATTTTGATGTATGCAAATTAACTTCTCGTCTGTCCAAACGATTCAATTGGCAATGTTGGATGGTTGCTGCATAATCCACTCACAAAACCGCTCTCTATGTGGTTTTCGTTAATGGTCGAGCTGAAGTTCAATGAAAAAAATGGAAACTAAATGAATGTATGACGATCCTCCACCACGTGGTTTTGGTGTGGATGAAATCTGCTGAAAAGCTTTTCTGAGAGAAAATCTAGTGGTTTCTTCAAAGAAACTCTTCACCTCCTAAATCGCAGTTTGTGTTATTTTGGTTTTGTTTTCATTTGCCTTTTCTTGTGAATAGAACCAGTTTCATTTAATAGACCACGAACTCTTGTGAACTTTTTCAAGTAATAAGATTTAACCACCCTTCGATCCAATTATTTATCTTGGGAAAGCATCAATTTTCGGCGTACTGTTGAAGAAGAAGATGTTTTAGCAAACTACAGAGTATAGGGCGATGCATTTCTTCTGAAATTCAAAAACATATTTAAATTGAAGAACAATGCTAATATTAATAGGGTGATAGAAATCCACTCTCTGTGGAAAAATGGCTTATACATAATACGAATTGAAGCAATCTAATTTCTCCCATTTTGCAATTTAAAAATGGCGATTTTGATAGAATACAGTGTTCAAGCATGTCAAAAGCAATTAAAAATAATCAAAGAATTGAGATTTTTTCAATTTGGAGGATTAATCCACACATTTTTATTAATCCGTAGATTTATTTTTAAATAGTTCAGACCTCAAGGGGGGGGGGGCATCTGCCCCAAATGCCCCCCCCCTTGTATACGCGCCTGGCCCTGGATCTTTTCCAATTATAAATAGGTAGGCTGATTTTCTATTTTTCAGAATGAATTGATCACAGAAAACTATTCTAGCCTATTTTATGTTCTGATATATATAGCTATTACTATAAATTTAAGCACTGGACATAGCTGAAATTAAATTAAGGTTACTACCAAATTACACACCTAGCTTCATCGATATTTCACTGAAACTGATGCCCCACTCCAGTTTCCCGCCTCATTTACATTAAATTTACTTACATGTGATTAATAATTTCATAGTAATGCTCTAACTACATAGACGACGGTTATATATACTGACAAAGGAAAATAATTTACCCACATGCAAGTTCAATTTTGATTTGTATTGTAGGTAAGGTGAACTGACATAGATGATGCGTATTTCTAACCACAGAAATATAAAATTTTACCTACATTTTGTGCGTTTATACTGACTAGAGAATTGAACCACATGCTGTAGTTCATCTACACCTAGCACATAACAAGAATTAACTACTTTAGCGTATAATTAACCCACAATGAGTTAAACTACTGTGTGTTGTTTGATGACCAAAAATTATTTCTCTCAGTGTGTTTGATATTAAGACTTTCAATAATGAATATAGTTACCGAACAAAATGTATATTTGTATTAAATATTAAAATCTGAACTTTAGTGTTTCAGTTGTAGAATGTAGATTCAAGAAGCTAAATTAGCAGTGTTGCCACACCAGCCTTATATTCCGTCACGATTTACCATATAATGAATATATGGTAAATGAATATATAATGAATTAATCAAATGTTTTGTATTTAAAAGGAGGATTTGTTCGTTTATAACTATACATCAGCTAGACTTAGAAATACATTTTAAAATGAAATGGTTATTCATACTGTTCGTTTGTTTATATTTTTCAAAATGGTGGTATCTTCTACGGTGGAATTTTCGGTGACCGGAGAATTCGCCGTGGGAAATTTTGTCGTCGGAATTTTCGCCGCCGGAATTTTCGCCGTTGGAAAATCTGCCGTTAGGAAAATTCACCGTTAGGAAGATTCATCGTGAGGAATATTTAAATAATTTTTGAATAATAATGTTACTGAATATATTTATTTCTATGTATGGTAATAACTATATGGAAATAACATAAATAATAATGTATGACTAAACTTAATACATTCCTATTTATTCCTCATATTACGTTAGAATCGCAGCAACGAAGATTTTTATGGATTCTAAAATAGAAATGAATGGAATTTTGGTTTAGAGAGATAACATACACTCACAAGAGAGATATTTTAAATGTAGCATTCTTATCACTGTACTACCTTGAAATATTTGTGATATGCAGAATAATTCTGATTTCAAGAGGTAAACCGTACAATGTAATACCGAAAACAATAATAAAAAATAAATCAATCATCAGGTAGGTATGAAACTGTCAATAACTCAGAATAGTACAATAATTAGAAAAGCTTTATCTTAAATTCACAATATTAAACACACAGGAGCACTCAACACATTCAAGAGGAAGTGACGCAAACCGACTAGGATTAGACAAAACACAGCTGACTATCACTAGTGATCTTATTCATCTTTACTGAACATTTTTAACAAAGAAATTAGCTTCGACTATTTAGTCAACCAATCAAAACACTCAAAATGGTATACAGCGACCTCTCTTGACTCAAAATTATACGATTACTGATTAAAATATAAATTGCATATTTTAACAGTTACATAAATTTTAGGAATCTTAGTTTTATCAGATATACAATATTACATAATCACCTACTATTAATATTTACAATTATAAATTCTTATATTAGTTATTTAAAAAATTGGTTTACTTTATGATTACCAATATTTTTTATAATACTTATAGGTATTTGCATAGTTATGTCATCTATAATTTATTCTTCACGGAGAATATTCCTCACGGTGAATTTTCCTAACGGCGAATTTTCCTACGGAGAAAATTCCCACCACGAAAATTTCTACAGCGAACTTTCCCACGGCAAAAGTTCCTAGAACCGGAATTTTCCACATCTGGCATTATACGCCGGTGGAATCTCCCATGGCGGAATCTTCCTTGTGGATCTTTCCGCGGGGGAACTTTCTGCGGCGGAATTTACCGAACACAAATCGGTTGTATACTGTATAGTATGAAAGATTCATCATTGTAATGAAAACATGATGGTAATTAATATAGCAATACAATAATTTAGTTAGTAAAACTATGGTAGTGCGGAATGGTTATTACCCGATTTAGTACATGAACAGTTAACTATTAGAGCATATCTATGAATATATTTAATGTTCTCCAATATAGACACAATAAATCTCCTAGATTAAAAATAGATTCAAGGAATAATAACTTTGTTTATGACTATTATCGAATACTTTCAGGTATCAGGAAGCTGAAAGTCTCAGTTTCGTTATTTTTCGACTGTGGAAGTGACCGGAGAATTTTAAGGCGTTTACACTGTGGGCGTCACTGCCAATCACACCTCTCCACCTCCACTCCATCCCTATAGTTCCGGTGACTGACGTTCAGACTATAAACAGTTGGTCAGTGTTGCTGAACTACACAGATTGGCTTTAGTCACCAGATAAACCTTTATATTACATATTTAATATTTGTTTATATTGTTTATATTTAAATTGTATTGTGTATATTTAGTCATCACAATGTAACTTAATGAAATAGCTTATGTAAATCGAAAATGATCTTGATTATCAATGTGCATCTTATAATTCGATGACATTATCAATAATTAAAATAATTGAATGGGTTCCAGTTACATTAATATATGTTTACTGAGAAATTATTGTGAAATGTTTCTCGTTCATCCTCTTTTATTTAAATAAAAAATCTATTCCATATATCACAATTAGCTATGATCTCTTGCGATGATTTTTTCAGTATTATTTATGTTCAAAAAATAAAACTTATCATTAATAAATTGATACACATTGGTTCATCATATTTAAAATATGAAAAAAGTCTAATAAAATTAGGAAAACTATAGCACACTACCTTTTATCATCGATCTGTGGTGTGTGACTGACAATCACTCAACTCGTCAACCTATGGCTAGTAGCATTGACAGATTCCATAGCGTGGACGTGATGAAGAGAGCAAAAGAGAGCAACTTTTGTGGTGGGGAGGGAGGGAATGTTGTGATTGACACTCACGTCCACAGTCAAAACTGATAGTGTAAACGCAGCTTAATTAGCCGCTGTTATGTTTACTCAAACCAGCTCGTAAATCAATGGAATTAAAACGCCGAGATTGGGTGACTATGGATGAGATTTTAAAAGTTATTTTGTGATAGTAGAACTGCATTCTCCTGAGAGATGACAATGCACTCTATGATAGAGTAAACTGCACTGCGTGATGGTGTTTACTGCACTTTGTGATGGTGTGAACTGTAATGAATTATGGTGTGAAATGCACTGTGTGTTGGTGTGAACTGCACTGTGTGATGGTGTGAACTGCACTGCGTGATGGTGTGAACTGCACTGTGTGATGGTGTGAACTGCTCTGCGTGATGGTGTGAACTGCTCTGCGTGATTGTGTGAACTGCACTGTGTGATGGTGTGAACTGCACTGTGTGATGGTGTGAACTGCACTGTGTGATGGTGTGAACTGCACTGTGTGATGGTGTGAACTGCTCTGCGTGATGGTTTGAACTGCACTGTGTGATGGTGTGAACTGAACTTTGTGATGGTGGTGTGAACTGCTATGCGTGATGGTGTGAACTGCACTTTGTGATGGTGTGAACTGCACTGTGAGGTACGAGTCACTTTATTGTGAGGAATGAATCACTGCACTGTGAGGTATGAGTCACTGCACTGTGAGGGATGAGTCACTGCACTGTGAGGTAAGAGTCACTGCACTTTGAGGTATGAGTCACTGCACTGTTAGGTACGCGTAACTTCATTGTGAGGTACGCGTCACTTCTTTGTGAGGTACGCGTCACTTCATTGTGAGTTATGAATCACTGCACTGTGAGGTATGAGTCACTGCACAATGAGGGATGAGTCACTGCACTGTGAGGTAAGAGTCACTGCACTGTAGGTATGAGTCACTGCATTGTGAGGTAACTGTCACTGCACTGTGAGGTATGAGTTACTGCACTGTGGCGTATGCGTCACTGTACTGTGAAGGATGAGTTACTGCACTGTGAGGTATAAGTCACTGCACTGTGAAGGATGAGTCACTGTAGTTTGTGATGGTGGAACATACCGTTTATTATTATTTCTAATAGTAAAGTCTGTTTCATTTCTATTTCCTTGAGTAAACAATCTGCTCAAACGCTGTGTAATTTACATAATTAATCCCATTTGTCTTGTGTTTGTTTCTATTCTCTCTATGATAACACAAATGAAAGCATTCTTAACAGCTCTTTCATAAATACCATACCTGCTTAAGCAAACAAAATCTTTTCTGATGACGAACAACAAATACGTTGCTGTCAATGTGATGTCAAGTTGAGTCAACTCATTTGCGGTAATTAGTGTTTACTTTCATTGTCGTTAGGTGGCTTAGTGTACCTGAAAAGTGCAGAATGGCTCCATCTAGCGGTACAAATTGCGACTTTGTTTAGCTTTTCACTGTTCTAATCTGAAGTAATTCACCCAAATTAATACTGTTTCAACTTACTTTATACTTTTTCAATTTATTAATGCATTAATTTTCTTGATTAGGATGATAAACTCCCATTAAAATCTGTAGAATTTGTGGTGTTTTTTTGGTGTCAAATATTGACTGAGAAATCGAGTGTGAGGACTGATGAGCAGTAAAAAATGGAAATGGTAGCATTTGATAGGCCACAGGAATATTTCCGTAATAGCTTTATTATTATTATTAACTATCAGATATTTGTGATGATGTACCATCAGAAGAGAGAGTCACTGGATGATGGTACTTCCTCAAATTACAGTTTTCTAATTTCCTATTTCTTCAAATCTTCTAAATTGGTCATCGAGTACCCACACCATCCTAAAATATCTAGAAGAATTGGAATAATTAAAGTTTCTCTTAGTAAATGTGAAATTACTAAATCGTTAAAATATCATCACATATAACATTTTTCTTCGACTGTACATATGTATATATTCTACTAATATCCTCCCATGCTGCTTTACAGGGTGCGGAGAAAGTTTCCGATCATATAAAAATGTTAATCTAATGAGTTGTGATGGATGAAATAAAACCAAACTTATCACACAATATCTCAATAAACCCATTTAACAGTTCTATCAATCATTTTTCAATATGACTACCATTGGCGGCGATTTCTCTCTCGAGTCTACCTCTGAAGCTCTTTACTGCGGCACGGAATGTTTCTTGGGGAATTTTGGCTCATTGTCGCTCGAGGGACTTCTTCTGAGTTTCCGTACTACCTTGAGCTGTAGCGCACGCTTCCTTCTCCAAAATGGACCACACACAAAAGTCCAGAGGGTTCAGGTCCGGCGATGAAGGAGGCCACAATTCCTTCCTTCAAAACGCAGGAAAGTGACGGTCACACCAATCCTGAGTTTTGTTCACTGTGTGCGAGGGCGCAGCGTCCTGTTGAGAGGTAAAAGGCCTATCCTTGAAGTGCTTCTTCATCTCGACTTGTCCTTGAGACAAAATATCCTCTAAATACGGTTTTGCGTTAACTTCAGCGCCTTCTGTGACGAAAATGAGAGGAGATCTCCAACTCTCAGAGATGGCAGCCCAAACCATCACAGAGGCAGGCTCTTAGTGAGGGAAAACAGGGATACTGTCAGCATTTTTTGCCAAAATTCTGTCGTTCTGGGAGTTGAATTTGGCCTCCACAGTGAACATTTTCTCATCCGAAAAGACGATCTCACCAGCCTGCGTGCCATCTTTCATTGCATTGAAAAGAATATTTGATCTGTCCAGCCTCTTCTGTTTCTGCAAATCAGTGAGATGTTGCATGTCGGTCATTTTGAAGGGGGACAACTTGAGGTCTTCTTTGACGATGGTTCTGACACTTTTTTCGTTGATATCCATACTCTTAGCCATCTTTCTCATGCTTCGCTTGGGGTTCCTCCTTATGCGCTCCCTAATGGATTGATTTTGGTTGGAGTGCGTGCAGTGCGAGTTCTTTCACACCTGGGTCGATCACCTGTTGTCTCCAGTTCTTGGTAGCGTTTAACAGCATTCCTAACAGTTGATTTTGGTGATTTTAACAGCTTAAAAATCTCTTGGTTTGTCTTCCCTTCGCAGTGTAGCTGAATAATAGCCTCACGTTGACTCATTTTTACAAAAGACAATGAAAATTTATCAAAATTTAGACCTGGAACATTAAAGTATATGATTATAGGAAGAGAATGAGATAAATTTGGATAAATTTAGTTTATAAATAACATCTTTAATTTGAAAAATAAAATTTGATCGGGGATTTTCTCCGCACCCTATAATTATTCTATCCGGAAAGTTTCATGTGAAACTTCGTATGGGCTTGAATATTCTGTACTAAATTTAAATGTTTTTGTATTTACAGTGTCTTTTTTTTTATTCAATAAAGATTCTCAATCTCATTAATTACTCAATACAAAATATCGCCTCTTTCTGAGATCACAGCGCATGTGGTGACAAAGTTTGTACATAGAATGTCCTCAGTTTTGAAAAAGACTATTCGTCAGCGACAAGAGATGAGAATTGCGTCCAAACTTCCATCATTTGCATCGAGTGCATTTCAGGTAACAAATCGTCTTCTCTCACCTCTTAAACCTCTCTCAATATTCTTACTTTTCAGGAAATGAATTGTCCTCTCTCACCTCTCAAACCTCACTCAATATTCTTACTTTTCATCAAACGAATTGTCCTCTCTCACCTCTTAAACCTCTCTCAATATTCTTTCTTTTCAGCAAACGAATTGTCCTCTCTCATTCCTTAAACCTCTCTCAATATTATTTCTTTTCAGCAAACAAATTGTCCTCTCTCACCTCAAATTGTCCTCTCTCGCCAGGGGCCATCCTTGGATGGGCATATTGTGCCTTTTGATGGTCCCTTTATCCTTGTGACTCTTTGTGACTCAATATTCTCTCTTCCTAGAAAACGAATTGTCCTCTCTCACTTCTTAAACATGTGTCAATATTCTCTCTTTCTAGCAAACGAATTGTTCTCTCTCACCTCTTAAACAAGTCTCAATATTTTCTCTTTTTAGCAAACGAATTGTCCTCTCTCACCCTTTAAACATATCTCAATATTCTCTCTTTGTAGAAAACGAATTGTCCTCTTGCACCTCTTAAACATGTCTCAATATTCTCTCTTTCTAGCAAACGAATTTTCCTCTCTCACCTCTCAAACATGTCTCAATATTTTCTCTTTCTAGCAAACGAATTGTCCTCTCTCACCTCTCAAACATGTCTCAATATTCTCTTTTTCTAGCAAACGAATTGTCCTCTCGCACCTCTTAAACATGTCTCAATATTCTCTTTTTCTAGAAAACGAATTGTCCTCTTGCACCTCTTAAACATGTCTCAATATTCTCTCTTTCTAGCAAACGAATTGTCCTCTCTCACCTCTCAAACATGTCTCAATATTCTCTCTTTCTAGCAAACGAATTGTCCTCTCTCACTTCTTAAACATGTCTCAATATTCTCTCTTTCTAGCAAACGAATTGTCCTCTCGCACTTCTTAAACATGCTTCAATATTCTCTCTTTGTATTAAACGAATTGTCCTCTCTCACTTCTTAAACATGTGTAAATATTCTGTCCCTTTAGCAAACGAATTGTCCTCTCTCACTTCTTAAACATGTCTCAATATTCTCTCTTTCTAGCAAACGAATTGTCCTCTCTCACCTCTTAATCATGTCTCAATATTCTCTCTTTCTAGCAAACGAATTGTCCTCTCGCACTTCTTAAACATGTCTCAATATTCTCTCTTTGTAGCAAACGAATTGTCCTCTCTCACCTCTTAAACATGTGTAAATATTCTCTCCCTTTAGCAAACGAATTGTCCTCTCTCACTTCTTAAACATGTCTCAATATTCTCTCTTTGTAGCAAACGAATTGTCCTCTCTCACTTCTTAAACATGTCTCAATATTCTCTCTTTGTAGCAAACGAATTGTCCTCTCTCACCTCTTAAACATGTCTCAATATTCTCTCTTTCTAGTAAACGAATTGTCCTCTCTCACCTCTTAAATATGTCTCAATATTCTCTTTTTCTAGAAAACGAATTGTCCTCTTGCACCTTTTAAACATGTCTCAATATTCTCTTTTTCTAGAAAACGAATTGTCCTCTTGCACCTCTTAAACATGTCTCAATATTCTCTCTTTCTAGCAAACGAATTGTCCTCTCTCACCTCTCAAACATGTCTCAATATTCTCTCTTTCTAGCAAACGAATTGTCCTCTCTCACTTCTTAAACATGTCTCAATATTCTCTCTTTCTAGCAAACGAATTGTCCTCTCTCACCTCTTAAACATGTCTCAATATTCTCTCTTTCTAGTAAACGAATTGTCCTCTTGCACCTCTTAAACATGTCTCAATATTCTCTTTTTCTAGAAAACGAATTGTCCTCTTGCACCTCTTAAACATGTCTCAATATTCTCTCTTTCTAGCAAACGAATTGTCCTCTCTCACCTCTTAAACATGTCTCAATATTCTCTCTTTCTAGCAAACGAATTGTCCTCTCGCACTTCTTAAACATGTCTCAATATTCTCTCTTTGTAGCAAACGAATTGTCCTCTCTCACCTCTTAAACATGTGTAAATATTCTCTCCCTTTAGCGAACGAATTGTCCTCTCTCACTTCTTAAACATGTCTCAATATTCTCTCTTTGTAGCAAACGAATTTTCCTCTCTCACCTCTCAAACATGTCTCATTATTTTCTCTTTCTAGCAAACGAATTGTCCTCTCTCACCTCTCAAATATGTCTCAATATTCTCTTTTTCTAGCAAACGAATTGTCCTCTCGCACCTCTTAAACATGTCTCAATATTCTCTTTTTCTAGAAAACGAATTGTCCTCTTGCACCTCTTAAACATGTCTCAATATTCTCTCTTTCTAGCAAACGAATTGTCCTCTCTCACCTCTCAAACATGTCTCAATATTCTCTCTTTCTAGCAAACGAATTGTCCTCTCTCACTTCTTAAACATGTCTCAATATTCTCTCTTTCTAGCAAACGAATTGTCCTCTCGCACTTCTTAAACATGCTTCAATATTCTCTCTTTGTAGCAAACGAATTGTCCTCTCTCACTTCTTAAACATGTGTAAATATTCTGTCCCTTTAGCAAACGAATTGTCCTCTCTCACTTCTTAAACATGTCTCAATATTCTCTCTTTCTAGCAAACGAATTGTCCTCTCTCACCTCTTAAACATGTCTCAATATTCTCTCTTTCTAGCAAACGAATTGTCCTCTCGCACTTCTTAAACATGTCTCAATATTCTCTCTTTGTAGCAAACGAATTGTCCTCTCTCACCTCTTAAACATGTGTAAATATTCTCTCCCTTTAGCAAACGAATTGTCCTCTCTCACTTCTTAAACATGTCTCAATATTCTCTCTTTGTAGCAAACGAATTGTCCTCTCTCACTTCTTAAACATGTCTCAATATTCTCTCTTTGTAGCAAACGAATTGTCCTCTCTCACCTCTTAAACATGTCTCAATATTATCTCTTTCTAGTAAACGAATTGTCCTCTCTCACCTCTTAAATATGTCTTTTTCTCCTACTTGTGCAAACAGGCTGCTGGAAGTATTAGAATAAGTTTAGTTTTGAGGTAACTTTAAGCTTTCTTATTTATAAAACGGAAGGTGGGTAGCTGACAACTACTGTGGAGCGTCTCGGTAGGTTGCGGATAGCCGAACGGCCTGCAGATATATAATAATATAATAATAATAATAATAATAATCGGGATTGGATTTATTGGAACACGTTTTGTGTTATATTGGAACGAATTTGAATTTTTTTTGCGAAACGGAACATTTGATGGAGGTAATTGCACGCTTTGGTGTCATAACAGAACGAAAGTGGAGCATAAAGGAACATTTGGCTTTTTTAGCACATATTTGTTCGTTAGTAAGTAAGTATGTTACAATTTCATTCGTTCGTATGTTACATACTAAACATTTGAGTTAAAACATAATTTTAATTTTAAATAATAGTATTACCATTTGAACTTCTTCTTTCTGAATTATCAGGAGGAATTCAATTCCTACTATATATTACTTAATAATTAATTTAATGTTTAATAAATTATTTCCATTATTTATGCTTTAATTGATTTCACATCAATCAATATGCGTGTGTCGAATATATTTTAGCGATTTCAATTATTAATAATTCATGTACACTTCTATGTAATAAGTATCATATGCTTATTGCTCATTACAATTTGTTTGAGTCAAATATATTAAAGTGATTTCAATTAATTATATTTCGAGCTGAATTCAATTATTATATTTGAATTGAATTTATAAGTGATTTCAATTAATTATATTTCGAGCTGAATTCAATTATTATATTTGAATTGAATTTATAAGTGATTTCAATTTATTATATTTCGAGCTGAATTCAATTATTATATTTGAATTGAATTTATAAGTGATTTCAATTATTTATCATGAAGGAATTGAAATATCGATCATAACTCTCATACCAACCTAACTAATATACAAAAAAAGGGTGTATTTTCTTATCTTTTGACTTGAAAATCTGAAATGGAACAGCCAATGTTGAGTTTTAAATTACTTTTAAATTATAATTTCTCAAATATATCACTATAAAAACAGGAAGAGAACACGTTCCATTAGAGCCTGAAAAGGGTGCCAATAAGTGCTTTCAAATTTCATTTTGAGCATAACGGAACTGAAATGTTCTGATATGTCCAAAGTTATTATAAATATTATGGAGGAATTTAAATATCGTTCATAACTCATAAAAAGTTCATGATGTTTTAGATATTTAATGTATGTGATACTGTAGGTTCATTTAACAAATTAGACTATAATTTTTTTCCATGGACATAATAATTTAAATAATAAGAATAATAGAGGGATTTTATCATAACAATTGTTCCATTATGTTCAAATAGACAGTTCCAATAAGCACACTTGGAGATAACGGAACATTAAAGTTCCAAAAAGAACAAAAAATTTATTATAGTCAATTAAAACAGTTCATAAATCTTTTGAAATCATTTTCAGTTATATAAATTATACAAAATTATCGATTCTGGTACCCTTCTAATGATTATATACTTTTATTTGTCTATTTTCATCTTTTACGAGAGTAGTTAGCTTATTTTTGTTTGTAAAACTTCGCACAGAACTATATCGCCTTAGTTTATGATATATTAAGTAGACTTTTGAAATTTCGTTATTTTCTGTATTATTATTGCGATTTATTTTCTATAATCGTCACGAAAAAGGAAATCGGAAGAATAGCGCAAAGTACACATAAACTGAAGGTTTTTTAACTAAATTGGAAAATAAGAATTATAACGTGCTTAATGGAACTGTGTTGGCTTTTACGGAACTCATATTTAAAAATTATGATCCGTACAAAAAAACAAAGCCAAATAGTTTCTATCCTGTTCTTCGATATCGATTTCTCGATGTAAAATTAATTTTTATTCAAATTGAGCCTGTGGAAACATAGAAATATCCAAAACAAATTGACCCTACGCGCGCGGCTCTGTTAGCGCTACCACTGAGGCATGAGCATGGAAGCACAAAAAATATGATCCGTACAAAAAAACAAAGCCAAATAGTTTCTATCCTGTTCTTCGATATCGATTTCTCGATGGAAAATTAATTTTTATTCAAATTGAGCCTGTGGAAACATAGAAATATCCAAAACAAATTAACCCTACGCGCGCGCCTCTATCAGAGGTACGTCTGATAGTGAGCCTGAAATATCAAAAAGTATAATCCATATAAAAAATCGAGGTCAAACAGGAAGAGAACACGTTCCATTAGAGCCTGAAAAGGGTGCCAATAAGTGCTTTCAAATTTCATTTTGAGCATAACGGAACTGAAATGTTCTGATATGTCCAAAGTTATTATAAATATTATGGAGGAATTTAAATATCGTTCATAACTCATAAAAAGTTCATGATGTTTTAGATATTTAATGTATGTGATACTGTAGGTTCATTTAACAAATTAGACTATAATTTTTTTCCATGGACATAATAATTTAAATAATAAGAATAATAGAGGGATTTTATCATAACAATTGTTCCATTATGTTCAAATAGACAGTTCCAATAAGCACACTTGGAGATAACGGAACATTAAAGTTCCAAAAAGAACAAAAAATTTATTATAGTCAATTAAAACAGTTCATAAATCTTTTGAAATCATTTTCAGTTATATAAATTATACAAAATTATCGATTCTGGTACCCTTCTAATGATTATATACTTTTATTTGTCTATTTTCATCTTTTACGAGAGTAGTTAGCTTATTTTTGTTTGTAAAACTTCGCACAGAACTATATCGCCTTAGTTTATGATATATTAAGTAGACTTTTGAAATTTCGTTATTTTCTGTATTATTATTGCGATTTATTTTCTATAATCGTCACGAAAAAGGAAATCGGAAGAATAGCGCAAAGTACACATAAACTGAAGGTTTTTTAACTAAATTGGAAAATAAGAATTATAACGTGCTTAATGGAACTGTGTTGGCTTTTACGGAACGCATATTTAGAAAATATGATCCGTACAAAAAAACAAAGCCAAATAGTTTCTATCCTGTTCTTCGATATCGATTTCTCGATGGAAAATTAATTTTTATTCAAATTGAGCCTGTGGAAACATAGAAATATCCAAAACAAATTGACCCTACGCGCGCGGCTCTGTTAGCGCTACCACTGAGGCATGAGCATGGAAGCACAAAAAATATGATCCGTACAAAAAAACAAAGCCAAATAGTTTCTATCCTGTTCTTCGATAGCGATTTCTCGATGGAAAATTAATTTTTATTCAAATTGAGCCTGTGGAAACATAGAAATATCCAAAACAAATTGACCCTACGCGCGCGGCTCTGTTAGCGCTACCACTGAGGCATGAGCATGGAAGCACTAAAAATATGATCCGTACAAAAAAACAAAGCCAAATAGTTTCTATCCTGTTCTTCGATATCGATTTCTCGATGGAAAATTAATTTTTATTCAAATTGAGCCTGTGGAAACATAGAAATATCCAAAACAAATTAACCCTACGCGCGCGCCTCTATCAGAGGTACGTCTGATAGTGAGCCTGAAATATCAAAAAGTATAATCCATATAAAAAATCGAGGTCAAACAGGAAGAGAACACGTTCCATTAGAGCCTGAAAAGGGTGCCAATAAGTGCTTTCAAATTTCATTTTGAGCATAACGGAACTGAAATGCTCTGATATGTCCAAAGTTATTATAAATATTATGGAGGAATTTAAATATCGTTCATAACTCATAAAAAGTTCATGATGTTTTAGATATTTAATGTATGTGATACTGTAGGTTCATTTAACAAATTAGACTATAATTTTTTTCCACGGACATAATAATTTAAATAATAAGAATAATAGAGGGATTTTATCATAACAATTGTTCCATTATGTTCAAATAGACAGTTTCAATAAGCACACTTGGAGATAACGGAGCATGAAAGTTCCAAAAAGAACAAAAAATTTATTATAGTCAATTAAAACAGTTCATAAATCTTTTGAAATCATTTTCAGTTATATAAATTATACAAAATTATCGATTCTGGTACCCTTCTAATGATTATATACTTTTATTTGTCTATTTTCATCTTTTACGAGAGTAGTTAGCTTATTTTTGTTTGTAAAACTTCGCACAGAACTATATCGCCTTAGTTTATGATATATTAAGTAGACTTTTGAAATTTCGTTATTTTCGGTATTATTATTGCGATTTATTTTCTATAATCGTCACGAAAAAGGAAATCAGGAAGAATAGCGCAAAGTACACATAAACTGAAGGTTTTTTAACTAAATTGGAAAATAAGAATTATAACGTGCTTAATGGAACTCTGATGGCTTTTACGGAACGCATATTTTTTTAAATTGCTCAAATATCGTATTATACGTGACAAGTTAAGGTTTTTTGTTTTTCTATTTATTAATTAGGATGGTGTGGTACTATAGATTAATAATTTTTAGAGGAAATATGCTATTTTCAAAGAAAACAGAAATGCGTTCCGTTTCGCAAAATCAAATCCCGATTATAATAATAATACTCAAATATGTGATCATTCCCGCACAGCAGCTGCTATTGGCTGCTAGACACTAGTATTTGTGATTATTCCCGCGCTGGAAAATTATTCCCGCTTATTATACACGCGCGAGAATAATTCTTAATTATTCCCGCTAGCGCCAAAATGTTTCCCGCATGTTGCCACCTCGACAGAGGGAATTGTGCGGAAAACTCGTTTAATTTTTTAGAATTTGTAAATAAATGATTTAAATTATTGTTAACTGTTTACTAATCTTATAATAATTATTAACAGTTTCAAAATAGGTTGAATGAAGTATATTTGATAAAGCAATCATTAAAAAACTGTTAAATAAAGAGAATATTACATAATTGAATGCTTCGATGGTCAGCAATGTATATAGTGGGATAATCTTTCACTTTAAATTTCTAACTTCGGATAGCCATTTTTTTTTCTTTATCCAGGTAGAGAGACTAAAAAACTTTTCATTATTTTGTCATATCATTTTTTGAATTAACTCTCACTGTTACAACAATGATCAGTGATTTCTAAATGGTTTCTCTGAATAAAATTTAATTGATTAATATGATAAATTTTTAATTTATCAGCTGTGTTTTCTCATAACCACCTTTTCTTTACATCTCCATTATCAGGTGTATTAGGTGATAGAAAAAATAATTTCATGTTATAACTCTCTAATTTATTTGCATATGGTCATCAAAATAGGCATTAAAATAGGCGTAAATATTGTAGACGGCAAAATATTCTATAACCCGGATGGTGAGAAACTACCTCACATAATATAAATTTCATTTTACACACAAATTATTAGAAATCAATCTAGATCATCTCCATTACATTGTATTTGAGTTTTAATATGAAAAGTATAATTTTAACGACATTAATTATCAACAACAGACATACGGAAGTATAAATAATTAACCTCTGCCGCTAACAAATTTTGACACAGCGGGAATATTAAAAAATAATTTGATAATGCGCGTGAATAATACATTCCCCTTTGGCGCCAAAATGAAAATACAATTTTAAGTCAAAGTTCAGGACTTTTGAGAGTTCTCGATATAATAATTCAATAAAGGAGGATAAAATACATATAGTGCTATAGTGTTGCCTCCTAAAATACAAAAAACAATTGAGAAAATTGCTCTGAATGTAATTACGCGTGAATAATCTATATAATCAAAGAACTGAAAATATTAAAAGTTAAATATCTAATTAAATATTAGGTTTCAGGAATATCTGATTACATATTCTTGTTCACCAGCTCCATTTACATAAACTATCAAGTTTTCAAGATTGTTGCATTCAAATTAACCGAGAAATTCAACTTTTGTATAAAAGTTCGTGCTTAAATTCGTCAAAGAGTCAGAAATGCATTACTCTAGTGTGACTTTTCTTGACTTACTACACTTTTTGTTCATACTTAAAATATTTTCAGACTTTAAATGTTTTCTCTGTATTAATGAAATAAATTCACTGTTATAGCAATGGAAACGTGTGAGTCATCAAATTCTCTATTAAATAGTATATTTATACATGTAATTTGACTTGTATGTTAGCATATAACATATATGACACTATTATTTGAAGAAAATCTGCTCATAAGCAATTGAGGTAGTCTAAATTCAAGTTTGAAATCAAATTACAATCATAAAACATCCATATCACCATTAAAAAACAGTTATATGGCAATACTCCACTGATTAACCAATCAGAACGGCTAAATCATGTTTAAGTGTGATTAATCAACAATAGAAGAATTCTAATAATAACAACAACAATAATAACAACAATAATCGGGATTGGATTTATTTGAACTCGTTTTGTGTTATATTGGAACGAATTTGAATTATTTTTGCGAAACGGAACATTTGATGGAGGTAATTGCACGCTTTGGTGTCATAACAGAACGAAAGTGGAGCATAAAGGAACATTTGGCTTTTTTAGCACATATTTTTTCGTTAGTACGTAAGTATGTTACAATTTCATTCGTTCGTATCTTACATACTAAACATTTTAGTTAAAACATAATTTTAATTTTAAATAATAGTATTACCATTGGAACTTCTTCTTTTATTATTATTTCCATTATTTATGCTTTAATTGATTTCACATCAATTAATATGCGTGTGTCGAATATATTTTAGCGATTTCAATTATTAATAATTCATGTACACTTCTAATAAGTATCATATGCTTATTGCTCATTACAATTTGTTTGAGTCAAATATATTAAAGTGATTTCAATTAATTATATTTCGAGCTGAATTCAATTATTATTTTTGAATTGAATTTATAAATGATTTCAATTTATTATATTTCGAGCTGAATTCAATTATTATATTTGAATTGAATTTATAAGTGATTTCAATAATTTATTATGAAGGAATTAAAATATCGATCATAACTCCCATACCAACCTAACTATTATACAAAAAAAAGGGTGTATTTTCTTATCCTTTGACTTGAAAATCTGAAATGAATCAGCCAATGTTGAGTTTTAAATTATAATTTCTCATATATATCACTATAAAAACAGGAAGAGAACACGTTCCATTAGAGCCTGAAAAGGGTGCCAATAAGTGCTTTCAAGTTTCATTTTGAGCATAACGGAACTGAAATGTTCTTATATGTCCAAAGTTATTATAAATATTATGGAGGAATTTAAATATCATTCATAACTCATAAAAAGTTCATGATGTTTTAGATATTTAATGTATGTGATACTGTAGGTTCATTTAACAAATTAGACTATAATTTTTTTCCATGGACATAATAATTTAAATAATAAGAATAATAGAGGGATTTTATCATAACAATTGTTGCATTATGTTCAAATAGACAGTTCCAATAAGCACACTTGGAGATAACGGAACATTATAGTTCCAAAAAGATCAAAAATTTTATTATAGTCAGTTAAAACAGTTCATAAATCTTTTGAAATCATTTTCAGTTATATAAATTATACAAAATTATCGATTCTGGTACCCTTCTAATGATCAAATACTTTTATTTGTCTATTTTCATCATTTACGAGAGTAGTTAGCTTATTTTTGTTTGTAAAACTTTGCACAGAACTATATCGCCTTAGTTTATAATATATTAAGTAGACTTTTGAAATTTCGTTATTTTCGGTATTATTATTGCGATTTATTTTCTATAATCGTCACGAAAAAGGTAATCAGGAAGAATAGTGAAAAGTACACAAAAAATGAAGGTTTTTTAACTAAATTGGAAAATAAGAATTATAACGTGCTTAATGGAACTGTGTTGGCTTTTACGGAACGCATATTTACAAAAATATGATCCGTACAAAAAAACAAAGCCAAATAGTTTCTATCCTGTTCTTCGATAGCGATTTCTCGATGAAAAATTAATTTTTATTCAAATTGAGCCTGTGGAAACATAGAAATATCCAAAACAAATTGACCCTACGCGCGCGGCTCTGTTAGCGCTACCAATGAGGCATGAGCATGGAAGAACAAAAAATATAATCCGTACAAAAAAACAAAGCCAAATAGTTTCTATCCTGTTCTTCGATATCGATTTCTCGATGGAAAATTAATTTTTATTCGAATTGAGCCTGTGGAAACATAGAAATTTCCAAAACAAATTGACCCTACGCGCGCGCCTCTATCAGAGGTACGTCTGATAGTGAGCCTGAAATATCAAAAAGTATAATATCGAATATAATTATGAACGAATATTTTTTGATGTAAGCCGCTAATTTAATTTGTAACTCAGAACATAACTTTATAATTTGTAACTCAGAATATAACTTTATAACTTGTAACTCAGAACATAACTTTATAACTTGTAACTCAGAATATAACTTTATAAATTTGTAACTCAGTTATATAACTTCATGAACTTTGCAACTCAGATATATAATTTAGAAATATAACTTTGTAAAACTTGCACAAAATAGCAATTCTCGCGTACTTAATTAATTTAAAAGGAATTTTGTAATTACTTAAGTAAGCATTTTAATTATTCTAATTTAAAAACTTAATTAATAGTTAGGAAACTTGTAATATTTCTGACCATGTGTTGAGTTAACGATAGATTCAGAAATAATAATCTTTATGGTAGTTAATTTGACTGTTCATTATAAATCATGTTTTACTGAAGGAATGGTAGTAAATCTGGTCGATGTATATGCTATTGGTATACAAAGCCATTAACACTTGCGTGTTAAATTCAAATAATGCATTGTGTGTTATTTGTTGCTACTGTGAGTAGAAATACACATGTGGGTTGTACTAGCAACACCATAAAGGTTGTAGCCTTTGCTGGAGGGGATTTTCACTCCTTTGCAGCAATATATAAAGGGTTAGCATCTAGGTAACTCGTTCTTATTTCTCAGTTCTTAGTACCGTGATCATCGTCAGTCCAGAACTTGACTCCACCAAGAGGAGCTGGAGATGGCAACTCCGCTCCTAAGTTTATTTAAAACCTGTGTAGATAAGACTTTGTGATTTGTGATTAGGGTAAATCTCTTAAAGTCCATCTTCCTTTACTTTAAAAGACTTGTGTTAAAGTCTTAGAACTGTACCCTCCAATGTACTTAAAATACATTTAATTCTAAAACCAACCATGGGTGTTTTTACTGTTCCTTTCCTGTTTAATACCTTTTAAACCAACCTTTACCATTTGGAATCAGTTTCATATAGCTTAAATAATAAAAATGATAGAACCTGGAGACTTAAGTTGCTCTTGGCGAAAAGTCTTAATTATTCATCTCGTCTATAGTAGAACATAGGAGTAGAAATGACTTATAGACCCCTAATTAAGGAGCAAAACTTAACAAACTTTCCAGCGGTGGACCTTTCTTGGTGGAACTTTCCATGGTGGAATTTTCCGCGGGGGAATTTACCTAGAACCAACCGTTTAGTATCAAAGTAGAAGTAATGACTTTGCATGCTTCCAAACTGTCCCTATTAGCTCTGAGGTACTTTGTACCACTGGAACATGACTCTCTCTGTGTCCTTGTCTATCTTCCAAATATATTTATCCAATATTGTATGTTTATAGATCTATTGATTCGTTCAATGCCGTAAATTAAGCTTAGATCGAAGGGTTGGTTGTTTCAAAATCTACCCTAAAATATTGACGGTGATTCATATATGTAGATATTATAGCCTCAATTAAAATGGAAGAGTCACTAATTCGGGTATGTAATTATTATTGTGATACGAATGGATTATTTTAAAAGAAAAAATTGTATCGCCAATGTTGAAGATGATTCTTCTCATGTCATTGTAGATTATCATTTCAGGAAACTAGTTCATTCAATATTTGATTATTATATATTGTTCAAATATAACTTATTATTCATACTTCTTCTAACAGCACTAGTGCTTAATTAAATTTATCTTAGTGGCAAATCATATGGATGATTTACTAACTGGAAATTTGATATATAAACATGTGTTCGATTGGAAATTTAATATACTGATGGATTTCAAAAATTGCCAAAGTTTTACACAAATTTATTATACGTACTATTGCAGTATGATATTATTGGGATCCGGAAAATTTATCGAAAGCGATTGACCGAAAACAATTTATCGAAAGCAATTGATGGAATGGAAAATTGATCGAATGGAAAATTGGTCGAATGGAAAATTGATCGAAAGGAAAATTGATCGAAAGGAAAATTGGTTGAAAGGAAAATTGGTCGAATGGAAAATTGATCTAAAGGAAAATTGATCGCACAACAATTGATCGAATGGAGAATTGACCGAAACAAAATTGATCGAAAATGATTGATAGCATCTATTTACACTAATTGACAATGCTGACTAAAACCATGGATTACCAGAGAAACTTACTTGCAATATATTACAGCTAGTAGATCTTGTTACCATGATTTATATATAATAATAATAATTTATACAATAATAATTTTTGTATAAAATTTCTTCAATCAACTGTTTTTCTATAACAGAGAATTGTATGCTTTGAAATATATTATAATTTGAAGAACTTTAAATTTTCTTAGTTTTAGAATTTAGATAGTTCTTGATAACTTGTGAAATGAAAGTTAGATAATTAATCAATTTAGTATAGGCTCAACGTCTGTTTCGGAACCAAAAGCCATATCACTGACGGCAAAAAGGAATTAAATACAAGAGATAGGAAGAAGCAGTCAGAAAGGAAAGTGGATTCATGAACAAAGTCACTTAACACTGTCGGTGACAATGCTCATGGATGAAGAAAAGCTACTCTGTGAGTGCAGTCACTCACCAAGGAATGTAAGAAAAAGGGACACTAAGCACCGGTTGCTGCACTCACAGATGGAAGAAAAAAATGAAGTTGATCTATTCGATCAATTTTCCTTTCGATCAATTGTTGTGCGATCAATTTTCCATTCGACCAATTTTCCTTTCGACCAATTTTCTTTTCGATCAATTTTTCACTCGACCAATTTTCCTTTCGACCAATTTTGCTTTCGATCAATTTTCCATTCGACCAATTTTCCATTCGATCAATTTTCCATTCGATCAATTGCTTTCGATAAATTGTTTTCGGTCGATTGCTTTCGATCAATTTTCCTAGACCCGAAATAATTAAGTTGAAAAGTACTAAGGAAAGTGAATTAATTTTTCTTCGAAATTAAGTATCTTTTCAGAATTTATCTACACTTTTCCCCCACTCTTTCCCTCCATTCTTTTCTTTTTCCCCTCCAATCTTCTCCCAATTCATCCATTCATTTTTCTTTCCCCTCCAATCTTCTCCCAATTCTCTTCCATTCATTTCTCTTTCCCCTCGAATCTTTTCCCAATTCTCCTCCATTATTTACTTCTTCCCTTCAATCTTTTCCCAATAATTAGTCTGAGTTGCTCCAGTTGTTGCTTGTAAGCAATGCTTTGATATTTGCAAATTAATTTAAAGCAGAATTTGAACTTTGCGCAACTCGTGTTACTCCGTAAAGTGAATTCTATAATGGCTTTTATGTTATTCTCTACACTGGCTAATTGTTTTCCTTGGACTCTTGCATGAAGAATATTCAAATAACAAACAATATGTTGTTTGAGACGTACATGTTTGTGATGTCAATTTCAAATAACATTTCTGACTAAATTAATAATTAATATCATGGCCTTTGAATATATAATTGAAAACTGATTCAAATTTCAAGGAAACAAATTATTCATTGAATATATATTTTTTTATGTATACGTAATTATAAAGGATGTACAGTGAACCAGTTTCTATGTTAAGGGGATCGATACGTATCAGAAAAGTAAAATAATCATAAAAAATTGTATTTAGACACACTAATATGAATATGACTTGTCTGTAGCGACTACAGTGGAGATGAGAGATGGAAGATTGGTTAGAAATGAATCCTCCTTATGCACCTCATATGAGTTGATTTGGAAAAAGTCAACCATCCTTGCACTCTAGGCTACAATAAGAATAAGAAGTGAGTACCGCACTTATTTTTGTACAAGGAGCATATGTCGCTTGTCTAAGAAACAAATTATTTAGACCGAAATAACCTGATAGCTGTTTTAGTCTCTCCTGAACCCTTACAGTTTTGGATGATTGACGCTCTATTTCTCTGTCGGTTTCTGTGTTAGAGAGACGTGACGAGACTCGTTTGAAAGAGTGAGAGGTGTTCTATAATATAACATAGAATTTTCATAAGATATCTTAATTAGAATTAGGTATATTATATCTAAAAGAATTCGAAAAAAAGTTTTTTTTTTTTCAAATGTAACTTTTAACAAAAAAAATAATTACATATCTCTATGTTATATCGTGGATCAACTTTTCCTCTTTCAAACGAATCCTGTCTTATCTTTCAAAGGGATTTTTCTGGAATAGAGCGCTTAAGTTACCCCTGAAATGTTCGTTTTCAATTTGAAAAACTTATTTTCTTATGTTTTTGTCCAAATATTAGCATGAACAAAAAGACTATTTTTATTGTTCTACTTGTATACGAAATTTCAGAACTTTCAGAAATTCAATTTAAGAAATTCTAAAACACAACAATCCCCTTAATATAATTTCATGATAATATAAACTGTCCTTGTAATATTCTAATATTCTTTCTCTAATTTAATGATTTAGAAAAGTGCTACTCTCAAATTTAATGATTTAGAAATGTACTATTCAATTAATACCCAATGAATTATCGCCTTTATAACACATATAACATCTCTAAGTTTTCTTATAGATAGTTTCACAATATAATCTATCTGCACGAAATTACTGAACAGAAGAACAGATATGTGAAGAATGTTGCTCAATAAGGAACACACTGATGCATTTCTATCTTTTTTGTGGCACTCAAATCCATCCACTCTGCAAACCAAACAAGAATGACTATGAGGGCCCTTGTACAAATTATTGGGAAGTAGAAGTACTTACTCCAGTCGGTAAACTAACAGCGATACTTAGTGAGACCCTGTTAAAGGAAAGATTGTTGTGAAACACTGCTTCACAATTAGAAGCTATTCTCGACAATCTGTGGGTAATTATTGACACTACTCACGGGGGAAACTGTTTCTCAAACTGAACAATCAAGAGTTCACATATATCAATGTACGTATATTATCATACCAAGTATTATGTCTACTTTTTACAGTACTTACTACAGCAGTATTGGGTTCATGTTTCTAAATCCCTTCAAATACAGTATAAATAACAAGCAACATCCACAATAGTTTACTTAATCAATCTAAACTCTAAAGTGGGTAACCCATCGATATTAGTGAAAATTATCAATCTTCTTTTTATTGCTGAAATGTCAATAATGTCCCAAAAGACACTTCTCGTCTTTTTAAATTTATGAAATAACTGCTTCAGTTTTTTCAAAAACCAAATCCAAAATTTAAAAACTTATGGGAATAATTGTTTTTTTGAAGTTACATATACCATACCAATAAATTTCTCCTGTGATCTCCTATGGAGTGAGAGTGTCGTTGACTGTGCTAAGACCGGCCATACACTATCATGTCCACCTGACAGGTACGCATCCCAATCAGAAAATTAAGGTTGGCAGAAAAGCCATTATGATCAGGCTGCCGTACCCAATATGGTTGGCAATATAGGTGCCAAAAGTCCGCTATGACGACCATAATTATGGTTGGTTAGCCAACCATAATTATGGACGTCAAATCGGACGTCAAATCCTTAGTAACAAGAGGGAAAAGCTACTTGAATTGAGGTGTAACTTGGTTTATAATAACTTGAATAATTATTGTATAATATCGTGATTTTATATTTCAATTTAAAAATAATTTGTGGAAAATATATTTGAATGTAGTAAGTTGTTGGAGTAATTTTGTTAATAAATATTTTTAAATTCAATATTGTGAAGAAATTTTCGTGAATTTTAGTAAACTTTTCAAATTCGAAACATAAAAATCTTATTATATTTTTGTTGATTAGTTATTCCTGGTCGTTAATAAATAAGAATAAACGAGCATGAGCAGTCAGATTTAGAGTGTTCTCTAAACCGAAGCAGAAAAATGGTGTGCAGTTAACTATTTGGAGCTGCATATTACCCAACTGCATCGCCTCCTTTGAAATGCTACACCTATCTTGTCGAGAGAATATTGAGAGTTGTTCAAAGGCGATAGAAAAAAATTCGTTTGCTACAAAGCCTTCAATGCAAATGATGGAAATTTAGACGCAATTCTCATCTCTAGTTGCTGATGGATCGTCTTTTCAAAATTGGGGAAATTCTATGTACAAAGTCTGTTCAGAAAGATGGGATATTTTATATAGAGTAATTACTTAATTAGTAGAATATTATATTTATATGTGTATGTTTATTTCGTTTCAAAGTATATATTATTAGAAATATATTCTGAAATAGAATTCTTTATTGAAGGATATATTCAATATTCTAAGACTGTAAATAATGTATCGTATAGAGAGTAAATAATTTAGAGTCCTATGATGTAATGCGATAACTATAAGGATCCGGAATTTAATAATCGATATATTGAATATAAAGCAGCATGGAAGGATATTATTAGAATATATATGTGCAGTCGAAGTGTTATCTGTGTTGGTTTTTATAACAATTTAGTAATTTCAGATTTACTATAAGAAACTTTAATGATTGTAATGATTGTAGATCATTTAAGATGGTTACACGATGACCAATTCAGAAGAATTGGAAAATATAGGAAATTAGAAACTGTGATTTGAGAAATATCTACCATCATGTAATAGTGATTCTTTCCTCTGATGGTAAATCACCATAAATATCTAATAGTGAATAATAATAATAAAGTTATTACGGAACTATTCCTGTATCATATCAAATGCTACCATTTCCAATTTTTACTGCTCTAACGCATTCTTTTGAAGTATTCAAACTAAATATTCGACACCAACACGGATGCCACAGACTGCCTAACGACTGAAATATCGAAAATAATTCCAGAGAGTTGGACAACGAGAAACCTGTTCTCTCTGTGCGGTATTTACTTTTAGAGAATAAACAACTTGGTAACGAATATCGGTAGAGATATATTGTAAATGTCTTGGTGTGCGGATAGAGTATCGAAAAACAAAGTATCGAAAAACAAAATATCAAAAAACAAAGTATCGAAAAACAAAGTATCGAAAAACAAAGTATCGAAAAACAAAGTATCGAAAAACAAAATATCAAAAAACAAAGTATCGAAAAAAAAAGTATCGAAAAAAAAAAGTATCAAAAGACAAAGTGTCTTAAAACAAAGTGTCGAAAAAAATAAGTATCGAAAGACAAAGTAACGAGAAAAAAGTATCGTAAGACAAAGTATTGAAAGACAAAGAATAAAAAGACAAAGTATAGAAAGACAAAGTATAACAGTACATAGTATAGAAAGACAAAATATAATAAACGAAAGTATAGTGAGACAAAAACGGAAGGAAATAGCATAGAAAGAGATGTGTTGAAAAATTGAAATATAGGGAGAGGTGTGCCTCCCTGGCCTTGTTCGATAAAGACAAAATGATCCCACCTACAATTGATCCCAGGACAATTGGGTCCCCAAGACAATCTTGATTTTCAGTAATAATATCCAGAGCTGAGCGCGCGAACCTTTTTTATTCTCCGAATCCGAACCCGAATCTTCGTCAAATTGGGTTCCGAACCTCCGTATAGCAAATCCAATTTTGAAAATTTCGGTCCGAACATTTTTTCCGAACCGAACATCTATTCCGAACATTTTTACGATAACCTTGTTTTCTTTAGGTATATATTTTATGTATAAAAAAATAAAAAAACGACAGTCTACTCATTTATTTACGGCCCTATTACTAGATTATGTTTTCAAGGCTTTTAGGGCAACTTATTTAAAAAAACAATTTCATCAACATGATATTAATTATTTTATCATTAATTATTATTAATTTAATAAATTTATAAAAATAATTATACTGTGACTTCACATGACTACATTATAGAGGAGTTACACTGGTATAGAACTACTGTTTCATGAAATACAACTAATTTAGTGAATTTACGAAATAGAAATAAAAGATTCATAGAAAACTTACGAATATTTGTGGTAGACTAAACTAAATATGTTCACTATAGAGGTAACTTCGCTATACAGGAGTTTACTATACAGCATGATTTACTATACAGGAGTTCACTATAAAGGAGTTCCACTGTACTTACTACTTAATAAGTTAGTAATATTGAGTATGAGCATTAAGTATCTTTAAAGGTCCCTTCCAGTCTCCAATCCAATACGTAATTTAAGTTGTTATTCTTATTTTTCTTCTGACCTCCGAATTTCATGCAAAGAAAATTTAAGACCAACTCTGTCGTCATAATAATGCAAGGCAATGGATCCATATTAAAGTAACCAAGTATCTAATTAAGTACTTCTTAAGTTTTTACTATTGGTTTTCACTTTTTGATTTGTATTACAACATTTTTGAATCCGATCTGGAGAACTGATAATATAAAAACATTTTGCATTTTGTTTGAATATGATAGTACTAGACGCCGTATTATGGCATTCCCATACTCTATTTGCATAACTTTTTCTTCTATTCAATATATTAGAAAGGTCAGACAGTGAAGATTACTGTGAATATTTCTCATAGTTATATTTAATATCATATAATACCTATATATAAATTATAATCAATTCAATTTTAAAGCGGATAGCAGAATACTTGATTTTTAATTTTCTGTTCAACCAACCTACTTAGCCGTCAAAATGTCGCTCATTTGAGTCATTTCAATATTTGTTCTTTTTAAAACCTTCATTTGATATTTACACATTCATTAGTGGAACCAAAAGAAAAAATGTTCATTAAAAACAAAAGTAACAAGCTTAGACAAGAAACAAATATTTATTAGATGTTATTGTACGAAGCTTGGTGTGCGCAATCATTCCCGCACATATTTGATCTCGCTAAGCCGCTATAAAAGTTACAGTCAACTGATTACTTTGTCTTTCGATTCACTGTCCTAGTACCATATGTCTTAGTCATACTTAGTGAATCGTTGAAAGATTTTACTATCGTCTAAATAGGAAAATTTGAAATGAGAATTGGGGAGAAAATTCCATTAATAAATAGAAAACAATGAGAGATAAAACTAAACAAATGCGGAACTGCCGATGGAACCAATAAAAGAACTCGATCATTCAGCTATGAATATTTTTATTTGTGCTTCATTTAACATTTTTCTCTTTGTCTTCAAGAGCCACTCTTATCCACTCATTAATACTTTCCCTCTCTTCTTATATTTGTTCCTCTCTCAAATCTTTTATCTCCTCATCAGTCCTACACTCGATTTCTCTGTCAATATTTGACAACGAAAATTACCCCAAATTCTACCGATTTTAACGAGAGTTTATCATTATTGTAGCTAATCAACAAAATAATTGTATAAATAACTAGAAATCAATAACCTCAACTCTTAGATAAGTTGAATCAGTATTCATTTGGGTGAATTACTTCACATAAAAACAGTGAAAATATAATATATAATATTATATAGATAAGAACAGTGGAAAACTAAACAAAGTTTTAATTTGTACTGCTAGATGGAGCCATTCTGATCATTCCAGATACTCTAAGCCACCTAACGACAATGAAAGTAAACACTAATTACCGCAAATGAGTTGACTCAACTTGACATCATATTGACAGCAACGTATTTGTTGTTCGTAATCATAAAAGATTTTGTTTGTTTAAGCGGATATATACTTCATAAACGAGCTGTTAAGAATGCTTTCATTCGTGTTATCAATGCAAGGATAGAAACACAAGAAAATGATATTTACTACATAAATTATACAGCGTTTTAGCAGATTGTTTACAGGAATGAACAAGACTTTACTATTAGAAACATTAATAAACTATAGGTTACACCATCACAAAGTCCAGTGAGTCATACCTCACAGTGCAGTGACTAATCCCTCACAGTGCAGTTCACATCATCACAAAGTGCAGTTCACACCATCACACAGTGAAGTTTACACCATCACAGTGCAGTTCACACCATCACGCAGTGAAGTTTACACCATCACAGTGCAGTTCACACCATCACGCAGTGTTGTTCACACCATCACATAGTGCAGTTCACACCATCACACAGTGCAGTTCACACCATCACATAGTGCAGTTCACACCATCACACAGTGCAGTTCACACCATCACACAGTGCAGTTCACACCATCACAGTGTAGTTCTCACCATCACACAGTGTTGTTCACACCATCACACAGTGCAGTTCACACCATCACACAGTGCAGTTCGCACCATCACATAGTGCAGTTCACACCATCACACAGTGCAGTTCACACCATCACACAGTGCAGTTCACACCATCACACAGTGCAGTTCACACCATCACACAGTGCAGTTCACACCATCACACAGTGC
Organism: Caprella mutica; assembly: GCA_947561585.1. Classification (NCBI taxonomy): domain Eukaryota; kingdom Metazoa; phylum Arthropoda; class Malacostraca; order Amphipoda; family Caprellidae; genus Caprella; species Caprella mutica. The sequence goes on from CANNZV010000757.1 coordinate 93,694, forward strand.
AGTTCACATCATCACACAGTGCATTGCCATCTCTCAGGATAATGCAGTTCCTCTTTCCCCAAATAATTTTTAAAATCTCATCTATAGTCACCCAATTAGTATTAATTAATTGTATTAATTTCCTTGATTTACGAGCTGATTTGAGTAAACATAACAGCGGCTCAAATTCTCCGGTCACTTCCACAGTCGCAAAATAACGAAACTCTTTAATGTGCTAAAAAAGTCAACAGAGAAGCAATATCTTGTAGGGAGTGCCAAATCTATGAGATATGGATTTGTTTTCGACCAATATCTTAAAAAATATATTGTTTGTGAGACTATCAGCTTCCTGATACCTGAGAGTATTCTTAATAGTCAAAAACAAAGTTATTGTTCCTTGAATCTACCTTTAATCCAGGAGATTTACTGTGTTTATTTTCGAGAACATCTATTTATTCATAGATATGCTCTAATAGGTAACTGTTCATGTAGTAAATCGGGTAATAAGGTAATAACTATTCCGGACTAACACAGTTCTACTAACTAAATTATTGTATTGCTATATTTATTACCAACATGTTTTCATTGCAATGATAAATCTTCCATACTATACATTATACAGCCATTCATTATCAAATTCGAAGTAACGACTTTGCATGCTTCCAAACTTCTCTATTAGCTCTGAGGTACTTTATGCCACTAAAACATTGCTTTCCCTGTGTTCTTCTATTAGATACATTCTCCTGTTCCAAATACATTTATTCAATATGGTATATTAATTAATTGATTCGTTCAATGACGTAAATTAAGCTTAGATCTTAGTGAGGCTGTTTAGATCTAAGAGTTGGTTGTTTACAAATCTACCTTACAATATTGACAATGATTCATATAGATATTATAGCCTCAATTAATATGGAAGAGTCACTAATTCTGGTATGTAATTGTTATTGTGATACAAATTGAATATTTTAAAAGAAAATAATTGTATCGCCGATGATTAAGATCATTTCCTGTAAATTATCATTTCAGGAAACTATTTAGTTCATTTAATATTTGTCTATTCAATTTTTTTCAACTATAATCTATTATTTATACTTCTTTTAACAGCAGTAATGTTTAATTAAATATATTAGAAAGGCTATTAATTGGATGATTTTACTAGCTGGAAATTTGATATATTAAAGTATGTTCAAATAGAAATTAAACTGATGGATTTTGCAAATTTCAGCCAAATTTTATAGTAAAATTTTAGCCAAATTTTATAAAAATTTATTGGACTGTTGCAGTAAGTTATAATTCAGTTGTAGATTATAAAGGAAAGTGAATTCATTTTTCTTCGAAAGTATCTTCTCAGAATTTCTGTCCACTTTTCCCTATTCTTTTCTTCCTTCCATTCCTTTCTTTTCCCTCCAATCTTCTCCAAATTATCCTCAAGTATTTACTACTCCCCTCCAATCATCTCCAAATTATCCTCAAGTATTTACTTATCCCCTCCAATCTTCTCCAAATTATCCTCAAGTATTTACTTCTCCCCTCCAATCTCCTCCCATTATTTTTTCTTGAGTTGCTCCAGTTGTCGCTTGTAAGCAATGCTTTGTTTTTGCATATTAATTTAAAGAAGAATTTGAACTTTGTGCACTTCGTGTGACCTCGTGACGTTTATTCTATAACGGCTTTTTATATTATTCTCTAAACCGGCTAATTGCTTTCCTTAGACTCTCTGCATGAATAATATTTAAATGAATATATTCTAAATGGAACAATATGTTGTTTCGAGAAGTACATATTTGTACTTCCTATTTCAAATAACATATCTGACTGAAATGATAAATAATATCATAGCCTTTGAATATATAATTGAAAACTGATTCAAATTTCAAGGAAACAAATTATTCGTTGAATATATATTTTTTTATAATATTAGAGGTTATTTAAACTCTGCGTTGAAGATTTTTTTTTCAGATATCAAGCTTTCAAATATTTTTTTATGTATACGTAAATATAAAGGATGTACAGTGAACCAGTTGCTAAGTTAAGGGGATCGATACGTATCAGAAAAGTAAAAAAAATCCACAAAAAATTGTATTAGACACACCAATATGAATATGACTGTGATAGCTTGTCTGTAGCGACTACAGTGGGGGTGAGAGATGGAAGATTGGTTAGAAACGAATCCTCCTTCTGCACACCATAGATGGTGTATGAGTTGATTTGGAAAAAGTCAACCACTCTTGCACTCTAGGCTACAATAAGAAGTGAGTACCGCATATATTTTTGTACAAGGAGCATATGTCGCTTGTCTTAGAAACAAATTATTTAGACCGAAATGACGTGATGTTACAGCTATTTTAGTCTCTCCTGAACACTTGGTATTGGATGATTGACGCTCTATTTCTCTGTCGGTTTCTGTTGTAGAGAGACGTGACGAAACTCGTTTGAAAGAGTGAGAGGTGTTCTATATTATAACATAGAATTTTCATTAGATATCTTAATTAGAAAAATAATATATCTAAAATAATTCGATTTTTTTTTTTTTTTCAAATGTAACTTTTTAACAAAAAAAAATAATTACATATATCTCTATGTTATATCGTGGATCAACTTTTCTCTTTCAAATGAATCCTGTCTTATCTTTCAAAGGAATTTTTCTGGAATAGAGCGCTGAAGTTACCCCTGAAATTTTCGTTTTCAATTTGAAAAACTTATTTTCTTATGTTTTTTTTTTCCAAATATTAGCACGAACAAAAAGACTATTTTTCTTGTTCTACTTGTATACGAAATTTCAGAACTTTTAGAAATTCAATCTAAGAAATTCTAAACCACAACAGTCCCCTTAAAATAAGTTCATGATAATATAAACTGTCCTTGTAATATTCTTTCTCTAATTTAATTATTTGAAAATGTACTACTCTCTAATTTAATGATTTAGAAATGTACTATTCAATTAATATCTGATGAATTATCGCCTATAACATCTCTAAGTTCTCTTATAGATAGTTTCACTATATAATCTATCTGCACGAAATTACTGAACAGAAATTATATCATATATGTGAAGAATGTTGCTCAATAAGGAACACACTAGTGCATTTCTATCTTTTTTGTGGCACTCAAATCCATCCACTCTGCAAACCAAAAATGAATGACTCTGAGGGCCCTTGTACAAATTATTGGGAAGTAGGAGTACCTACTCCAGTCGGTAAGCTAATAGCGATACTTAGTGAGACCCTGCAAAAGGAAAGATTGTTGTGAAACACTGCTTCACAATTAGAAGCTATTCTCGACAATCTGTGGGTAATTATTGACACTACTTACGGGGGAAACTGTTTCTCAAACTGTATAATCAAGAGTTCACATATATCAATGTACGTATATTATCATACCAAGTATTATGTCTACTTTTTACAGTACTTACTACAGCAGTATTGGATTTATGTTTCTAAATCTCCTCAAATACAGTATAAATAACAAGCAACATCCACAATAGTTTATTTAATTAATCTAAACTCTAGAGTGGGCAACCCATCGATTTTAGTATAGTTCATGTCCATAATGTCCCAAAAGACACTTCTCGTCTTTTTAAATTTATGAAAAAACTCCTTCATTTTTTTCGAAAACCAAAGCCAAAATGGAAAAAATTATGGGAATAATTTCTTTTTCGAAGTTACCTATACAAACAAATTTCCGAATGATTGGGTCAAAAAAAAATTCTTTTCAAAAGTGAGTTGACCCCCCCTAAAGTTACATAGTAGTGTATATGTTAATATCTATTTTCGTATTATTTCCAGCTCATAACACACAACAACACGTACACTGTCTACAGATCCACGAAGTCCCAATTTCGTGTCACTCCACCTGATAATACTTTGGATAACAGCAAAGCTTCCAATTTGTAAAACATGCTGTCCAGAATATAAAATAGAGTCATTTTCTCCTCCAGATGGTAATTGGGAATAATGTGAAAATTGCCTTGCAGATTTTTTACATTTTTTTGCAAGAAACCGCTTCTCAAAGCATTTCTGTATTTTATGTACAAGGAAGACTATGTTTAACACAAGCAAGTTTGATGATTTTGTAAATAATGTTTCTTACTAATTGGTATCTAATGACTAATCAGGAATATATCTAAAATAGTCAATTCATCTCAGAGAGTAACATTCTAATTATAGTACAAACTTAATTTTCGCTTTTTAATCAAAATAACTTTTCTCAGTTTGAGACGCCCTAGTATATCTTGTTCTTCCTATAATCTATTGACCATAAAGTGAGTAACATCAGTGTATTTACTATTATTTTGATGTACTGATTTACTTCAAGAGCTTTAAAGTGTTTCGGTGCAATGCACTCATTTATCCCAGCATTCCAGTGTGATACACTTGAAATATGTGTACATAAAATACTACCATCAATGCAACTAAGAACAATTATAGACACTAAAGTGCGTCGTTTCAGTTGATCGATTCACCATCACGTCAAACCTCAATTTACATACAGTGGTGAAAAACACGAATTACATAGAACAAAAGCATCCCCTGTTCCTGAGATTTCTTACTTATTGTTGGTTTTCCAGATGAAATAACAGTTGAATATCTATTAGTCTAACTCTAAGTTAGTGTGATGCCGTCAAATTAATTACCTGCACAAACTTTCAGTTCAATTTATTAGGTCTCACAATATGTATTTAGTTTCTTCCATCTATCAGCCGTACAATCAAAGGGCATTTGTCTTCATGCGATTTGTTAAATGTTATCATTATTTCATTTATCAGCAACCAGTGATTCAAAAATAGCGATGTGAGGAACATAATACTTCATGCTCAGAACATCATGATGACCAGTAATAAAGATGTACAATACCGTCCAGCATGTCGCTGAGTCGCTTTATAAATTTAATTTAGGATAAAAGTATCCAAATTAAATAATACACGAAAATATTCTTAAACATATAGAATTGTGTAAATTATAATGTAAATATACGTATTAATATGATAGTCATGCAGAATTTCCTAACGAACAGTAACAACAAATACAGTGCGACCGAATAGTTTATCCATATTACAAAATATGATTGAATATTGCCATGTAAATAAAAAGAAAGAAAAATTTCGTAATATTCTAATAAATAATGTAATAGAAAATACATTATAATGTAAACATACATTGTTATTGGAAAAAATGATCTCAATAATGAGTGAAAATTGATTTAGTCAAATTTTTAGTAAACGAATACTTTATGCAGAATAAATAAAATTGCATATAATCTAACAATGTTCTTGCTTTCTCCTTTTTTTTATTGGACTTTGTTTCCCCACTGTCTAATAATACCTATAATTTGCATAAACTTTTCGTTCACTTAAAACACTGAAACTACAAAGAACTGATTTTTAATCATAATTTTCTATAAATTTCAAAGAAAAATAAAACATATAATAAGTAATTCAATACACGATAATCAGTTACTATTTAAAAATAAAATTGAAATTATAGAAATACCTAAAAACACCACAATTGCTTCTGGCATAAACTATCCGTTCGCACTGTATGCTTTTACTCATTCCAAGAAAAATAATTGATCTGAATATATTGAATGATTGTTAATAACCATTGATAAAACTCAACTAAACATCTTCAAAGTGTTCCAATACACAGTATCTTGAGTTACTGTATAGTATATAAAGAGGAAAATAAAAAAAATCATAGTTGCGCAATAACTGTGTTAGTTCGGGGTCACTCCATTCAAATATTTACTTAGTTGTCGAATTCTGAATGTAGATTGATTTCACTCGCCAATATCTCTGTTGAGGAGCCTTAACACCATGATTTTTTTTCTTGGCAATCAGAGAGTGTTGACTCTCTAAATATGCTATCACCTCTCATGCTTTATTTGTAAATCAAATCAAAATAAGCAATGTTATTCAAATTGTTATATCTTATCCGGTTCAAGGAAATTTCGGTCGTGGAAAACACGGTCTCAGTTTATAATGGTGTTATTAAAGAACAATAGAAAAAGCTAAAATTTCAGATACTAAAATGTGTAGTTTATTTATTGAAAACGAATAACATCATTAACAGTTGTAAAATGATACGTAACATTAGTAATTTTGACATTTATTTAACATGAGATTTGAACGGAAAATTCGGTCTCGGAAATTTCGGTCTCGGAATATTCGGTGTCAGGTACAAATAAAACTTATGAATTAATGTATAAACAATCATGAAATGTGCAGTACTAGCGGATACAGCAAACTACATAAGGGCCATATATGTTGAGAGGTCATTTTTAATTTTCGGCCACCATTTTATCTATATTTAGAATAATGTAATCGCAAATGACAAAAAATGTCATGCAATGAACTCAGAAAATTCATTTTATTTTTATTTTAGATGGTTAAATCATTTAAAAGCAAATAATACTTAGATATTCAAGAAATTATTACTGGTGTTTTAATTCCTCACACATCTCTTTATAAAACAACTGACTAACTCCCATCAAAAACATCCACTATACAAGCCTCCTTATCTTCTCAGCCTTCCTTGCAGTAAATTTATTAGCATATTTAGGGTAGGAAAGTGGAGACTCTGGAGACACCTGGCAATAATAACCCACTCGGGAGTTGATGGAAAGAACAGAGCACAAAATTTACATGTTATTACCAAACAGATGCATGTTTTTGATCTCACATGAAGTTTTAAATTCAAAATAAACATTTATATCACGTAATTCTTTTGCTGATACCTTAAAGAAAAGAAGAACTAAATTTTATAAAATAAGATAACGTAAAATAATAATAATTCACCTATTCCTCCACTTTCAAGTTCGTCTGAAATTCTTTTTGAATAAGTAGAATATTTGTAACTTCTCAGTCAATAAGACTCGAAGTTAGAAACATTTGGCAACTTAGTCTTTTGATGCATAGCAATGACTTCCAGAAAAGAAAAGAGAAAAACTCTCCACGTTATCGAGTTTTCGAAATATTTACATATTTGATGAAGAAAATTATATTCCCGGTGGATAAAAGTAGGGTAAACTACATAGACTTTTGTATTAAATTGAAAAAAAAATTGCTTCATGGTTTTTGTGGAATTTGATTTCTAATATATATTATATCATACGCTGTTAATTATCTGGTTATTAAAGAAAACTACTCATTAGATTCGGTTAATGGAGAAATAAGGGTGCAAGGAAAATTCATCCACAAAATATTCGTCCACGCAAAATTCGTACACGGACAATTCATCCACGGAACATTCGTCTTCAGAAAATTCATCCACGCAAAATTCATAATTTTAAGTAAGATATCTATCATTCAGATTCAGTGTTGACAATATATGTATATATATATATATATATGTAAGATATAATTGCATTTGCTTTAAATCTAGTTGGATGAAAATACCATAAATTCATCCAACAGTTATAACTGTTGATGAAAATGGATTCGTTGTAATATAATGTTATTTATAATTAAAAAATAAAGAAAACGTAATCAAATATATAAAATGAACAGCTGGACTTTTTCAGCAATGCAAAAGATGGGCAATATTTGTCATAAAATTTGCTGTATCATTCGGAGTTTATTGCAATACTATAGCAATATAGAAATTTAGAAAGTAATACAAAATAAAGAATTCTAAATTTAAATGGTTACATTCAGCCTGAAAATTTCAAATCTGTATGTTAATTAATAAATATTTTCTTGAGGTTATCAGGTCTTCTTAGTGCATCAAAATATTCAGATTTATCAACCTATCAGAAAATTCCCCACCCTATAGTATCCTAGTCATATTTTCTGATAATATAAACTATGAAAATTGCTTAGGGCTTAGAATAATCAATGAATAAATTTACTGTTCCCCTCTTTTGTCTATAGATATACCTAAGCTAAATTTAAGATATAAGATGCACATTGCAAGTCTGGTGCTTCTGGGGTTATACATTATGCATAACAACTCTGACTCTATGATTCTTGATGCAAATTAAAAGGATTTGTCAGGTTTTGTGGGACGAAATTTTATGCAATAGCTACCTGCTCATTCGATGCTGCTATGGCGAAATACATTATGTTGCTTCTTTATTTGAAGAATAAATTATAGAAGAATGTCCTTTTACTACCAGACATCCGTGGTAAAAGACCTTGTCCTTTAGGGTACTTTTGATCTGGCTTTAGTTTATTCAATCTGTGGTCTGAGGGTCTGATAGGTTTTTAAAGTTAATATGGGAAACAATAACAAATATGTTAATCGAAATTTGTATTCTTACTTTCGACAATGTACAGATGAAATAAGTACCACTATACACAGAGTAAACGATACTACCACCGATAGGCAGCACTATATCTGCAAGAGCAAACACAAGAATGAAGAACATTATTATTTTGAACAGGCCATAATGTCTCTTGAAAGACAGAATCAGAGTTTACAAGGGCGTGGTCAAATAACGTATGCGTGACAAAACACTGCAATAGCTCTGTTACAAGAATTTCTATGCATCTTTTAGAGAACCAGAGTAGAGCACACTCTAAATAAAGAAACAGTCTTATGTTCCTAAATTCTAATTAATGCATTTACCATACTGTAATTTCATGACGTTTATAGACAATAAATAAGAATTGTAGACTAAATCTGATCATCATTTAAAAATATACAATAATTTGTCTTGAACCTTAATGTTAAATATGCTTAGTAAAAACTAGAAGATAATTCGAAGGTATCCCGCATATTCATTTTACTTTGGAATATCGGGTACTGAATATTTATTTGTATTACATTAAAAGATTTTTAACAGTATTAATATTACATATTTAGTACTATTGACTTTAATTATAAATATAATTTATTAATATTACATATTTTTAATTGTGTAATTAGACTAGTGTTAGGCTAGTTTACTAATATCCCATTGCGCAGTTCTCTCCTTATTTAAAAAAAATGTTAACAAGTTTTATATGTTTAGGGTTTCTATTTTCTAAATGCCGAAATAAATTGACCTTACACTCTATTCAGATCATTACTCTTCAAAATATACTGAAATAGAACTATTAAGTTCTATCTCAATATTTCTCATAAATTTCTGTCTCATGAAATTATTTAGTTTGTAGTGAAATTAGCATTCTTCCTGTCGCTTTAATTTACTTCTTGCTGAAAGATTTAAAACTGTACCGTAATTTGACCCATTTGTGGAAAGTTTTCGATTTTGCAAATATAAGGTGTCACAAAAGTCACTTCACAGTTTAAAAATTATAATAAAATCTATCAGTGATAGATAAATCTCTTTAATTACAATTAAAAGAGGAAATCTTAGTTTTATTTCTTGAATATAATATCCTTTAAATGTTTCCCAGTCACATTTGAAAATGAATACTCGTTCTATTTCACGATGTTTTAACTAACAGATTTCAAAACAAATGAATTTATAATATATAATTCTTCTATTAGGTTTCTTTTACCTAAGAGAGTATTGGGTTTAATACGGTAAACTTTGGGGCTTAAGAGAGCACCAAAGAAAGAATTTGGGAGATTTTAGATCAAGCGACTTGATGGCCATGTCAAATCACTAAAGCGAGGAATTAAACGCTCCGGAAAGACTCCCCTTAGTAAGGTCTATGTTTTCCTTCTCATATGTATAAGCCGCTTCCCCTTCTTTGTACAATCAGATGTTTTGCATGTGAGAATTTTGCATTTGTGGTTCTGGTTCATTTTTCGGTAGTTCACACATGTGTCTGTAACGGCCAACCAATTAACATTTTCAAAAAAGTACGGGCCAATATCTCTTGCTTTAGTTATGCCGCAGCAAACCATAACCCTTTGTGTATGGTTTGGTAGCTCATGAATAATCAACGGGTATTTTGATGTATCGATTATTTTGTTTATTGGCATATCCTCCACATATGAAAATGTGCCTTATCTCGCTTGATTATAGGTGAGAGAAAAGTCTCATCGTTCTTTAGCTTAAGATATTCAGATGCAAATTCCAATCTTTTTTGGTTCTCTTCCAACTATAAACTATATAGTGCCACTAGAACTTTATATGGAAACGATTTTAAACTTCGGTTAAGACTGGTTGTAAAGATATTTCCTAGATCTCTAATTGTGTTGCAAGTTTTTCCAACTGATGAGTTGGTAACTTCTTCAACACTTGTAGCAATACGCAGAATTGCGATTCTATTTTTCCTCAATCTTGGCCTTCTGACGTGGTTTTTGTCTGATATCACTCCTGTTTCTTTAAAGTTTTGTAACCAGTGAAATAAAGCAATGTCTGGCCTTTTTTTAATAGAATGATCTCATAAACTCACTTTGTACGAAAATACACGATTCAATTTGTTTGAATTAAGATTCCACGATTTTGACTCGTTTTTAACTTGCTGGAAGCCGCCATCTTGAGTGAAAGGAGAATTTATAATTTAAACCTCCAATTTTAGCCAATTTGTTGCTGTGTATATGTTCGCCCAATTTGATGATTTTGCACAATCTCGAGAATACGCTGAACGTTTTCAAAATCCTAAAAACCCGTAGTTCATTCTCGCATCTAATATCATTTAATTTTATGGAAAACTCTTCTTAATTTAATTAAAAGACATTATTTTACATAAAAAATAAAATTAAAACGAATGAGGTTAATTCATAATGTTTGGTAGAATGTTTGATATCTCAGTAATATTAAAATAACAGTCTTGTCCAATTTTTCTTCAAGCAACTAAATTAAGCTTAATTACCAATATATTAGTTTTGATGAAACGGACAAATTAAATGCATTAATATTTGATTATCTACTCAATCACTGTTGGTCCTGCTTCATAACTTTTACATGTCTTGCACACTCTCGAGATTGACACACATTTTAGATTCTAAAAACGCGCAGCTTATTATCGAGATTGTACAAATCGGCAAATGGCGCAGAACATATATACAAATATAAAATATGCTATTTTGTTATCTCAGGTAGTCTTATTTATAATATAGATGTGAAGTGACTTTTGGTACTTCCTTTCAATGAAATTCTGAAAAAACTAACATAAAACCTGAACTTTTTTCCACTTTCAATTAAAGAATCACAAAGTATCTCAAACTTATTATTTTATCTCATTGCTAATGTAGGTGTATGAATGGATGAGCAACTCGTGATGTGTGTTTTAGCTTATTTTACTTACGAAGTTGCTTATTATTTGTCAATCTTCTCTGTTTCTAAAGAGGAATGATTTTGGTACATGAAGTCAAACCTTTGGGTTACGGAACAGTTTCTGTGTGCTGCAAAAGCAATACCTACATTCATTATATTTCTCAGAAACTCTTTTCACTGATTATTCCGTCCATGTTAAATAAAATGCAATTGAAATTCAAGAAAACGCTTAAAAATGTACATTAATTTTAATGAATTCGTTTAAGATGTTGCTCACAACTTTTAAATTATTTTAAATTATTTCAATATCAATAGTTCATTGAATATTTTAATATATAATGTCTGAGACCTGTTGATATTGCAGAATAAAAATATTCTTTCATGAAAAAATATCTTGATTGCAAAATAATAAATCATTATTTTCACGTTGATAGCAATTTATCTTCGTATAAAATAAATATTTTGCACTTTAATCAACTTTTTGAAAATATTTGAACGTTCCATCACCTTCATAATTCAATTCCTGATATTACCAGGGAAATATTCTGCATTCCTGTCCTTCCAAGGCGTGCGTTATTCCTGTCTGTCGCCATTCCAGTAATTACTAAGAGGAAAATAAATGCTGTTGGTAATTGCAGAAAATAATGTAAATACTAGTATGATAATCAATTAAATCTATTAATCACTCTTCCTTATTTTTTGTCGAGTGTTCAAATAGCAAAAATTCATTTTAAAATTTTATCACTTTAATTAATTCCTTTTCTGACCATCTGATAAATAAATAAATAAATTATTGTGTATTTTAAAACTGTAACTCATTTTAAATATGAAACGATATTTATTTAAACTAAGGTTTTAAAAAAGGAAACGCTTATTTCTAAACAAATATGCTATCAGAATTTAGCATAGATATAATGAATTCTGCTTTAACTTAGTTATTATAAACTAGTAATGTTATTATCTATAAACTAGTATTTATAACTAGTATTTCTAAACTAGTACATTCACACAGAGAACAGTTTTGTTGATACAAAAAAAAAAAGTAGGTTTTTGGTTGTATCAACAAAATAAGTTAGTCAGCTATGAGCCATCAAAATTTTTTGTTGCAGTAAATATACATTTTTGTTAAGGTTTTTTTGTTATATATAGTTACACTAGAATTTTTAAGGTTACAGTAACTAGAGCTTATTAGTTATAGTAACATTACAATAGTATTATTTCAAAAAATGTATTTTGTTATGTCAACAAAAAGTATATTTGAAGCAACACAAATAATTTTTTGTAGTAACAAAATCATCTTGTTATTTTAACTGAAAAAATAGATTATGCTGTTTTAATTACTATTTCTTATTTTATTGCATATAGTGTATATGTAAATTTGGCTGTATATCAATTAGTTTGTTACAAATTGTTATATACAAATTAAATGGGAATAAATTAATATAGAAATGAAGTGGAACATTCAGGACTCGAACCGACGATCTCCAATCTCCAGTCTGCGGCGCTAACCTCTCAGCCATCCTGGACATGGTAGAAGAAGGATTGGAATGAACTATAAGCAATATGAAAACATGCAAGCCATTTAAAGAAATTATAGATAAATATTATGTAATATTCTATTGATAACGTATCTTTTCTTTTTTATAAGGGCAAGCAATAGAAAATTTAAATTGAATATTTTTTAAAATAGCTATCTAATAATATTTATCAATTCCCACCTACCTGCCTAGTTTCTTACTAGGTTTTATTAATCAATACCTACATAGTGTGTATCATTACTTACGTAGTTATCATACGTAAATAAGGCTTCAGAATGAACTTGCTGTAGCTAATATGTATCGATATTTTTACCATTAAGATTTGCCCCAAGACTCAATGCATAACTTTTTCCCGTGTAAACCAGACGAGGGACATCACGCGTGGGACATACGTGGGAATATCGATAAAATAGCACTCAAGAAACACGTATAAATTTATATATATATATTGATTCTGTACGAACAATGAATACATATTGTGGTAACTTAAAATTCATATGAAGTCTAATAACAAAAAGAAATGGCAGATAATTATTACTAATGACAATATAATATTGTTAATAGTAAAAATATATCAACAAAAATATAATATTATTGTAGCAAAATTATTATTTATAAAGACAAAGGTAATTTGTTAAACAACAATGATATATTTTAACTGAATTTTTCAAGTTACTACTACAAAAACATTCTATTATAAATAAAAAAATATTTAACAATATTATATTGCTATCATAGCAATATTTAAGTTGATATGAACAAAACTTTTTTAGTAACCTTAACAATATTCCATTACAAAAATTGTACTGTTAACTTAAAGAAATATTTTGTTGTAGTGAAGAAACCTTTGAACAATATTTTATTGTTGATTTAACTCAATTTATGATTAATATAACAAAAGTTTCCAATTACAATAACCAAATGTTATCGACAAAATACGTTTTCTAAATTTAACAAAACCGTTCTCTGTGTATTAGAACTCCTCTATAATAAAGTCCTCAATAGTGAAAATAATTCTTTAGTTTGCGATAAAATGGCCATTAGTTTCCTAAGAACTGATCTCCAGTCATTACAGACCAAAGAAAATTTTTCACTTTAGACTATAGAGGCTACTTCTTTCTCAGGAAACTATACATTCACTATACAGGATTTCATTATAGAGGAGTTCTACTATAATAATAATAATAAACAAGTTTTCATTTAAACTATTATTTACACCTTTCTAACCTCTGACAGTGAGGGGTAACATTTCCCTCTCAATGAGGGGTAATATTTCCCTCTCAATGAGGGGTAACATTTCCCTCTCAATGAGGGGTAACATTTCCCTCTCAATGAGGGGTAACATTTCCCTCTCAATGAGAGGTAACATTTCCCTCTCAATGAGGGGTAACATTTCCCTCTCAATGAGGGGTAACATTTCCCTCTCAATGAGGGGTAACATTTCCCTCTAAATGAGGGGTAACATTTCCCTCTCAATGAGGGGTAACATTCCCTCTCAATGAGGGGTAACATTTCCCTCTCAATGAGGGGTAACATTTCCCTCTCAATGAGGGGTAACATTTCCCTCTCAATGAGGGTAACATTTCCCTCTCAATGAGGGTAACATTTCCCTCTCAATGAGGGGTAACATTTCCCTCTCAATGAGTGGTAACATTTCCCTCTCAATGAGGGGTAACATTTCCCTCTCAGTGAGAGGTAACATTCCCTCTCATTCACATCTCTCGAACTGTTTAATCAGAGGACTCAATTACTTTCGCAATGACATTGCATTTGCTTAATGTCATTAATTACTTATCAGCAAAATGTTTCAACTGCTTAATTAGGCAGTTCAATTAGTTAATTTTGAAGGTGCAGATGTACAATTGAAGTAAATGATAATGACTGCTGAAGTCTGCTGAGTGATGTGGAAAGACTCAAAATTACGATTACAAATATATATTTCAAATGATTTTCCAGCTGCTATTTTAAATTTAGTTTTTTATTAACTTTCTCTCGTCGAAAGAAATAATTACCGAAAGAAATATACTAACATAAGATATGTATGTGGCATATACATTTCTTAACTAAAGCATATACAGTGTGTTTTTTTTTCTTTGCAAGACTTTGAGCCCCCACTAGGAATATTTGAAATAAGAATTTAGAGGAAACAAATATATTTTTTATGAAGATAAGGCTTGGTACTTACATTACATTTAATACAAACTTATTAAGGTGTTGGAAATGGGCGCCAGAATCCTGTTGTCAAAGTCTTGCGCACTTTAAGACGCTCTTCGTCACCCTCTCAATTTTTGGGATCAGTGTAAATTCATCGCGGGTAAATTCATCACAGTAAATTCATCGCGGTAAATTCATCGCATGGTAAATTCATCGCATGATAAATTCATTGCATGGTAAATTCATCGCACGGCAAATTCATCGCATGGTAAATTCATCGCATGGTGATTTCATCGCATGTAAATTCATCGCATAATAATCATCGATGACATATAAAAGGAAGGTAGATAATACAAATAATAGAGAGGTAAATAAAAGATGATTTTTTTATAAAGACATTGAAACGTTAAAAACAATATGGTGCACCGACAATTGGGCCCAGGACAATTGAGCCCCAGGAAAATTGGTCGCAAGGACAATTGAGCTAACGACAATTGGGCCCACGACAATTGAGCTCCAAAACATTTGAACCCAGACAAAATTGGACAGAAGACACAGTAAAGAAGTGTTACTTTGAAATATGTTTTATATTCTCTAAAAATAAGTTTGTAATTTTAAAATTCGTCTGATATACTTGATAAGGTGTATATTAGCAAGCCCATTAAATCACATTTGTATACTAATCTCATGTTTCGGTGTAATGAAAATCTTTGAAGTATTTAAATAATTTTTATTAACTTGAATCATGTCACATGAATTTTAAAGATTTTCGTGACATTGAACTAAGAAAAATTGATGATTTGTAGGGAAAAAATGAGATTGTAAAAATACCTTTTGTAATACTAATTTATGAAACTCTTCTATATTGAACAGTGAACAGGTTTCAACAAATTCACATTAACTTTAATTCGACTTGTATGTTCCAATAATTTCAGCATAACTTGGAGAGCCACGGCCTTCTTCAATACCCACATTCTTATTTTCTATTGTCTCTTCATCTATATAAAATAGCTACATTCTTATTTTCTATTGGCTACATCCAAGCTCATTCACTAAACAGGAGTTCACTGTAGAGGTACTGTAACTAGGAAATATGTTGCTTACATGACCCATCTCAGAACAGAAAATTATAGTAATTTAAAAGAATAAAAACATTTATTCATGAAATGAATATGTTCTATTAAAAGATATATATCTTTCATAACAAGAATGTTTTTTTTTCATATTAGGAATATTCTATAATTTAATGATGCTCAAGACTATATATTTTTATACCAAACGCATATTGCCACATCCCTAGTTAGTACGGTTAATCTTTAATTAAGTTGATACTGTAGACTCTGAAAAAAAATGTGCAAATAATATATTGTTCCTTGGGCCCAATCGTCGTGGGCCCAATTGTTTGGGGTCCAATTGTCCTGGAGCCTAATTGTCCTGGGCCCAATTGTCTTGTGCCCAATTGTTGGTCAACGAAATAATATATGGATATGTTGCTAGAGCAAACCGTTAATATTAAGATTAAATTCTATCGTTACAACTTCACAAAAAATATATCTAAATTACTTTTAAAAAGATAAAAAGTAATCAATACCTCAGAAAATAACTAGAAAACCTGGTTCCCATTTATGGCAATTATGCTTAGCTGATCATATTTTCAAAGAAGTGTAGCATTTACTGTTATGTTGTTGTTCAAACTATGAGTAGCTACCCAAATACGTAATAAGAGAAATATTATAAATTTGAATTAAAGAAAAATATGCATAACTATAAAATAATAAATTAATGCAAATATACTCATATTAAATATTTTAAATTAAATATTAATTCAACGATATACATGCGAGAATTATTTGACATTCTATTACTAAAATCCAATAATTTGAAATAAACAACAGCACAGATTCGTACAAACAAGTTACCCTAATACAGCGAAAAATAAAGTAAGGTCAGCGCGATAATTTGCAAAAAGTATATTTAAGTTTATCAATATAATTTTATAATGTATCATGCGATGAATTTACCATGCGATGAATTTACCATGAGATGAATTTACCACGAGATGAATTTACCATGCGATGAATTTACCATGCGATGAATTTACGGCGATGAATTTACCGGAGATGAATTTACCGCGATGAATTTCCCGGATACCCAATTTTTGCTGCGTCATAATTTGCAGATGAGAATCCACATGATATTGTCAAATGAAACTATAGAAATGACAAAAAAGTAATGATATTTGTTGCAATTGTGGACGGAAAATTCTGTTGTCCAAGCATTCATTGATGACGACGACCCTTGTGACTCTGTTAATGGTTCCTATAACATGGCTTTGCTGAAAGACAAATTGTGGCAAACATTTTTTGAGCCACTATAACATGATGCTGATTTGGGTGGAGTCAAGATGGTGCTCCATCTCATTGTACATGAGTGGCTAAACAGTTCTTCAAGAAAACTTTCAAGGACGAGTTACCAGAAAAGAAACTGAGATCTTCTGGCCAGCACTCAGTAATAACTCAACCCTTTTGATTTCCATTCCTGTGCTACAACACAAAATATTTTGTATTTGAAATAACCTCAATCCATTCATGATAGAATTTAGTATGTGAAGCTGTTTGGTGCAAATTATGACGCAGTAACAATTGAGAGGATGACGAAGACTCGAAGAGCGTCTTGAAGCGCGCAAGACTTTGACAATAAGATTCCGGCGGCCATTTCCAACACCTTCTGTAGATAGCCCTTAGAAGTATTTTGAATGAGTTTCAAATAAGTTTGTATTACATGTAATGTAAGTACCAAGCCTTATATTCAAGAAAATACATTTATTTCCTCTAAATTCTTATTTCAAATATTCCTAGTGGGGGCTCGAAGTCTTGCAAAAAGAAAAAAAACACTGTACTATGTGCTAACATGGCGTGCAGACGTTTCTTCAACAATACGTTTCGTCGACAAATTTTCGTAAATGGGATATTAGCACACTCTATTGTTACCAAACACATATATTAACAAAATAATGTATCAAACGATTAAATTACAAAATAGGATAAGGGTAAGGAGGAAAACTAATAAATAAATTTCAATTGTTTTTCTACATTAATATTAAACCAAAACTACTCAATAATAACAAATTATCTTAAATTAATTTTATTTTTGGATTAAGTTATGTTTGAGATTTTTTAAGTTTAAAACAATTTCCTCTCAATAATTTACGTATCATAATAATAAGATTTATATCGTCAGATTTGTCATTGACAAGCCATTATCAGTAGGTAAATGCCCACTGTTCGACTACAGCGAGTGTTTGGTAATTGAATGGTAATCCTAGATTGAATTGCAAGATTTCATATAAAAAAAAGACCGTTGAATGTTTATTAATATTTTAGATTATTTTTTCAACACAAAAGTGATTCTTAGAAACAAGTAGTTGGCTTAAAATATAAAATGAAACGGTATCCCATTTTCAAATTTTGATATAAAAAATATTAAAAACCTCTCCAAGAAAAATAGGAGTTTATTCCATAATATTGTAGAACTAATATATTATTATTAATAATCTCATAAGTACTCGAAAAGACACCTTTACCCGAGCAAACATGGCAAGATACTAATAGGCAGTTGTGACACAAGGCTACTTATAGACAAAGAATTAAATTTAAGAATGCTCTTTGTGTTTGGATATAGTCTTTAGTTTTAATGATTTCATTATTTGGTGGGATACATTTTTAAAGTTTAGTCTTGCATGTATGGTATATACTATTTTTGAAATTACCTTAAAATCATTTGGTATTATTGAGTAATTTGTTGACGTTTTGTCGACGAATAGTTTTGTCGATGAAATGTCTTGTCGACGAAACGTATTTTCGACGAAACGTCTTGTCGACGAAACGTCTTGTCGACGAAACGTCTTGTCGACGAAACATTTTGTCGACAAAACGTCTTGTCGACAAAACGTCTTGTTGACGAAACGACTTGTCGAAGAAATGTCTCGTCGACGAAACATATTGTCGACGAACCGTCTTGTCGACGAAAGGTTTTGTCGACGAAACGTCTTGTCATCGAAACGTCCTGTGTTTTGTCGACGAAAGGTCTGTCGAAGAAACGTCTGTTAACGTAGCCCCGCCATAGCTTTCTCTGTGGGGCGAGCTAGAGTTATGTAAACTTTACGAAATATTGTTAAAAATAATTGGTTCCTTAAACCAGTTAAAGGTTAAACCAAATGATTTGGTTTCAATTTTATTGAAATTACAAATTACTTTATCCAATTTCATTCCAGGTGAAAGTTTTTTTCTTTGTTTAATTGATACCAATCAATATCCAATTGTTGGTTTTAAAATAAACTGACATCTGAAGTAAAAAGACTGAAGTGAAAAATAAGATAGATCGAACAATATCAATTACTCTCTCAGTTAAAAATAACTCTTATATTTTATAAATTGAATATTAACATTTTATATGAAATCTCAAACATTGTGAAGAATAATCAAATTAAATCAAACTTCCATTATCTACATTGATTGAATTTTCATTCCCTGGATGAAAGTTAAGCTGGGGCCAGAGAAATTTGAGAGGGGTAACATAAAAAAATCTTATGGCCTCACGGTAATTTTCTCACTGTGCTTCATCATATTATTAATTTAGTAGAGGTTCAACGTCTGCTTCGGAACCAAGGCCCTATTGCTGACGTTAAAATGAAATTAAATACAAGGGACTGGAAGAAGCAGTCAGAAAGGAAAGTGGTTCCACAATCATGGTCATTGGTCATCTATCACTTTAAGTGACAATGCTCATGATTGCAGAAAAGCTACTCCGTAAAAGCAGTCACTTACTAAGGATTGTGACGAAATTTAGCACAAGCACTGGTAGCTGTATTCACGGATAGAAGAGGTGAATGACGCCAACGAGCCTACCAAACACTAATTCTTAGACCTCGTAGTTGAAAAGTATAACCCCATCGCTACCCTCTAAAACTGAAAGTAACGTTTAAAACTGGTAAACATGGTGAAAATTTGAAGAAAAAAATAAACATAATATAAATTACAAGAGTTCGGGACCCCAAGGGACTCCACGCCCATTCTCTTCTATTCGCCACATACAGATTCGGCATAGAGCTCCTGGAACAGTCCACGAAAAATTCATCCTTGGAAAATTCATCCTTGGAAATTCATAGACAGAAAATTCGTCTGTGCAGCTACTATTTCTTAAATTAGGAATACAAAGAAAAATATCATTGAATGTTAACAATTTTCATATCTAAGAGATAATTGAAATCTCATAAAATCTGGTTGGACGAAAATTTAATATAGCTATATCCAGCAGTTGCAACTGTTGATGTAATATATGTTATTGAACGAATAACTTTTTTAAAGTTACTATAGGGCTTTTTTCAATCTATTAAATTCTTCCTTTAAAACAAATGTACTTTATTAAGTAAACTCTGTATGATTGATCAAATAAACTTTTTATTGTTATTATTATTTATTATTATATAATTTGTAATTTAAAATAAAAAAAATGAATCCAATATTTGAATCCAGTAAATGAAATTTTTCACTAATTCAAATCATGGGCAAAATTTGTCAAAATTAGCTATTATTCGGAGGGTATTGCAATACTATAAGTTTTATATTTTTCCGTCAATATCTCGCTATTTTGGCCTTTTTATACTACTTGTCACCCATCTTTTATTTCAATTATATTAGTTTGGATTAATTCTTCTTCCTTCAGCAACGCTGCGATAAATTTCCAAATATTAGTATGCTCACTTTTTATTGATGCTTTCATTATGGAGTGGAAACTTTCTATGTAGAGTTTCGATAATTCGCGGCAAATCACGTAGTACTCTCTCTTGAGCATTCCAAAATTCAACTTGATATAACATTTTTTTTATAACCTACATACAGTAAACTTCTTTATATCAAAATATTTTACATAACATCTTTGCTCCATTTTATTTAATTATACGAATTTTCCGTGAATTAATTTTCCATGGACGAATTAGCCGGTCACATCATGTGGGGGCTATCATATTAAGAAATATCCTTAACTTCTCTATAATAATAAATATTGACTATAGGAAATGAATACTAATTAATCTTGTAGAATATAAAATATAAAAGTATGAAGCATTTATGTATAACATGAAAATATGTAACATAAAAAATGTGAACTTAAAAATATAAACATAACAATGTAAAATATCAGAAATGTGAAATATCAAAATTAATCTTTTTTTTTCATTGAAAGAGGAAACGTGAATGTTTTCAAAACTACAGGTAAGGCTCGTACAACGAACGATCTTTAAAAGAAAAGGGTAAAAGAGACCAAACATGCAGCACGCCACAACAAACTCCTTATATTATATGATTTAACCAATATTCTACTCGTCTACCAAGTATCTAAACATACATTGATTATATTTAGACGTATTACAATTAACAATCAACACTTAATGGATTGTTTTTAAGATATACGATTTAGTTACCCTTTACAGAACTCTACAGAAATTAAAAAGAGGTGTAACTATCTTATATCCAGTTAGTTGCTAATATCTTTGTCCTATTTTACTTACCTTATTATTTCGTTTGTTCATTTATATGAATGAGTTATACAAATTTTATAATATTTTCATTAAAATTTTTATTCAATTATAATAATTTGAGGTTGTTCACTTTCAGGCTTCACATAGCGTTGCTTTGAAATGTTGTTAAAGAAAACTTACAAAGTTTTAGTCCCCAACTAAACTAATAATGTATGTTTCAGCAGACACTGATCGGTATAACGGCCACCTTTTCCAATACGTACATGGATACTGACCGTGGTACGAGCTTTACCTATACTTTATTATTGATAGTGTAAAAAGCATTAGAAAAAGCAGAAAATTACAAAAAATATCGAAATTTTGGTTAAACTGATAAATCTTTCAAAATCGATGCGAATGCGAGGTCTGTGCAGCAAAGCTAATTACATCTCCTAGTTATATATTTAGGATATCTTTACCTTTATGGTTCAAATTCTTCTTTATTTACATTTACTGTTTTCATGATTTACTTTTACGGTCCATTTTTTTTTTCTTTTCGCGCCGAAAAAGTAAATAAATCCTAAATTTATATGTAATTAAATATATAGGATTAAATAGATAGACTTTGAACTATGTCGGTATATCATACAACTACTTCTTTGCTATTTTATAAAATGGAGTAACATCATATCCAAACATTTCAAAATCTATCCTGTATGCATCAAACAGCTTTGAAACTTGTTTCCGAGATATCTGAGAGTAGAAATGCACTAAAATGTCTCTCTCTTCCTTTCTAAACATCCCTAAATATTTATCAGAGAGATCAAGAGTATGCATGCTGTGAGAGTCATTTTCCGGTACGTTTCTCCCCGAAGTTTTATGGGTCAATTTGTCTCTAAATTGCGAAAATCCAGTGATTTTCACCAGAGCTTCTATGTCCTCTTGAAAAGTCTCAAGCTTCAGGACGGCCTTGTAGTTAATTAAACACGGTGAGCAGATTTGAAAATAGGGACGCCAGTGTTCATTGTACTCCTCTGTAGCAGTGTTTGTCAGATATTCTACGAACTCAGGGAATGTTGGCACGTCACTGTAAAAAGAATTTGGAGGCTCTTCCTTGCGAAACTTCTTTATGATGAAGGTATTATAGTTCTTGAGAAATTTCTTGAATATAGTACGTCTGTCTGGATCATTTTTGCTGCATATTTTGTCTCTGTTAAGAAAAGTTTCATCAAAATGCTGCATCTTATCTTATTATTAGTTTTACAAGATGTTACCAGAGATTACTAATACCTATAAGCAGAGAGTATCCTAGCAAAAGGATGTCTCACAACCATCACATTTAGGAACTCTCTTGAATATTCGTCAGTTTCTCCTAACTGCAGATGAGGCATCAGCTTTCTGAGAACATTGTGCTGTCTGCTCCTACCAAATTCAGTAGTTAGGTTTTCTTTGCCGAGAATGCTTAGAAAAGACTCAACAAGCGACGTGGATGCTACTTTCGGTACCTGCAAAAAGTATAAAACTTAAACATTCTGATATTTCTGAAAAAATGACTATAAATCAAAATATCTTAATCTAGATGTGATGGTTCATATGATTAAATTCTGTTTTTTCTGTTTTCAGATTCGAACAAAAACATGCACGACATTGAATATCTTGGTATTAGATGATCTGAGCTCAGATTAAACATTGTGTAATATATGGTGCGTTCCCGTGATGAAAAACTCGAAGGACGTCCCTCAATTCTACGAGAACAAACCGTTCCCGTGATGAAGAACGTTCGTCAAGTTCGTGGAACTCGACGACACGGTAGGTAGTACGTCGAGCTGTCCCTCTTGGCAGCCGTGACGTGACAAACGTAAACAAACAAACGAATAGGGCGGGAAAAACACCTGTTCTTATTTGTAAATTAAAAAAATTCATAATTGACATAATATTACATGTTTTGAGATTAATTGATGATTAATTAAACCAACCAAACCAAATTAGTGATTGTTAATATCCCTAATTAATTAGTGATATTAATTCCTAAACAACGGAATCGTACACATTGAAGTGGTTGCACGGGAACGCTAACCGAGGGACCGTACTTCGTACCTTGAAGGAACGTTCTTTGAGTTCTTCAGCACGGGAACGCACCAGAATAAAAACATGTTCTAATAGTCTAAACATGTTCTACCAAGATCCAAAATATTGTATTAAGAATAAATATGTGCTAACAAATTTAAACATGTCTTAACAAGTCTTAACAGGTTCTAATAAGTCTAATTATGTCCTAACAATTTTAAACAAGTTTCTAACATGTGTTGTGGTACAACGTAAGCTACCTATTTTAATTAATTGATTAATATTCAATGATGACTTTTATTGAATGCATTCATGATTTAAGTTTGCAAACTCCTCCACCAGAGGGAGACATATATTGAAATAGTGTTCAATCGAATATTGTTCAGTGTGAGAGATAGGTAGGGCAGTACAATGTAGGTAGAATGTAGTTAGTGTGTTTTAAATGGTGCGTAAGTTAGCAGGTGTTCGCTTCCCTTCAGCCTCCTTAATTTGCGGGTGAAGGAAGCAATTCCTTATTTAGTACTGTCGTTCCTTTGTGATTGATTTATTCATTCTATGCCTTATTTTAGATTGGTGCCTGAATTATTCAGATTGGAGATCATTAGTTGAGATTATTTGAGACTGTTTGAAATTAGTTTTGCTAGTAAAAGTTATTAAGTTACAAAGAGTGGAGAAGGGCTATTGCAGTGCTGGGAGAAACTTTATCACCTTGTAATAAACACGAATCCAAAACAGTCAGGTGAGAAGCAGTGTATCTATTGCGAATAGTAACAAATAGTTTAATAATGTCAGAGGTGACGGTGATTGAGCTCACTGACCTAAATCCCACTACTGATTAATTTGGGAATATGTGCCGCTATTTGTATATTTTAACTGTTAGCAGAAATATTTTATATTTATCATGGCGTGGTGAATTTGTCCATTTTTAACTGATGTAATAAAGTTTTAGTTTGTTCTGATACCAATATGTGTAAAGTTTAATTCGGTAAATTTTATTGTTCAGAGTTTTTAGAATTTTTTTTTTTTTTATATTTCAGTACCGCGCTGTAACATTCTTTGAATAAAGCTCTGTTCATGGTCACACGTTTGGAATTCTCCTCCCGCATTGTATAGTACTGACTGTGGATGCCCTCTTGTCTTTGCGGGACGAGTACCTTGGAATCGGGAGTAGCAAGAGGAACCCTAATTTAGTGCATGTACACTAATTGAAGCAAGAGAAAGAGCTGTGGTGAAATAAGTTGTAGTTGAAGCTAACCAAGATTCACTACCATCTATCTTTACATTTACAAGATAGCTGTGGATAGACAGTGGGCAGTAACTTCTATTTTTCCTATATTTTGATCATATCTCAATTTGGAGAGTCATAATCTTACTGCGTCATTGTTTAAGCAGAAATATCACATTTTCTGAGTGTTCACTAACGGGTTGGTTTTTTAAGGCAAAACTTAGAAGATATTTTGTTATGGAAAAGCTAACCATTAGCAGTTTAAAGATAGCTCTCGCTAGCTTAGGTGAATCTTCGGCAGGGGCTAAAAATGATTTGCTTTGTAGATTGGAAGAAGTGATGAGAGAGAGAAAATTGACTGTTGACAAGGTTTTAGAGTTAGTTAGAACGGGTAAAAGAGTCGAGATGGGTGATCAGAATGAAGATGGTGTGATTCAGGAGGTGAAGTGTACTGAGGTGATGGTTAAAAACAATAGTGTCAATGTGGGTGAACAAGTGGGTGCCAACGATGATATTAGACCAGAAGATAGCGTTTCTCAGGTAGGTGCTGTCGCAAAGAAAGTAAAACAGAAGGGAGTAGGTTCTCATGTATCGATGGTATCTCGCGCTTCCACTTGCATGACATCGTTGTCAGCCTTAGAAAGAAGAAGAGTAGAAGTTAGGAGAAAGGTAGAGGCAGCTCAGAATGATAAGTTAGAACAGTTGGAAAGATTGAAAAGACAGAGTCAAAAAGAGCGATTAGAAAAAGAGAAACTACGACGAGATGAAGAATTAAAGGAGAAATTGCGTGAACTAGAGTTAGAAGAGGAAATAATGGCGTTGGAGAGAGAAGCAAGAGATGATGCGCTTAGAGTTGAAGCGGAGGCTTGGGGAAGATATGCTCGGGTAGATTTGGGAGAAGTTCAGAATTTCCAATCGACACCTAAGCAAATAATAGAGGAAAGTAATTTATGGAGGCAAGATAGACAGTATCTAGAAATTCAGCAATTCAAAGAAGCCGAGAATAATAACAATGCGAATGGCAGTAAGAAATAGAACGGGAAGCTCGATGGACAGGGTGTTGGTGGGGAAAATCTTTCAGAGAAAAAAGATAATATCATGTTACGGGAGTTAACTGCCAACAGCTTACGGATGTGTTTACCAAAACATGAGATTGAAGTCTTTTCTGACGAAGCTAGTGAATATACGATCTTTAAACAATCTATGCAGTCCATCATGAATTCTAAAACTATTGATGAAGGGGCTTAACTGAGATATGGAAATGGTAAAATGAAAAACATGGCCACCGGAGCTCGTAGGATCTGAATTTATCGATAAATTGCTTTCTCGTCCTCCCGTTGGAAGGGATGATGTTGAAGCGCTGCGGGCCTTTGCCGTATCGCTAAGATTGACCGGTAATGTTGACGATCAAGTACCTTCAGGGAAAAGTAAATTAGAACATCCCAAAACTATTAGACTGCTGATATCTAAGCTTTCGTTTGGGTTGCAGGATAGATGGAGACAGTTAGTATCAAGGAGAAGGGAGGAAGGAGGTCAAATAGTGTATATGGATTTAGTCAGATTCGTCGAACAAGCTGCCAGAACCGATTCTGATCCAATATTCGGAAAGGAAGTCATGCATAAACTCTTTGTGGGAACTAGTACGGTGAACAGTCGCAATCGAAAAGTGATACCTATCAACGTGGATTCATTTGGTAACGATCATTTTGAATCTGGGCAAGTGGAGAAAGATAATCATTTCAGTAATACCAAGCGAGACGGGGAATTAAATTTTAGTCCCAAGTGCTACCAATGTGGTGACTCGCATAAGATTGAATCTTGTAGAGATTTTAGGGGATTGCAAGTGAACAATCGTTTCGATTTAGTAAAGAAGCGAAGAGCCTGCTTTATTTGCTTGGTGGAGGGACATTCTGCTAACAATTGTCCTAGACCTAAAATTTGTAATAAGTGTGATAGATATCACCATGAGATGTTGCATGTTGATAGAAGCTTGTCGGGAACAGATTGGACTAGTTTTACGCCCAGCTTTGGAAACACTTCTCGACGCATTCAAAATGGATCAAATAGAAATTATCCAAAGTTTAGTAATGGCGGGGAACTAAATGAAATTGGATCTAATAGGGTCTTCAATTCTAATTCTGAGCAGGGAAACAGGGTACCTATTGGAAGAGTATCCATAAGAGAAGGGACTGATATAGGAGCAATGGCGGTTCTACCAGCGGTCATTAGGAGTAATTCCAATTCCATATCGCATATATCAGTATTCTTGGACCAAGGTAGTGCTGTCTCGTTTTGTACTTCTAGACTTCTAGATAAACTGAACATCAGTAAAGGTGATATTCATGAAGCTTTTCTCCACGCTGAAACCTTACATGCGAGTAAAAGGGAAAAGACCTATCTAGTTTCCGGTCTGACAGTGAAGGGTGAAAATGAAGAAGAGTGGATACCGCTGCCACCGGTTTATGTTGTAAACAAAATACCAATAAACAAGAAAGATGTAATTGATAGGAGTGAGATTGCTAGGTGGGATCATTTGCAGGGTATCGAATTGAATGTGGTAAGAGATGTTGATTTGATGTTAGGTTCAAATGTACCTGCTGCGCACGGACCTATAGAAATAAGAGTAGCTCCACGATCAGGAGATCCTTACGCCATCAGGTCACTCTTGGGTTGGTCTGTGATCGGGTTGATTGCAGGTCAGTTTTCTATAGTAATGTTCCTGTTAATAAGGTGCGAATAAATACAGAAGAGATTAAGAGATTGGTTGAGTGTGCATTTGAAAGGGGATTTGATGGGTTGATCGAGGATAAGGAAGGGTTTTCTGGAGAAGATGAGCATTGGTTTAAATTGGTAGAGGATGGTTGTCGTAGTGTAAATACTCATTATGAGATTCCTTTACCAATGCGCGAACACTCAAGTGACTTGCCAGACACACGGTTTGCTTACAGGCGTGTTATGGGTTTAAAGAAAAAATTAGAAAAAGATCCTGAGTTACGAAAACAATACGAAGAGGGAATGGAAGATTTAATAAAGAAGGGGTATGTTGAAAAGGTTGAATGTTCAAATTCTAAAGGGAAATGGTACATACCTCATTTCGCTGTGAGACATCCAGCAAAACCAGATAAGGTTCGAATAGTTTTTGACTGTGCTGCAAAGAGTAATGGCTTATCGCTGAACGATTTGCTTTACTCTGGCCCTGACCTGGCAACGTAACTCATCGATGTATTATTAAGATTTAGAGAAGGTTGCATTGCATACACAGCTGACATAGAAGCTATGTTTCATCAAGTCTTGGTGCCGGAGAAGCATCGAAAATACTTGCGATTCTTTTGGTGGGATGGAGGTAAAGAAGGTGGACAAATTCACGAATTCCAGATGGCTGTGCATCCTTTTAGCGCGTCATCATCTCCTAGCATCGCTAACTATGCGCTACGTAAACTAGGGGATGATATGCACGACACTTTCAACAAGTCTGTTAGAAATATATTGACTGATAATTTCTACGTAGATGATTGCTTGAGATCCGGAAGTAGTTTGTCGTTGATGCGGACAGAGGCGCTTAAGATAAAAAATCTATGTTCTATGGGGGGATTCAATTTGTGTAAATATGTTAGTAACGTTGATGAGATTCAAAGGGATCTAGCAGGATATGTGGATGCTGAAACGAGCTGTCAAAAAGCCTTGGGAGTTGTGTGGAATGTGGCTTCTGATAGTCTTTAGGTAGTAAATGCAACTAGGGAAACACCAGCAACAAAGAGAAAACTGTTATCATCCATTGCAGGGGTGTACGATCCGTTAGGATTGTTAGCTCCTTTGGTATTGCAGGGTCGAATCTTATTTCAAGACGTCATTCGGGAGGATGGGGTACTTGAATGGGATGGTAAGTTAAATGAATCTCATGAAGAGAGAACAAATACTTGGATATTAAGCATGCATTTTATACAGCAGACGAATGTACCTCGAAATATTATAGGTAGATTTGACACAGTTAGTTGTCTGCAATTGCATATATTTGGTGATGCATGTGAGCGAGGACATGCCGCAGTTGCTTACGTGCGAGTAGAACAATTTAATGGAGAGGTGGATTGCACATTTGTAATGGGAAACGCAAGGGTGAATCCACTCAAATCAGTCACTGTGCCAAGACTGGAATTAGTTGCTGCCACTCTGGTATCTCGAATGTGCCATATATTAAAGAAAACTTCGTTTGATAAGACTTTTTTGTGGACTGACAGTATGACGGTTCTAAGATACTTACGCAACGATAAGCTCCGATAACAAACATTTGTGGCGAACAGAGTATCAGAGATAAAGAGGAAAACGAACCTACACGAAAGGACCCAGCTTTCTTCTAAATAGAGAGAGTGAGTGGCCGATTGAAGAGAAAGCAGCTGACTTCAATTCGATAGAGGACCTGGAAGTAAAAAGAGATGTTCCTGTCCTGGCCCTTGCTATAGGGTGTAGCCCAATGATCACATTGTTCGAACGTTATTCCGAATGGCGAGCTTTAATACGCGCAGTTGGATGGCTTCAAAAGTTCATTAGGTTTGTTTCTAATAAGAAAAAGCTCGATATCGACAGTAAAAGACTTACAGTTGGCGAAACTGAGAAAGCAGAGAGATGTATTTTGAAGATTGTTCAGGGTGAACGATTTAGTTCAGAGTACGAGTGTTTGACAAAGGGAATGTCTGTTAGAAAGGGAAGTGTTCTCTCAAATTTGGGCGTGTTCTTGAATAATGATCTGATAAGAGTAGGCGGGAGATTAAGTAACAGTGAGCTACCATATAATAGTAGACATCCAATTGTGTTGCCGGATCATCACGTGACAACATTGATTATTCGTGACTGTCATGCTAGAGCAGGTCATCTTGGAGTATCTACAGTATTAGGATGGACAAGGGAAATGTTTTGGATAATACGTGGATATTCAACTGTACGTAGAGTAATTTCCAAATACGTCGTGTGCAAAAAGGTTCAGGGGAAGTCTCTCCAACAAAAAATGGTTAGCTTACCTGAGGAAAGAGTTACAGACCATGTACCAGCATTCACTTTTACTGGATTGGATTGTTTTGGGCCTTTCTACGTGTCTGTGGGTCGTGGAAAAACGCAAGTAAAACGGTATAGAGTGATTTTCACTTGTATGAATGTTAGAGCCGTGCACTTTGAGATAGCACAAGATTTGTCATCTGAAGCTATACTCAGGGCTATCAGGAGGTTCATGTCTCGCAGAGGTATGGTAAGATTGTTTTGCTCAGACAATGGAACTAATTTTGTTGGTGCGAAAAGAGAATTATTGGAATCGTTAGGAAATGATCGTGTGTTGTACGGTGTTGGAAAGATGGATGTAAGATGGGAATTTAATACCCCTAAAGCGTCTCATTTCGGTGGAATATGGGAAAGGGTGATACGCACTGTGAGGAGAGTACTTGAGTCTGTGATGGGTCGGAAAACGTTCACTGATGACAGTCTTCAAACTGTTTTCTGTGAAGTTGAAGCAATTGTTAATAGCAGACCTTTGATTATAGTTGGTGATGATCCTGCAGAGGGAGTACTAAATCCACAAAAATTGCTCAATCTTGGAACTTCTATGATATTTGAGGGAAACGTGCCAAAGACAGTGCCTGATGTATGCAAGAGATATGAGCACATTCAAGTTATCGCAGATCAATTTTGGAAACGTTGGTGCCGCGATTATCGTAGTTCTCTGCAAGGTCGTGCAAAGTGGGTCGAACAAAAAAGAAACGTGAAGATTGGAGATATTGTCTTGATGATTGATGAAACTCAACCTAGATGTCATTGACCCGTAGGTCGAGTCATGAATGTAAAAACAAGCTCAGACGGACTAGTTAGAAGTTTGACTCTGAACTCTAATGGTAGAACATACGTAAGACCAATATCAAAGCTGATTATGTTAATCGAGAACGAAGAACTGCCATAAATAATATTAGATCCTGTATTGTACAGGACAAGAGTGTGGAACGAATTCCCGAGAAGGGACTATTAAATGCATTCATGATTTAAGTTTACAAACTCCTCCACCAGAGGGAGACATATATTGAAATAGTGTTCAATCGAATATTGTTCAGTGTGAGAGATAGGTAGGGCAATACAATGTAGGTAGAATGTAGTTAGTGTGTTTTGAATGGTGCGTAAGTTAGCAGGTGTTCGCTTCCCTTCAGCCTCCTTAATTTGTGGGTGAAGGAAGCAATTCCTTATTTAGTACTGTCGTTCCTTTGTGATTGATTTATTCATTCTATGCCTTATTTTAGATTGGTGCCTGAATTATTCAGATTGGAGATCATTAGTTGAGATTATTTGAGACTGTTTGAAATTAGTTTTGCTAGTAAAAGTTATTAAGTTACAAAGAGTGGAGAAGGGCTATTGCAGTGCTGGGAGAAACTTTATCACCGTGTAATAAACACGAATCCAAAACAGTCAGGTGAGAAGCAGTGTATCTATTGCGAATAGTAACAAATAGTTTAATAATGTCAGAGGTGACGGTGATTGAGCTCACTGACCTAAATCCCACTACTGATTAATTTGGGAATATGTGCTGCTATTTGTATATTTTAACTGTTAGCAGAGATATTTTATATTTATCATGGCGTGGTGAATTTGTCCACTTTTAACTGATGTAATAAAGTTTTAGTTTGTTCTGATACCAATATGTGTAAAGTTTAATTCGGTAAATTTTATTGTTCAGAGTTTTTAGAATCTTTTTTTTTATATTTCAGTACCGCGCTGTAACATTCTTTGAATAAAGCTCTGTTCATGGTCACACGTTTGGAATTCTCCTCCCGCATTGTATAACTTTCTTTATATTCAAATGACTATGATTATACACTTTTCCATTTTTCCAATAAATAATCTTCCATTTAACTAATTTTCAATTATATGTATTATCACATTAGAAAATAACTGGTACACCCATGTAGCGATATCTGGCAACGATTATAGCTGTGAACGTGTTAGATTGTGTACGTTTTATAGACGTTATGAATTCTGAAATGATTTCTAGTTCATGGATTAATTTGCTAATTCTATTGTGACATATCTATTTTCATGATTATAACTTGAATGATTAAGCGGACTAGCTAATGTTTAACGTATTGTGTTCAAAAATTAATCTATTAATATACAAATTGTAATTACTTTTATCAATATATACGACAAATGCACAATAATTCGTTTTCCATGTCTAAAATTAATTGAATGTTTGTTAAATACTTACCTGCGTTTCATTTTTGAATTACTATCAATATTTACTATCACCTCTTCATTTTCCTCTTCCATCCATGAGTTCAGTTGCCGGTGCTTGTGTCTCTTTTCGTCACATTCCTTGGTAAGTGACTGTATTCACCGAGTAGCTTTTCTGCATCTATGATCATTGCCACAGATTGGTTATAGGTGACTCTGTTCATGGAGCCACTTTCCTGTCTGACTGCCCACTTCTAAGTCCCTTGTATTTATTTTACTTTTGACGTCGGAGCTTTGGCTTTTGATTCCGAAGCAGACGTTAATTAATTAATATCAATATTTTCAATACTACAATTATTATATAACTATGGTGATTAACATCTGTCGAGGTGGAATCTTCCGGTCACCGCTAACTCCTCAGTGTAGGCTGTTTTGTTTCTTAACTTTGTAGTTCTCTTTTCCGTTGTGCTTAGTAATTTGAAACAGACTAGCTATGATAAATAAATTCAGCTAATTAATCTCTTAGGTTAACATACCTATATCACTAATCATTTTATTTTAGGCTTTAATAAAAACCTTTTAGAGTAAGGATTAAAGAAAACATAATATAGTTAGTTTTAAGATTAATTTAATAATTTATTATTCAGATCGAATAGGTTTAAAGGACTACTTAGTAACAGAAAATAAAACTAAATTATTTAGTGTTTAGAAGAAGAAAATCGAAATGGGTTAAAAATTTTAATTAATATAAATGCAACAAAGTTAACAAGTATTAAACTGATTGAAGTAAACAAGGTATTTAACAAATTTTATCAAACTGAAACACAGGTCAAACAACATTAATTGACAACTACCAACCAAAGGGTAAACACAAAAGGAAATAAGGGGAGTCATAAAACGCCAATTCACAAAATATAAAAATTGGGAGAGAGGAGAGGGAAAAAGAAAAATGAATTCTCAAATAAATAAATATAATAAATAATTAATTTAGTGGAGGTTCAAAGTCTGCTATGAAACTAAAAGCCATATAGCTGCCATCGGAAAATATATACAAAGGACTCAGACAGGAAAGTGGCTCGATGAACAAAACATCACATCACGTCACACCATACTATCTCTCACACTAAAGGATCTTAACATACGTTAAGCTCTGTTATGTAACCTAAATGAATTTGGATTAGAAAATGGGATCAAGCAACAGTATTTGGACTGTAATCTAAGATTGAAATATTTAAAAATAAAAGAACAATATGTATAAATACTGCCATTTCTAATTAGGTATACGTTCAAGTAGTTAATTCACAACTAGTGGCTTTTATTAATAATGTATAGATAAATGAAGATTTCCTGTATATATATAGAAACGAGACAAAAATTACTACTTACCTCTGCAACCATAATTGAACAGTAGATTTACTACAGCCGATCTGGTCACTAATCTGACGAACTGAATAGCCTTCTTCCCTTAGAGCTACTATTTTCGCTCTTTTCACCAAACGCTCCTTTTCTTTAGGGGTATTGGAGAGATCAATTTCATTATTGTTGGCATCCATTTTAGGTTATTATCACTGAAATTAAGTAGCAAGTTATTAAATTAAAATAGATATTTTAGATGCTACTTCATTTTCAATTTATAACATGCACTGCTCATTTTCGACTATTTTAAAGACAGGTTTGGATAGTTTTAGCTGATCACGGGAAATTTTGTTGTATTAATAAATTCCCAAATCTATAATTAATAAATTATTCGTATCCAGCTGGAATATAAAGTGTGGTTACCGGTTTTATTATAAATACATTAATAAAGTCCCTTAATATAAAAAATTATGCAATATATATAGCCACAATGTAGGGGGTTTTAACGTCTGCTTCGGAACCAAAAGCCAAAGCGCCGACGTCAAAAGGAAAATAAATACAAGGGACTTAGAAGTAGGCAGTCAGACAGGAAAGTGGCTTCATGAACAGAGTCATCTATAACCATTCGGTGGCAATGCTCATAGATGCAGAAAAGCTACTCAGTGAATACAGTCACTTACCAAGGAATGTGACGAAAAGGGACACAAGCACCGGTGACTGAACTCACGGATGGAAGAGGAAAATGAAGAGGTGATAGTAAATGAAGCCTACGAGCCTACATAACAAATATCTAAAACCTCTCAATTGAAGAGTATAACCCTAGCGCTATCCTCTAAAACTACAAGAAGCTTTACAAAAAAAGATAAACATGGTAAAAATGAAAAAGACAATCCATAATCCAAATTACAACAGTTCGGAGCCCAAAGGATACCACTCTATTCTCTTCCAATCACCACAGACAGCTGCAGGATGGAGCCCCTTATCATAGTCACAATAGAATTAGCAAATTAATCCATGAACTAGAAATCATTTCAGAATTCATAACGTCTATAAAACGTACACAATCTAACACGTTCACAGCTATAATCGTTGCCAGATATCGCTACATGGGTGTACCAGTTATTTTCTAATGTGATAATACACAGATACAAGCAATGGACTAAATATTAATTTATTCATTACTGCTTATTATTAATTGACATTGATTAAGAATTGCAATATTAAGATAATTCAAAAATTAATTTATAAGCCGAAAAGAGGTTTTACCGAAACCATTATAAACCTTAATACTAAACTAAAAATCCAATCTCTAAAGTAAATAAAAGACAATGGATGATTAGACCTATTTAATTACGTAGAAACTATAACTCTTAGCTCAATTATTATCACGTTGGTTATTTACTCAACTTTTGATTGAGTAAATAACCAATTATTATCATACCCCCAAATGGCTTTGATATTACGTGATCTATAATTTATCACTGATAATTAATTCACTTCACCAATAAAGTTCTCAGATGAAAGAAAAGGAACAAAAGACAGGCATGTCCGATTGTCCCGAGAGCCAAGGGTATTAATAAATGTAGAGGGAAAGTTGTCATCCACTCAAACACCTCACGGGGGTGTAGGGATGGGGTACCTTGTGCGCTTCCTTGCACAGGATTGAGTACTCCACCTTTGTACTACGCATACGTATATAATACATATATAAGTTCTATGAGTTGTACCATAACATATGTTCTAACAAGTTCTTATTATGTTCCAACAAGTTCTTAATATGTTCTAACAAGTTGAAACATGTTCTAACAAGTTGAAACATGTTCTAACAAGTTGAAACATGTTCTAACAAGTTGAAACATGTTCTAACAAGTTGAAACATGTTCTAACAAGTTGTAAACACGTTCTAACAAGTTGAAACACGTTCTAACAAGTTGAAACATGTTCTAACAAGTTGAAACATGTTCTAACAAGTTGAAACATGTTCTAACAAGTTGAAACATATTCTAATAAGTTTAAATATGGTCAAACAAGTATAAACATGTTTTAACATTACAACTTACGTATGAAAAATTCTCCAGACTGTTAAACATTTTGAAGGTGTAGATACATGCATAAAGTATCAGTACGATAACAATACTTCGGAAGGTAAATTTTTGATTCAGTAGTTTCATGGTTTTTATACTTGTGCATAAAAGTATAAAAATTTAATTAGCTTCACTACTTGTACTGTGGAAGGAGAATTGTAATGCTATATAAAACATTTGTAAATAATATTGAAGTTCACTGAAACAGTTTCTTGAAAAGTAATAATAAAATTAGAGGCATTGTGAACCGAAGACACTGTCAGCAACTTACTAAAGACACTGGTTATTTGTAAACTAGCCAGATGACACAAAATGATGAGTCAGCTAATGGGACACTTGAACCGTATCAACAACTCTTAACAAATTGCAGGGATAGAATAACTTCTTCCAAGGCTTTACCAATGAAACTTTTGAAATAATTAGATTATAAATTCCTTTCAGCACCTCATGATTCATTCACAAGAACATCCAATTGAAAGAAAAAACTAGCGACAAAATTGGGAATGAAAGGCAAAGAATTCGTGTTTAGAAGTAGGTAATGGAAAGCCTCTTTGCTGTCGTAATAAGGAGTCTTTGAGAGGAGACGAATTCGAGATTTCGGACTTGGATTCAATCTCCATTGAGATTCAAATGAGGTATTGATAAATAGATATTATGATTTGGAAAATTAAACATAATTAAGTTACATCAAAACTTTGAAAAGAAAAATGAACTAAAGTTACTCAAAATTAAAAGTTACAAAATGAGTACAATGCGAACATTGAAAATAACACTTTTCATAAAATCTCTCTGGTTCTATTTCTTTAATTAATTTTACTTCGGTCATATTATACATTATGTATAACACATACTTAATACATATACGGTAAATATCATTATACTACTACAAAAAGTTTAAGGTAGTTATTTAATAAACAGATACGAATTCGAAATGGTGAGAATTCATATCACCCACTCAACTATGCAAATAATAGCAATGTTTTCTTTTAGAGTTTTAAGATCTTCAATATTTGAAGGCAAGGTAAGATAAAGATAAGTTATTTTAAAAGTTTTATTTAAAACACTTGCCATTTATTTATTTGGAACCAATTAAATTTATAATAGCAAAATATCCAAATTTCTAAATATATTCACCAGTATATAATATAAATTTACAAGAGATATAAAATTACCATTTTTCTCCTCACAAGCCTAGATGAACAGATTACCATCAATTGACAATAATTCCATTCACCTACCTATATACACCCTATCCATCTACTCACACCTCCGAAGGAAACCTACTCAATCATTTCACTTTACTTTTCAATAATTATATTTGTGATAACTCATCGTTGGATAACAATGAATTAACTTTTAAAGCACTGGTACAATATATTCTATCAACGTAAAATCTGAACTGTCTAATCTAGTAAAAGTACAACTGTTATGACTTATGATACATATTTATGGAAACATCAGTTATAAGTGGCATCACCTTCTAAGGCGTGGACCGACAGTTGGGCCCAGGACAATTGGGCACCGACAGTTGGGCCCAAGACAATTGGGCCCACGACAATTGTGCCCTGAGACAATTATATTATTTTCAATATTTTTTCAGAGTTTATAGTATCAACTTAATCCAAGACCCTTGCTACTGTAATAACTAGGTTTGTGACAATATGCGTTTTGTATAAAAATATAGTCTTGAGCATATTTAAAATAAAGAATATTCCTTACATGAAAAAAATATTCTCGTTATGCAAAATAATTATTTTTTAATAGAACATATTCTTTTCATGAAGAAATACCATTATTCTCTTAAACTACAATAATTTTATGCTCCGAGATAGGTTCATGTAAGCAACAAATTTCCTAGTTGCAGTACCTCTACAAAATGGGCCACAAAAAAGTTTCCGCTTTTTCAAATAGTTGTAAATCGTTAGCCAATGGACGAAAAAAACTGTAACTTGGTCTCTTTTTCTCCACCTCTTATTGAACTATTAATAAATAAATAAATAAGAACAGGTAAGCGAAGAGTGAGGGTGATTATTTTTGTCATTGCACGAAGATTATTCTTAGAGTTATTTCTGTGATTTTACTTACTAAAAGGCAGTGAATAAAAAGAAAAAAATTATAATGGTAGACATTTTAAAACAGGGTGCTTACACTTCTTCCTTGGAAACTATTTGGAAATAAAACAACGTCAGTGACATTTTGATCTCATTGAAGTTTTCACTCTGAATATTCGTTCTTCGCTTGTTCATTGCATAGACCCGCTTCACACATGCATTTTTAACATCGCGGAAAAAAGCTCTTCTTAAAATGTGTTTACACTTGCATTTTTTTTATCGATGATGGAAAAATCACATCAAATTTTTACTTAAGCGATAAAAAAAACGCATGTGTGAACACATTTTAAGAAGTATTTTTTTCAACACTATTAAAATGCAAGTGTGAAGCGGGCCTTAAGCATGCAGTAAACAAGCGAAGAACGAATGTTCAAAATGAAATCTTCGATGAGATCAAAACGTAACTGAAGTTATTTTATTTCCAAATAGCTACTAAGGAAGAAGTGTAAACACCCTTTATTAAAACGTCTACCATTATTTACTGGTCTCTTAACTTTTAAAGTTAAGCCACTTTCCTTTCTGACTGCTTCTCTCACTCCCCTGCATTTAATTTCCTTTTGACATCAATGATAAGGCCTTTGGTTTGAAGCAGACATATAAATTTTGTTCTCTCCACAACGAATTGGTTTTGAAGCTCATATTTTGATGCTATTTTTAATGATAACCTATTGACATTTCCTTCTGGTATTCAATCCGCATCTGGTAATTGGTACATTACCTTAACGAATAATGATCTTATCCGCTAGCTGGCTACATAAAGTTCAAAATATATTGATGAGAATCTGATGTGAATTTAATGTGTGTAGTGAATAACCAGACACTCACCGTATTCGGAAAATGGACGACATGAACCAATCTGACCATTAAGAGTATCTGAGAGATTTATTATGATTATTTATCAACTAGCATCCACTTCTCTAGTTGAGTTATTATAACTTGACTAGCATTCACTTCTCTAGTTGAGTTATAACTCGACTAGCATTCACTTCTCTAGTTGAGTTATAACTCGACTAGAATTCACTTTACGTGTACTAGGAGCCAAATTACGAGTATGTTAGATCTGGATATTTTTACTCCTGAAACTTTACTGTACATTGTACATGCCTGTCAAACACTGTACTGTACATTGGACATGCCTGTCAAACACTGTACTGTACATTGGACATGCCTGTCAAACACTGTACTGTACATTGGACATGCCTGTCAAACACTGTTCTGTATATTGTAATAATTTCATTGTATGAATCCCCTCCATCAGTTCTGTGTTATTATTCCATTATTAGGGTAGGTACCTGTAAATAATTTAAAGGTAACCGTATTGGTAACTATACCTAAAGCTATTTAAATTGAAGGTAACTTGTGAATGAATTACTGGTCCTCAAATTGTTTGAACAAGGTTAAAGTTAGCTTTCTTTAAATTAAATTTTTTTTTATGATATTAAAAAACATGGACCATCGGAACTGTGTGAAAAAATATTATTAGTGCATCTGTACTTCATTCAAGAAATTCTGATAGACTGAATTATCTTTAATTATATAACTTCATCTGTGGATTTGATAAAATAAAGTTTTTATTAATATTGTTTTGTAGATTTTATCCATCTGATATTTCCACTTTTACCAAGTTTAACTTTTTACCAACTGAATCTGGTAAAATCATTTCAGTCAGTTGAAAATTAATATAAAAATAAGTTATTTAAAGTATGTATTTAATACTTATAACTCGTTAATCATGACTAAACTAACTGAAATATGCATTTTATAAAATAATAACTTACTTATTAATTCAGTATTCACTGATGCACTATAATGTTATATACATTCTACCTTCAGAGATAGATTTTTAAAATGAATTAATTGCCACAAGGGGCTCTATCCAGAAGCTATCTGTGGTGAATGGATAGAACTCTTGTCATTTTTCAAAAAAACTCTTGTCATTTTTATTATGCATTATCTTTTTCCATTTTTACCATATTTTAACGCTACTTACAGTTTTAGATTTTGTGTTTGGTATTCATTTTCCTCTTCCATCTATGTGTGCAGCCACCGATGCTCACCTCTACACTCTCCCTCCCACCCCCGACAACACTTCTATTCACAAACACATACACACGACATTCACACAACGAGCTCTAGTCTCCTTCCCTCCTAACAGACTCCTTGGGTCTAGGCCTCCAGCCATTGACCCTAGTGAGTCGGCCATGTCCCGTCGTGATAGGGTTACCTTATCACGTCTGAGATGTGGCCACCATCCTTCCCTTCCTCACTACACGCACAGGATTTGGAGATCGGTGCGACTTCTGTCAAGCCGATCAGAGCACGATCTCTCACATCCTCACACAATGTCCGCACTACACCTACACAGGACTACACACAACATTCACTCACTGGAGCACCTTTGGACCCATCCTCAGGCAGTTATTAACTTCCTGAGTGATGCGGGTTTCCCTTAGGCCCACACATTCCCACACAGTGCCTCGGGTGGCTGAAACCCGGGGCGCCCCTTCTTCCCGGCGAGGATGTTGGGGAGGTTATACAACAACAACAACAAGCCACCGATGCTTCCTTGGTAAGTGTCTGCATTTACGGAGTAGCTTTTCTGCAGCCTTGAGCATCGTCACCGACGATGGTAGGTGACTTTGTTCATGAAGCCACTCTCCTTTCAGACTATTTTTATTCCAGTCCCTTGTACTTAATTTCCTTTTGACGTCAGGATATGGCCTTTGGTTCCGAATCAGACGTTAAACCCCTACTAAAAAAATAACTAAATTTATTTATGATTATGCTTAATTCGTAGTAGGAAATAATTTTTACCTTATTTGAATGAGATTCAAAAGTAGTAATAACCTTTCAATTCCACGAAGCTAAATAAGAAAACTATATTATTTTTATAACCTATCTATAGTTGCTGTGAAAGGTCCTCTCCAGGCTTCGAAGAAAATATGAGTTCATTACATGATATTGTAGAACTAAAGGATCATTAATATACAAACTACATAAAATTCAGTTAAGTATATATTTATTTAAACTCTTTCAAATTTTTAATACTCTGTTGTCTGTACAGAACAATTGCCCGAAACACTATACTGACGCTGAAGATGAAGATTGTGCACTCTTTGTCTTGATTTCAAATTTGAAAATTAAAAGCAAACCATGCATGTTGGGTCTTTGTTCAAATTCAAATTGTTCCCCGAAGTATAGAAACGTGTTTATAATAAATAGAAATGTATTATTTTGATCCTCCATTCATGAGATTAGAGCCTCTACCTCTATTCACAATATTAGACCCTCTACCTCTATTCACAATATTAGAGCCTCTACCTCTATTCACAATATTAGACCCTCTACCTCTATTCACAATATTAGACCCTCTACCTCTATTCACAATATTAGACCCTCTACCTCTATTCACAATATTAGACCCTCTACCTCTATTCACAATATTAGACCCTCTACTTCTATTCACAATATTAGACCCTCTACCTCTATTCACAATATTAGACCCTCTACCTCTATTCACAATATTAGACCCTCTACTTCTATTCACAATATTAGACCCTCTACCTCTATTCACAATATTAAACCCTCTACCTCTATTCACAATATTAAAGTTTGCTAAGCACAATATTGGAACATCCAAAAATACTTCATAGACGTGACCGCGATTAAAACGAGTGACGTTATCCAAGTTGTTTCCAAATAAGAACTGTACTATTTATTATTCAGTTTAATGTGCATTTTCATGGAAATTAACTTAAATTAAATTTTGTTTTTATCACGTTTTACACTCTACTAACATAAAATATTTAACTTAATAGCCTTCAAAATCTCCAGTAGAGCAAAGGTGACTGAAGGATCTAATATGCATTTGCGTTTATCTGATTCAAAAGAATTTTCATTGAAAATATCATTAGCCAAATTTTGCTTAAAATAACCTTTTACTATAGGTAATCAGGTTTATATGTTAGATAATGGTCATTCAAGTGCTTCATTGTTATTAACTTATTACAATTGGTTATCTACTGTGAGAATTTCGATCTTGGAAAATTCGATCTCAGTTTATAATGGTGTTATTTAAGAACAGTAATAGAAAAAGTTGAAATTATGAGTACTAAGATGGGTAGTTTATTTATTAAAATCGGATAAAATCATTAACCGTTGTAAAATGATACATAACATTAGTAATTTTGATATTTATTTAACATGAGATTTGACTGGAAAACTTTGTCTCGGAAATTTTGGTCTCGCAATATTCGGTTTCAGGTATAAATAAAATTTATGAATTAGATTATCAGGAGGCATGCCGCTCCGAACAACCTGCCAAGTCTTTTTACAATCATGAAGTGTGCAGCAAACTATTGGATACAACAACCTACATAACGGTCATTTATATTGTGAGGTCATTTATAATTTTGAGACCTAAATTTCAAGTCCGAATATTCCGATACCGAAATTTTCGGCCACCGTTAGGGCCCCCTGCACACGAGCGTTCTTCGCCGGCCGGCGATTGACGCATGGCCCTAAAATAGCATTAACTCTCAGGAATGTGAGCACACGAGCGTTCTTTGCCGTCCGGCAGAGAGACGGACAATTCTGAACGCAGGGTAATGCCCCTACAAACATATGAATATCGATTTCGTTTTGTGTACCTGTTTCTTTTTATTCCTTCTGTACTATAATCTAACGCAATATACTGCATTATTATCACAAATTATATGGTTTTCTTTAATTTCTAATGGATTTTAATTTTCCTTACCTAAAAGAATAATTTTACAATTTGAAAATAAAACTATCATTTTCCTTACTTTTTCAATTTGCATATTCAATTCTCAAATCATAGTAACCAAATATATTCGAATTGTAGCTTCTCAATCTATTTGAGGGTGCGCGAGAAAAATACTTTAAGAACCACTGCTTCAAACTATACCCAATAATTAATACACTTATAGGGGACTACGGCAGTTGTAAAGGTACGATCGGGCATTGGCACGCTAGTACGATTGTACAATGGATCAACGTAAAGTAAGCGATATTGAAACATCGGTTGTTGAACAGTGTTCCTCCAGTACCGTGAAAATGAATGGATAACCAATCAAGTGATTTTTCGATGACCAGTGCATTTATTGTTATGAATCTATTCTAAACTGCTTATTGTATAAATAAGCCCCGAGGTGTTCCTGAAGCTGTCTTTGGTGAATAGAAGAGAAGTGGGGTGGCGTTCCTTGGGACCCAAACTGTTGTAATTTGGATTATGTATTGTCTATTTTATGTTTATAGTGTTTTTAACTCTCCATGTAGTTTTAGAGGATAGCGCTAGGTTTATGCTCTACAATTACGCACGAGGTCTTAGATTTTGTGTTAGGTAGGCTCGTAGACTTCATTTATACACTATCACCTCTTCATTTCCCTCTTCCATCCTTGAGTGCAGCCACCGGTGCTTGTGACTATTTTTGTCACATTGCTCGGTAAGCAACAGCATTCACGGAGTAGCTTTTCAGCATCCATGAGCGTCGTGACCTTGTCCATGGAGCCACTTTCCTTTCTGACTGCTTCTTCCAGTCCCTTGTATTTCATTTCCATTTCCTTTTGACGTCAGCGACATGGCCTTTGGTTCCGAAGCAGACGTTAAACCTCTACTAAAAGTCAATAATTAAAAGTGGGTGCCCAGATAACCATATCCTCTCTGTCCCGCGTGGGACAGAGGGGGACATCCTTCGCTAGCGAGGGACAGAGAAGGACGGGGGATTTCAGACGTCTGGAGACGTCCTTCCAACGTCTGAAATCCCACTCACGTCCCACGTCTTACGCAAGCTGGATATCATTCGTCTGTCCCACGTCTTAAATCCCACTCACATCCCACGTCTTTCCCACGCGGGATGTCCCTCTCTGTCCCACGCAGGATGTCCCTCTCTGTCCCACGCGGGATGTCCCTCTCTGTCCCACGTGGGATGTCCCTCTCTGTCCCACGCGGGATATCCCTCTCTGTCCCACGCGGGATGTCCCTCTCTGTCCCTCGTCTGTTTTACGCGGGAAAAAGTTATACCAAAAAGGTATATCTATCCCAAGCTTTATTTACGTATCATAACTAGGTAGGTATTCATAAACAGATGTAGGTATCTAGGTAGGCATTGATGAATAATACTAGGTAGTAGGTAAGTAGGTACGGATTGATGAACACTATCTAGTAGCCAGTAGGTATACTAAGTAGGTAGGTATTGATAAACACTGGTTGGTATCTAGGTAGGTATTGATAAACACTGGTAGGTCTTTAGGTAGGTATTGGCAAACAGTTAAAGGTAACTAGGTAAGCATTGATAAACACTAGTAGATAACTAGGTATGTATTGACATACAGTTGTAGGTAACTAGGTAGGTATTGATGAACACTAGTAAGTAACTAGGTATGTATTGATGAGCACTAGTAGGTAACTAGGTAGGTACTGACAAACAGTTGTAGGTAACTAGGTATTATTTATGAGCACAAGTAGGATGAGCACTAGTAGGTAACTAGGTAGGTATTGATGAACACTAGTAGGTAACTAGGTAGGTTTTGATGAACACTAGTAGGTAACTAGGTTGGTATTGATGAATACTAGTAGGTAACTAGGACCTAAATTGGTATTTATAAACAGTTGTAGGCAACTAAGTAGGCATTGTTAAACACAAGAAGGTAACTAATTAAGTATTGATAAGCAGTTGTAGGCAACTAGGTAGGCATTGATAAACACCAGTCGGTAACTAGGTAGGTATTGACAAACAGTAATGTAGGTAACTAAGTAGGTACTGATAAATACTACGTAATAGGTAACTAGGTAAGTAGTGATAACAGATAACCACCAGTAGGTACTAGATGGGTGGTTATCACTTGTAGGTTACTAGGTAGTTATTAATAAACACTAGTAGGTAACTAGATAGGTATAAGGTAGTGATACCACCAGTAGGTAACTATAGGTAAGATTAATTAACAGTTATAGGTAATTAGGTAGTTAATAACATTAGTTAACATTATCAATACAAATATTAATAAATAACTTTATACACATTCTTATCATTTACATTAAAAAATAAAAGATACCAAAATGTAGAATATTAAATTACATTTATTTAAAATAACTTCAAGAACCATGCAAGTTATCAAGTTGCATAAAGATCATTCCAATACTATTTCTACCATGTCCAGGATGGCTGAGTGGTAGCGTCGCAGACTTCAATAGTACATCACACTACATTCCTGAGTTCGATTCCCGAGATCACCACTACATTTCTTTCTCCATTTCTTCCCATTTAATTTGTATATACCAATATG
The DNA here is from genome assembly GCA_947561585.1 of Caprella mutica. Classification (NCBI taxonomy): domain Eukaryota; kingdom Metazoa; phylum Arthropoda; class Malacostraca; order Amphipoda; family Caprellidae; genus Caprella; species Caprella mutica. The sequence goes on from CANNZV010000757.1 coordinate 138,342, forward strand.
TAATATTAAAATAATTGATATACAGACAAATGTACATATACACTATATGCAATATAGTAAGTAAATGCAATAATAATTGGTATGATCTTTTTTATTTCTTATACATATTTATATACCCCAATTAACCGAAGTAGTTTGAGCAGAAGAGAGATATGTCCCCCTTGCAGAGGTGGACATCCACACTCTGTCCCACGTCTTGCAGAGGGGGACATCCGCACTCTGTCCCACGCCTTGCAGAGGGGGACATCCGCACTCTGTCCCACGTCTTGCAGAGGGGGATATCCACACTCTGTCCCACGTCTTGCAGAGGGGGATATTCCCACTCTGTCCCACGTCTTGAATACGCACTCTGTCCCACGTGGGTCCCACGTCTTATTTCCCTCTATAGCGAGGGACATCCGCACTCTGTCCCACGTGGGTCCCACGTCTCGAATCCCTCTATAGCGAGAGACATCCACACTCTGTCCCACGTCTTGAAAACGGAGTGGGGTAAGACGTGTCCCCCTCTGTCAGAGGGGGACAAGACGTGGGATCAGACGTCTTGCAGAGGGGGACCCCTGTGCAAATGAAGAGGGTTAGACGTCTGCAAGACGTCTGATGTCCCCCGCCCCACGTCTTAAATCCCTCTATAGCGAGGGGTATCAGACGTCTTAAGACGTGGGACAAAAAGCTTTTGGTTAGCTGGGTGGGCTATTTAACATGTTCCATTTTCGAGTAAATTCTGTGTTATCGGACGGTTCCACATTTTCGAATATGTAAGAAATAAATATAATGATTATCTTTATTCAATTCTTACTTAAATTGGTATCCACGGTATCAGTACGTAAAATACAAGTTTAGAAATAACAATCATTACATAAATAATTTTTCTACTTAAAATGCGGAACCCCATATCCGATAACTTAAGCTTTCACCTAGTGCCAAAAGCTGCAAATGAGACGATTAAAATTCAGTGATCATTATAGATAATTAAACATAAAGTGGTAATCGGACTCAATAAATCTATATATAATAATCATTATTTAACTTTTATTTCAATTGATATCATACCTTCAGCTATTAATTATATTACTAATTAAATAATAGTTAAATAATAATTATTTTATTTTCCTTTATCACGTTTAAATATAGACCCTATTAATAACTTGGAACATATATCTTACTGCAAAAAATATTTCACAGAGCACAAAATTCTTGTTTGTTCAATGAAATGCAATTATATAAGTCAAAATATCAAACTAATTACTCAACTATTATGACCTATATTTACTGAGTGAGAGTTAATCTATGGTCAAATTTTAATTAATGCATTCATTACTTTGAAGTTCCATCACAGAGCTTTCATCTGTATTCTGAGTCGTGGCCTCAAAACATTTTCTTTAATTTGAACTCAAAGAGAACGAAATTTTTAAGGAGTTTTGATTATATAAAAATTTGACCATCTCCTCACTATTTGTAATAAGAATAAGTTGTGAATTTGGTTATAAAAGCGCTGCTTGCCTGTATTGTAAATATCTTGAAGTATCTCCGGAGCGTTTTAATATCAAATTTTTTTTTAGTCAAATGCATCCACGGTGGCAAAGTGACAGAGGTACAGGCACGAGGACGGATGGACCCACGATAAATACCCGTACATATCACTTCATTTCTTCCCATTTAATTAATATATAACATTATGTAACATTATTCAAATTGATATTCATCTAGACGTACAGTACGTTATATCAAAGAAGTAAGAGTTTTCAATTTTTATTCATTTATTTATTGGATGCAAGTGGATAGAGTTTCGAAGCATATTAGATATATAATTAGGCGTCTGTTATATGCAGAATCCCTATGTATGTTGGATGTCGTATTTTATCTTTCTATTCAACGCTGTTATAACGGTATTGTTTCGATGCCAAATATACTTGATATGATGAGGTTTAGCGGTGCAAACGGATATCGGATTGATGCCTACTTGATGTCACCATGTCTAATTTGTTACTGGTATTCGATGTCGGAAGAGAGGTTATACAGAGTCGTTTAGACATCGAACAGATACATTCATGTTTGCTAGGACGTTCCCTTGACGGATGGTGACTGCCGCATTACCAGTCAATTCTATATAATTTACGTGTGGGTGCGCACACGGACGGTTTGTTCATTGAACATAAAAGAAAGACATTTTTGTCCCTACATTTTAACAGTATAAAACGAGAAAACAGAGTTAATTCAGGTATTTCTTTATCGATCAAGCCTTTATGAAGTTAATATAAACTTTTTGAATGAATATGTACCGATACCAATAATAATTACTTCACAATTTTGATCCGTTTAGGTATAGTGTGACTAGTTAGATAGCTTACAGTGTGACTAATTAGGTATAGTGTGACTGGTTAGATAGCCTACAATGTAACTAGTTAGGTATAGTGTGACTGGTACATGCTACATGTCACTCTCTATGCATCCATTGCGGCACATGATCGTGTGCCCTGGCCATGCGGCTGCGTTCATTTAACGTTGCGGCGAAGGAACGCTCGTGTGCGGGGGCCCTTATCTATAGGTACCTACCAACTTACATTTTACATGATTGCCAATACGCCAACTTAAAAGTGTCAGCCTGGTATTAAATATATAAAGGTTATCTAGGTACTGGAAGCTAACCAAACATATTGTTTATTGATATATTCTATCTATTTACTTGCCGTACCTATATAATTCTAATTTTGACATTACTTTGTCTGATTTTGTGTGACGTCAATTGTTTACATCGTTTCTGAGGAGCGGATCAAGCTCACCATCAATGAATTTGAAACTTAGTATACTTCTATATTTATTTACTATGGTTAGACCCTCTACCTCAATTCACACAATATCAGTTTATAATGGTGTTATTTAAGAACAATAATAGAAAACGTTAAAATTATGAGTAATAAAATAGGTAGTATATTTATTAAAAGTGGATAACATCATTAACTGTTGTAAGATGATACGTAACCTTAGTAATTTTGTCATGTTTTGACATTTATGTAACATGAGATTCGATCGTAAAATTCGGTCTCGGAATATTCAATCTTAAGTATAAATAAAACTTATGAATTTTATATATCGGGGGCGTGCCACTCCCGAACATCCCTGCCAGGTTATTAAACAATTGTGAAGTGTGCAGTACAACAAACTAGCGGGTACAGCAAACTACATAACGGTCATTTATGTTAAGAGGTCAATTATAATTCTGAGACCGAAATTTCCGGCCACCTATAAGACCATCTACCTCTATTCACATTATTAGACACTTCACCTCTATTCATGACATTAACCCCTCTACCTCTATTAATAATATGGGACCCTCTACCTCTATTCACAACATTAGACCTCTACCTCGATTCACCTCTAAGATCATCCTCTGTTTCTCAGTAAAAGAGTAGACTGAAACTGCCCGAGAATGTTCCTATCGGCCATGGAGTGTTTTTATACCTCAACGAAAGAAAATAAAATAAAGAAAGTTAGCTCCTTAACTTTACGGAAGAAAATTCCATTAATTTTTTTTGATAACAGAAGCCATTGTCAAGATGAGTTCCAAATTACTTGAAAATTCTTACATCATAAAGAATTTACAAAGGTTTGTAAAAACTGTTGAAAAGATTGCCGCTCTAAAAGTTGAACCTTGAGCTACTTTAAAAAGACAATCTTTAGAAAAAAGCATGGAATTATTGGTAAAATAATGGCCTATCACAGAGCGAACTATTTTGCAGTGATCGACTGACTCTATCGATCAAACATTCGAATTTTAAAGAGATAAGTAGCGGAGAAATACTTCATAAGACTTTTAAAATCTTGGCGATACTTACGGTAAGTTCTTTTGTACTTACAAGAGCTTGGAAGTACATTTGCTGGGAAAACTTAGAGGAAACAATAAGTCAATTTTTGAGCCCCATACTGCATACAGTTGGCAGATTGGAACCGATAAATATGAGTTTGAACTTCTTTCTTTCGATATTTACTGTTCCAAAAATTAAAATACCAGTCACCGGTATTTAGAAATATTCTTCAGATATTTTCAGCTCATTGATTCTTCAGATATATTTTTCTGAGAGTTTTCGGATTCGAATGATTTTCGATATTATCTTCGATATGACCTCTCTCAATTTTTGCTTACAGCAATAATAATGTGTTAATAACTTTAATAAACAAATTCATATACCATCTCATACAATATGAGAGTCTACTTATCTGTTCTCAACACCCGAGAGGGTAAATAATATCATTCTTTTTGACATACCAAGAGCACTTTTCATTCGATTCAAGTGTTAACATTTTAAACGTTAAATTAACATAAAATATCCTTCTCTAGTTTCCTCGGCGTAAATATTTTCCTTGAAGTTATCGGGAGTAAAACTGATGAGAAAAGTCATTGCTGCCACCTGTAGCATTCTGAATTAGCTAAAAATATATTATAAACTCATAGATCTGAAACAAGTCACTTAAGTAATGGAATGTGGTATCTTTCCAAAGGAGTAATAAAAAATTTAGTGATGTGTTAGAACAGCTTAGAAATACTTGTAAGAATAAATGAAGTATTTTCTATAATTTGTTTACGACTTAGAGATTCATGTGGTCTGAGCCAACCAAATTATGGACGGGGTCTTAGCTCATTAGTAGTTTCCGGTTTAGATGCTTAGAGGTATATAAAGGCATGGAATTATGTAGTTAGTTTTTAGTTGGGCATTGGTAGTCCAGTCGTAGACTGGTGCAGTAATTAAGAGTAAGGACTTCAGATCGGCCCGTCCGGGTTGGTCTGGTCCGTCCTCATCTCTATTATACATTTGACATCCCTGTGCTCAAAATTACAAATGCATATCCCTTTGCGAAGAAGAAACCCTTCGTATTTATTACCCTATCAAATATATAGGAGATTGATTGAATAAGATAAAGATAGTAGAGGAAGTTGTGTCTGCGAAAAGTAAGTCATCTAAAACTGAAAACCCAGACGCAATACCACTTGCGTCCAGAGTCTAAATTACATAAGAGTTTTTCTTCATTTCCTGACATCATGTGACTTTAAAAACAGGCTGAAAGGCAGAAGAAGTGTCATGATGAGTTTTATTTTAGTGTTCAACTGCATTGCAAGTTTCGCATTAATTATTTGTGACAGGAAAATAAACAGATTTTGATTACATTTAGTGATATCGGACTGAAATGTGAACTCTTTACTGGTAGGTTTACTAGTATAAATAAATGGAAATAGATTGAAAACAAGATTGCAAATATTTCCTAATTCTAATCATCAAATATCATTATTCATGTTTCACATTATTCATATTTCACATCATTCACGTTTCACATTATTCATGTTTCACATTATTCATGTTTCACATTATTCACGTTTCACATTTTCCATGTTTCGCATTGCTGCTTCACATTCACATCCTTTAATACAATAACATCTCACAAATTATTTATTTAAGAGTCTGTGCAGCGAAATAAATTGTCTGAAGTGATTTAAAATGACAGAGTTAAACAAATGTAAATATTATTCTCCATAATAATTTTTTTACCTTTGCTCAATAAAGAGGAAAAGTCTTTATTTTTACAGTTCATAATTAATGTTTCTCCATTGTTTAAATAGCTACAGCTTGCAATAAACATTTTAAATGCACGAGTTAACTTTATTTATGTTTCAAATAAAAACAAACTTTAGGTTGAAGTTGACATTTGTTTATTTTTTAGTGTTTTTTTTTATTTATTCTTGGATGCAGTGAATGAATTAATGAAAAATGTATATAATATAAATGTTTATTTTAAAAGGGCAGTCACTTCATAAATTTATTAAGCAATACTGAACTCAATATCTAGGTACTGAAACGAATAAACTCGTACTGAAACTAATATACTCGTACTTAAACTAATGAAAAACGTGCTAAACCAATAAGAAACGTGCTCAAGCCAATAAATACGTACTGAACTCAATATCTACGTACTTAAACCAATGATAACGTGCTCAAACAAATAAAAACGTACTTCAATCGGTGTACTGATATAAACTCCCTGCTCCCCGAAAGGGGAGCCCAAAATCGCGGACGTTTTTTCGTCAACCCGCCCTCGGAACCTGGCCGAGTGGCGGGCAGCGAGGTACCAACCTCTGTCCGTTAAGACTAATCCGGGACCAACTATAGCTGTCTTGATCACCATGATCTTGACCCTGCTAGCTTCACTGCTTCTTTCCTCGCTCTTCACTTCGCCCGACGACCTGTCGGGTGCTGATGACGGGCTACACCTGCACCGCCCCCTGCACAAAGTGTGCAGGGGGATCATGAGATGGAGGAGGCCCACAAGCCCACAAACAGCCACCACCCCTGCCTCACTTCATCTGACATAAGGTCAGAGGTTGATGATGGAGTAACCCCAAGCCTACACAGACACAAATCCCACCCCACCTGGTGAGCTGTCAGATGCTGATGAGATGCCTGCCATGAGTTCCACCAAGCTCACACCCCCGAGCTTCTTCCTGCTCGCGCCGCCAGGCTGTGAACTGGTGGACGACGAGGTGGAGAACATCCACACAGATGAGAATAGCCACCCGACCAATCCAAGGGGCCCCTTACTCTCGCCCCCTGACGGCGTGCGGGAGGACGATGAGACGGAGAGGACCCACACAACCCAATCGAATACAAACTTACATCATCCAAGATACACACACCCCCCAAAAACAAAGGAATCCATAGATAACTCCCCATACACACTCGCGAGCCTCAGACTACTAATAATACCTGGGGCCATCGAACATAACCCAGATCCCACACTCACCCAAACATGGACATCGAACATACGCAATAGTAACATATTCCAACGACAAATATCCCTCAGATGCAATAGCAACCCAACACACTGGGTACACAAGAGGTGCACAAATATAACCATACAACAATACACCAATAACTGGAAATGCAACCCTCACAACAACCCCACCAGACTCATCCAAATAGAAACTCAAGCCCCGCCACACACTGCACCACAGTCCGTACAACAAACACTACCCAATACTACACTACAACCAACAAAAACATCCCGCAACAAACAACTCAACATAATCCAAATCAACATAAATGGACTACATAAAAAAATATATGAAATGGACATGATTGCAAAAACACACAACACAGACATAATAACCATACAAGAAACCAAACTCACACCCAAACACAAAACACCATCACTAAAGGAATACTCAGATATCAGAGCAGACAGAATGCACAAAATTGGGGGAGGACTCGTAACATACATACACAAAAACGTCACCTACACCCCACTAAAAATACCTCAACTCATAAACACCAGAAAGACAGAACTACAGATTATCAAAATTCATCTGAAAAATCACAAACAGCTTCACATCATTAACATATACATACCACCTAGAGACACAACCAATCCAGACCACCCCACAGAAGACGAAGACATCACAAACACTTTCACCTACATAAACTCACTCGACAACACTATCATAACAGGGGCCATTAACGCACTTTCCACACAATGGTTCTCACCCATCAACGATCATAGAGGAACACTAATAGCTGACATAATCCAAAACGCACAACAACTCACACCGAACACAAATATTCCAACCAGAAAACCACCACACGCAAACCAACAATCAACCTCTCCAGACATCTCAACTGCCACTAACAACATAGCCAATAGAGTCACCTAGAAAACAACTCAAGAAATAAACTCAAACCACTTAGTCTTTACTAGAGCCCGGACAAATGCCATGAAGTCCTAAAATGCCATGGAAGCCATAAAATGCCATAAAGTCAATAAATGCCATAGAGTCCTAAAATGCCATAAAGTCCTTAAAATGCTATAAAGTCCTAAAATATTATAAATTCCTAAAATGATGAAAAGTCTTATTTTTGGCTTTTTTATTCTATTTAATAATTTGGTAAGTCGGTACAGTTGATAGGTTATATTGGCAAATTTTAGAATGTTATAATTCAATCAAAATCTATCTGAATTATTATATAAATAAACTACTCTTATCACTTCAAGAATTAGCATAGTCACCACTGTATCTAGTTTTCTGTAACTCTTCACATCATTTTTTTTAGCACAGACTCTGTCATTAATAAAAAAATAAAATTGCGAATAATCAATATAATAAACTATTCGAAGAGAGAGAGAGAGAGAGATATGTAGAACCTAGTTAATATTTGTAATATTTACAATATAAAAACTGTCAGGTGACAAAAATTGTGTTTTGTCTTGTAAGTGGGTTTACCTGTACAACAGTTTCAAAATATCTTAAATGGTCAAATTATCTAATATATGGTTTGTTTAGTCTGAGGTTGTCTTCAACGAGGGTTTGCTGTAAATACAAATTTCGAATTCAATATTGGAATTAGTTACATTTCAATGAATTCAATTTTCCTAACCTTTTTTATAATACTTTTAGGTTAAATTTGAATATATATAATATAAACTAGATTCATTAAATTTTTAAGGAATGAATTGTTTATTTGATATCATCATTTTTTTCATTTGAACGGACTAAAATCTGCTGATTTCATATTCCAAAATGCTAATTAATTCTTTGTAAATACCTATTTATTAATCCTAAAAGTGTATGTGTAAGTCCTAAAATCCCTTCTTTAGGTCCTAAAATGTCTTAATAGGTCCTTAAATGCTATTTTTTAGGTCTTAAACTGCCTTTTTTGAGCTCCTTAAATGCCTTTTTTATAGGTCCTAAAAGTCCGGGCTCTAGTCATTACCTATAATACGAAACTAAACTTTAGACTGCATCAACAACTACGCACATACACTAACTACAACAAAGCAGACTGGGAGGGATTCACAATTGAAATAGAAGACGCACTGACAGACATAGACATCCCTAACAACATACACACTGCCAACAAAATACTCATAAACACAATACTCACAGCAGACAAACACAACATCCCTCGCAGAAAAATCAATAACAAACAAAAACTCCTACCGGATCACATCAGACTAGATGTGATCACTAGACGAAACCACATCAGACACAACAACCACAAAGACCCTCAACTCACAGACATAAACAAAGAAATAGACAAACTCATACAACAACACAAAACAGAACTATGGAAACAGCACCTTACAGACAAGTTACAACTGGGACCACAAGACTAACACCCACAAACTATGGAAAACAATAACCGCTTTAACCAACAAAAAACCAACACAATCACCAAACACAACAATAGCTTTCAAACGCATGACCTCCATTACTAACAAACAAAAAGTTCACGAATTTAACAAGCAATTCACCAACATAATAGACCATCAAACTCGCAGATCAAACAGACAAACACAAAGAAACATAAAGAAACTACACACAACACCCATAACACTCACAACAGAACAAGTAATAGCAGCCATCAAACAATCCAAAAACAACAACTCCACAGGACCTGACAATATAAACATTAGACACTTAAAACACTTAGGACACAACGCCATCACACTCCTCACAGAAATATAAAATACATCACTCAACACCAACACAATCCATCCCTACAATCTTGAAAACAGCCAAAATCATTCCCATCCCAAAACCAAACGAAGACCCAGCAATAGGCACATCATACAGACCAATAGCCCTTCTTTCACCCATAGCTAAAACAATAGAAAAAATAATTTTACCACATATTACATTCAGCATAACACTATCATCACATCAACATGGATTCAGAACAGCTCACTCCACCACCACAGCACTACACAAAATCACCAACATCATCACTACAGGCTTCAACAAACGACAACCACCAAAAAGAACAATAGCAATAGACATGTCCAAGGCATTCGACACTTTACACCTACATACACTAGCACACAAAATCCTACAAACAGAATACACCCAACCTAATCATCAAATACATTTTCAACTACATACAGGGACGCAAACAATACACTCTACATAACGAGCAAACATCCAAAAATAGAAATACCAAAACCGGAGTACCACAGGGAGGGGTTCTCTCTCCCACTCTATTCAATATATACATGGCAGACCTACCACAACCACCACCAAACGTACAAACAATAACATACGCCGATGACATAACAATACTCTCAACACACACGAAACCCGACATAGCACAACAAGTACAACACTACCCACACGAAATATTATCATGGACACAACAAAACCAACTTACACTCAACGCAGACAAAACCACCACAACACTCTTCACACCAGGGTCTTGAAACCCTGTGCAATAACCCCCCTCCCTATCAAAAAAATCCTGGTTAAAAAAACATGTAAAAAGCCTTCGGTCAAAAACCACAACTTTTACAAAAAGTTAAAATTCCAAATGAAATAAATAAACAATAAATACTATATGACATCATATTACAATTAATATCGCTGTTGTGTTGGCGATAGTGTAAAAAATCTGCTTGAGATTGAAAATCTAAATACCTCAACTGATAAATGCGTTCAAACAACCTTTCTTTCTGCTGTTCTGTCACATGTGTATTGAAAAATTTAATTTTTGTGATTAGCCAGCAAAATGTATAATTCGATACAGTGAAAATGCAAGTTACCTAGCATTACATATAATATTAATGAATGACTAATATTAATAACTAAACAAACCTAATCCGTAAAGTGGGGTGGAATATACTGGGGTGGAATATACTGGGGTGGAATATACCGGGGTGGAATATACCTATGATGCAATATACCGGGGTGGAAAATACCGAGGTGGAATATACCAGTCACCATAAATCTATTTACATGAAATTTATTTGCATGAAATTTATTTACATGAAATTTATTTGCATGAAATTTATTTACATGAAATTTATTTACATGAATTTATTTTCATTTAGTCTTCTTTGCATCAATTAACTACATAATATTTTTTTATATATATTTAATTTTACATATTTTTCAAGTTTACTTATATACTACCCCATTAATTTTAGCGGCGTATTAATAGTAAAAGAAAAAATATGTAAATAATAATAAATAAAATATATGAAAAATGTATCAAAAATAATTAATTACTAAAAAAATTAATGAAAAATTATGTAACAATTCTATGTGAATTTTTTTCATGTAAACAAATTTTATATACATTTTTTTATGTAAATAAATTTCATGTAAATAAATTTCATGTGAATAAATTTCAAGTAAATAAATTTCATGTGAATAAATTTCATGTAAATAAATTTCATGTAAATAAATTTCATGTAAATAAATTTCATGTAAATAAATTTCATGTAAATAAATTTCATGTAAATAAATATGCTAATATATTTCACGTAATAAATTTAATTGACTGCGAATTGATTCGATTTTTATTCTGCTGAAATGATATTTCATTTGGAGGAAACGCTATTTCATTTGAAGGAATTGATAGTTCACTTGGAGGAATTGTTTTTTCACTTTGATGAAATTCTATTTTACTTTGATGAAGTTATATTTCACTTTGATGAAATGCTATTTCACTCTGATGAAGTTATATTTCACTTTGATGAAATTATATTTCACTTTGATGAAATGTTATTTCACTTTGATGAAATGTTATTTCATTTGGAGGAACTTCAATTGGAAAAGGTATAGTTACATGAAATTTCCCTTTTTATTAAGAATTAAAAAATAATTTATAAGAATGAAGTGACCAATATGGGGGCTATTAATACACGTTTTATTTTTTCTATATATTAAACAACTTTAAATTAACAATACTATAATTTTTACTTAACAATTTTAATCTATCTTTTAAGTGATTTTAATTTGCGGATCTAGTAAACTATATTTAAAGAATTTTAAATAAACTACATTTTAAGAATTTTAAATAAACTATGGATCAAGAATTTAACAGTTAAATAAGGTGCAAATTACGAATTTTAACCGCAAACAACTAATAGAATTTTTAATGGAATTAGTGACTCTCATTTGTAACTTGGAACAGCCACACCTGATTCATCAAACACGTGACCAAGATAATCTACGCTGCTACGATGAAATTTGCATTTATTAATATTAATCTTAATCCCCTTGTCTCTCAAACCAGTCAATACTCTATGAAGAACATCATTATGTGAAGCATTATCTTTAGTTTATATCAATATATCATCTTGATATATGATCAAGATGTCAATGCGAGACAACGTTTCTGTCAAAAAGGATTGGAATATCTCTGGACTTGCTATCACCTTAAAAGGCAAATAATTGTACTGAAAGAGACCTGAAGGAGTATTGATAACTGTAAACTGCTTTAAGTAATCATCAAGGGAAAGTTGTAAGAATACTTGGGACAAATCAATTTTGGAAAATACCGAGGCCTTACCAATACGTGCAATGGTGTCATCGACTGTAGGTAAAGGCGTTTGAACAGGATCTAAGAATTTATTCACAGTGGCGGAAAAATCACCACACAATCTAAGAGAACCGTCTTGTTTGAACATCGTTACTATTGGAGAGGCCCATTTATATTTGAAAATTGTGGTTATTTTCCCATCTGTAACCAATCTACTCAATTCACAGTCTAACTTATCTCTTAATTTAACAGGAACCTGTCTAGCTTTAGAATACATAGGAATTGCATCGGAAGAGATTTCCAAACTGACAGTATCCTTTACATGAGAACAAAATGAATCATGTAAATAATCTGAGAAATCTTACAAAATATTTATTAGTGAAGTTTATTTTATCAGGAAGCAAAATTTTAATATTCAAAAGATTACATAAATCACGTCCTAATAAATTTACTTTATTGTCCGAGACTACATAGAATTTAAGAACAAATAAAGATTCATTCTGAGTAACTTGAACTTTCGCATCACCTACTAAATCCACCTTTTCGCCATTGTAAGCATGCACTTGTCGATATGATGGTGTACATCCAAATCCTAACAAAGTTAAGGGCATTCTTGATGCTCCTGACCAAAAGACATTAAGCAAGTTCAAGCTTTTCTTGGACTCTGCAATTATTATGCGAGATTCATTCCTAACTTTTCTCATACAATGGCTCCTTTATATCATTTACTTCGAATGAATGTCTGTTTAAAATGGTCTTCTGAGCAACAGGAATGTTTTGATTCCGTTAAGCATTTGTTCAAATCTCATGATATATTACAACATTATGACCCTAATTTTTTAACTTAAATTGGAGACTGACTCCTCATCATATGGTCTCGGTGTCGTATTGTTAACTAGACCTGATTATAATTCTTCGTGGTTACCTATTCAGTTTGCATCACTATCTTTGAATGCAGCTGAACAAAACTACTCAAACATTGAGCGTGAAGCACTCAGTGTTATTTTTGGATTGGAGAAGTTCAAAAATTTTCTTTTAGGTTCAAATTTCATCATATGTAATGATCAAAAGCTTTTGCATAAAATGTTTGCCAGAGATAAACCAGTGCCAACATCATGCTCTGCTCGCATACAACGCTGGGCACTTAAATTAAGTCAATTCAATTACACTTTTCATTACACGCGTGGTCAGGATAATGTCCACAGTGACTGTCTCAGTAGGTTGCCACTACCTAACTCGGTTGATGAAGTTGAACCTTACGAGATTGTATGTACTTAAGATATGTTAGAATCTGATTATATTGCTTGTAGTGATATTAAAGCACATATTGATAGTGACCCAGATCTTATTACTTTAAAGTAGTATATTAAAACGGTATATCCTATTCGCATCTCCAATCCTAATTTGATTAAATTTAAGTCATTGTTCCCTGGTCTATCTATTGCTAAAGGATGCATTATGTATCAAAATAGAGTTTTTGTTCCAGTTGCTTTGCGGTCTAAAGTACTAAAATTGTTTCATGAAAATCACCCAGGCATTGTTGGAATGAAAGCTCTTGCTCGTTCTTTGATATGGTATCAAGGGTTAGACACTGACATCACTTCTTTAGTTCTCAAATATAAATTATGTCAATCCGTCAGATCTAAACCTGCTGCTGCTAATATTGCATGGCCAAGTGAAACATGACCTTGGTCAAGCATTCATGTGGATCATTTCTTTCTAGAAAACCACATTTGTTTTTTAGTAATTGATTCTCTGACTAAGTATTTAGAAGTTGAAGTTGTCAAATCAACGAGTACTCAGGATACCATTGATAATCTCTCCTTAATCTTTGCTCGTAATGGTTTGCCTGATGCTCTTGTTTCGGACAATGCAACTTGTTTCACCTCTTTTAAATTTAATAACTTCTTAGTTAGAAATGGTGTAAAACACATTACTCCACCACCTTATTCTCCGGCATCCAATGGCCAGGCAGAACGAGGTGTGAGACAGTGAGAGTTATTAAGGACTTAATGAAGAAAATTCCTACTAATGACTCTTTCAAATATAGATTAAGCAAAGCTCTGTTGCAATACCGTTCTGTCACCCACAGCATTACACAAGTTTCTCCATCAGTTGCTTTAAATAACCGTAAATTAATAACAGTTAAAGATAGAATAAATCCAAATTTTGCCAGTTACAACAATAATGATAATAATCAACAGAAAATAATACCTAAATTTGATGTAGGAGCTAGTGTACTTATTCTCAACTTACGGGGAGGGCAAAAGTGGTATGATGCTACTGTAATTGAGGTTCTTGGCATTAATGTATATAATGTTCAGGTTCACGATCTTAATGTTTTTTGCAAGCGTCATTCGAATCAGCTACTATCAGTGCCTGATTCTTTGAGAGACAATTCAAATAACCAGGCCATAGAATCCCCAATTGCAGTAGATCAGCAGCGTGAACGCATTTTCAGGAATAGACGTCCACCAGATAAGTTAATGTATTATTAATTTTAAGTAAGTTATAAGTAAATACTAATGTTCTATTATATGATGCTGATTACAATTTTGTCAGCAAAATAGACTTATTTAAATGGAGGTGAAATATTTATATATTCTAAAACTGTTGAGTTCAATTAATGTAGTCTAGGCTAAGTGTGAGGGAGTTTTTATATCTATTATTTCACCTAATTATTATTTCTTATCATTGCAAACCCTTTTCTATGTTGTTGGGTGATTCACCTAAATCTTATGATGTTCTTATGTAGTCAGTCTTATATACACCTTTGTGCTGAGAGGTTGTGTTATTATCCCTCTGGATTGCTCTTCACGGATATCTCCTGTAAAGAAGAGTTGATCTTATTATACCTATACCATTGCCAGACGGTATACAACCGATATTATGAAAGAAAACTGGCCGTACTTAGAACCAAGACATAAAGAAGATAATATCAATCTGTTAAAATTAAATAAAGTCACTCTTTTCACTTCTCTCTGTAATACTAGAAAGGCTAATTCCTTAGATGACTTTAATTCAAATGAACATGAACATAGCTTAGATAATTTGGACGATAAACTATTGGAGGATAAATGTAACGAAATATCGAACTTTGACAATAGAGAGGAGGAAGTAGAAAGCGTTGAGCATACGCATACCGTAGATTATTTGTTGAATAATATGTCTAGAGAACTGAACGGGAGAGTAGTAATACCATTACCTTGGAATGATACGGTCAGTTCTCACCTAGCAACTAATTTCAAACTTGCGAAAAGTGTTCTGTTTTCGAGTAAGAAAAAACTTGCAAACATTAATGGTGGAATTCAAATGTATGATTATGTTATTAGAGAACAGTGTGACTCAGGGGTAGTTGAGAGAATTTCGGACAAAAATCTTATATGGACGACAATCCGGACTGTAGTTTTCTCACACACATGGGTGTGTTTAAGCTCGATCGTGACACCACTAAGTTACGAGTAGTGTATCTATCCAATCTATGTGAGAGTTCAATAGATAAAACTCTTGTCAGTCATAATCAGGCTATCAATAGTGGACCATGTTTAAACCATAAAATTAGCACTGCCCTAATTTTATTAAGGTTTGATAAATACCTCTTGACTTTTGACATTAAGAAAGCTTTCTTGAATATCTCTCTTCCCCCAGAGGACCAAAACAAACTCCTCTTCCTCTGGTTCAGAGATATTCAGAATGATGACTATACTTTGGTAGCCTACAAGAATCTACGATCGATATTTGGATTACGCTCAAGTCCATGTATGCTCATGTTAACCTTGTTTAACATCTTGATCCTAGACGCAGTGAATGATTCTGAGGATATAGAAATGTTGACAAAAGAAATTTTTCACACAATTTACATGGACAATGGAGGCTACTCTTGTGATAACGAAAGCAAGTTTATGTGGGATTATGAGAACATTCCAAAACTTTTTTCTCCCTATCAATTTCATTTGCAGCAGTTTAACACAAATAGTGTTTCACTCGAAGAACTTATAGGTGTAGATTTCACTGATGAGAAGCACGATCAGTTGACGAAGCTTCTTGGTATTGTTTGGGATAAAAAAGAAGATACCATTTATCCTTTACCAATAAATCTAGATCCTAATGCAGATACAAGAAAGAAAGCATTTGAAACTTTGAATTCCATTTATGACTTATTCAATGTTTACGGTCCCATATTGAATCGTGCAAAGCTGTTTTTACAGAAGGTTCAATTAGATAAGGATTTAAACTGGGACAGTAAATTTTCAAGAGAGTTAAACCAAGAGAGTTAAAAATAAGCAAACAAGCTAATTCATTTACTACAGTCGAGCTCAATCGGTGTTTTGGTTCAAAAAATGATGATTACACTCTTGTAGCCTTCACCGACGCTTCTAAGTGTTCGTACGGAGTTGTTCTATACTTACAGAACAATACCACTGGATCCGTCAATTACTTGCTTTCAAAGACCAGAGTAGGTAATACTGCAAATTCTAAGAAGACTATTCCAGCACTTGAAAAACAAACAATTCACCTTGGAGTCGAAACCTTGATTGCAGTATATTCGGCTGTGAGTAGTAACAATGGAGCAGTGTTACCTCTTAAAATAAATGAGCTGATACTTTTCAGTGACAGCATGGTTGCTATTCACTGGCTCCAGTCGTTTGCTGTTAAGTTCGATAAGATGCAGAAACTAAGCACATTTGTTAGAAATCGCCTAGACAGTATAGGCCACATTTGTGAAACTAAGGCGGTGGAATTCAACTTCATTGAGAACCCAGCATACCACTTGACAAGGACTGTTAACTATAATAAGCTTATTAATACTACGTTTTATACTCGGCCCGATAATATTTGTAGATCTGGTCTGTGCCTAAATCTCAACAGGGTATTTAACTGGGGGTAATAACTTCAGTATAAATAAACAGTAAGTATATTAGTATACATGGATAAAACATGGGTTACAGGGGTACCAGGGGGTTAGAGGAAACCCACGTAGGTAAGGATACTTCTTACTTAGCTGTGGTTGCTATACCAACTTACGAAATAGGTTAGGCTGTCTACCTTCTTATAGCCTAAACCTTTTAATCCTTAGGCTGGGCGCAGACCAAAAGCGTTTTCACGTGAAGCTGGCAGGAAAGCTTGCAATCATGAACCGTGCTACATGTTATTCCTATTGAACTGCGCACACACAAAGCATTAAGAGCGAGCGCGAAAGCTTGCATTAAAGCTTGAAAGCGGCAACTGACTCCCAAGATGGTTTCACGTTTCACGCTGCGCGAGAAGCAAGCAGTTTGAAGCAGTTACCTGCCAGATGTCACTCGGGGAGGTTGTGTGTATCTCCGCACTCAATAAAAATGATAACCACTGCGATTATACTTTAACCGTTACATTTTTTTTATTATTATCAGTTTAATTAATGAATATCATATGTTGTTGTTGATAGTTAATACCTAACAATTTTAGAGACAAGCATGGTTAAAAATATTATTACCTGGGTACCTAGCTGATTATATAATATAAATGCGCAATTAGATACCTAGACGATATATAATATAAATATTTATCTAGGTAGCCTATTTTATAAAGCCGATTATATACCTAATATAAATGTTTACCTAGATAACTAACCTGAGTTCCACATTATAATACCTAGTGTCCTAGTACATATCTAGAGAAACGTCTCGGTTATCAGACACGTAATCCTAGTACTCGCAAAGTGGGAGTTTTCGTAGATCATGATAGGTCTATCAAAATTTAAATTTCATATATTTCCATTATCTACGTAGATATACGTTTTACGATCACTTGCAAATACTGTTTCCTATATTAAATAGAATACTGTATGTTTACTAGGTACCTACTACCTATGTTTACTACCTAGTATAATTAGGAAAAACAACTAAATAATTCATACTTATTTATAAGGAAAGTTCTAAGTTATGGCACTGTTACACTTTTACGAACAAGTAATAAAAAACTAATGATTGCAATGAGAGGTAAGTAATAATTAAAATAGTTACCTAAGGTATATTGATTATAATTACGTAATACGAATAAAATAGAAATGATGTACCTTATCATTATTAAAATTTATTTTGCTTTAAAATATTATTTACAAAACATCAACGTTTCAACTATTTATAGTCATCTTCAGGATCTGAAAAATATGTTACTTTTATTCTATACATAAAAAAATTACAATCAACTAAATACTTTCTCTAAAAATATAACTAAACTGTATGGTGATAAAATTAATTTGTACATATATGATGAAACTAAAACATGAAATAAAAGATTGAAGAGCAGGTATTTAAAAACAGTGTATGTTCCTAGTGAAATGAAAAAGTTTAAAGGTCCCCTCCAAGCAAATTTTTTTATTGTTTAAATCAACGAGGCTAATGTTTCTTATCATTTTACTGCAAACCCCATAAAATTTGATAGCATATTTTTAATTTTATATGCGTTTAAAGATTTTTTTAATCCAAACTCTACAAAACCTACTTTACTTCCGACTTTCTAATTTTCAGTCTGAAGAAGAAGAATGTACACCATTTGTTTTGATTGTCAACTAGGTATTTGGTTTAATAAATCTATTTATTATTCGTTTAAAGGTTTAAATTTTGATAAACTTATTATAGAAACGTTTATATACTTTTAGAAACAATTAATATCTTAAAAGAAGGCCAAAAACGCCTTGTTTGTTTAAAAATCTAAATTTGAAATCAAAATAAAGAGTGTACAATCTTCTTTCTCAGCGTCAGGTTGGAGATTCGCTCGATTGTTGCTCACAGAGTATTAAAAAAGTTTAAAAGCAAATAATAAAATACATACTGAACCGAATTGTATGCGGCTTGCAGAATATTGATCGTAGACCTTAGTTCTATAATATTATTTGATAATCTCATTTTTTTCCTGGAGCCTGGAGAGGACCTTTGAAATATAAGTCCGAAAATACGTGTCCGAAAATGTGGAATTCTTTCTTTCAAATAACAGTCGCAAACACTTCGATTCCTGTGTTCGGGGACAAAAATATTTTATATAAGTGAGGGGTGGAATTATTTTGTTTTGAATTAAGTTTGATTATTTTAAGTTGATTAAAATACAAGTATATGAAAAGTTATAATTTACCTGTTAATAAAAGCGAAAAAAATATAACCGTTAAAGTATAATCGCAGTGGTTATCATTTTTATTTGGTGCGGAGATACACACACCCTCCATATGTATTCCTTCAATATTCCCTCCTCATTTGGAGGTCTTATTCCATAGGTATTCCTTCAATATTCCCTCTTCCTTTAGATGTCCTATTCCATATGTATTCCTTCAATATTCTCTCTTCCTTTAGATGTCTTATTCTATAGGCATTCCTTCAATATTCCCTCTTCCTTTAGATGTCTTATTCTATAGGCATTCCTTCATTATTCCCTCTTACTTTAGATGTCTCATTCCATTGGAATTCCTTCATTATTCCATTGAGATTCATCTCTGTGATTCCCTAGATTTTCCCTTGTGATTTATGGGATTATTCCACAAAAATGTCAAAAAATTGCATTCCCTGAATATCGGAAAATGATCATCATGGAATATTGCTTGGGAATATTCCGAGGATGTTTTGGGAATATCCACTTTTTGCGCGGGAAGGTTTTGGA
This sequence comes from Caprella mutica, assembly GCA_947561585.1. Classification (NCBI taxonomy): domain Eukaryota; kingdom Metazoa; phylum Arthropoda; class Malacostraca; order Amphipoda; family Caprellidae; genus Caprella; species Caprella mutica. The sequence goes on from CANNZV010000757.1 coordinate 158,273, forward strand.
CCCTCCGACTCAGCGTCCTGCAATCGCTGAAACATTCACTCTCTCTAGGCATAATATCATTACTCTATGCTTCTCAGTGTTGTTTTAGACACTAGGGTGAGTGTACGCGTTTCCGTCGATCTCAGAGCAAGTTGAGTTACGGCTCTCGTTAGCACAACAGCTGATGTTAACTTACACATTATTCTTCAAAATGTATCTGATCATTTTGCTCAATAATTTTCTCATCTTTGGACATTTAACTGATGTAAGAAGATTAATTGATGAATATTTAGGCAACAGATGCAATGTTAATGACTTAAATAAGCGTTTGGTGGAGCGCGTACTAGATGCGTGCACTCTTCCTCATTTATGAAACGTCACTGAGCCGTGTGCGAATGCTCCCTGAACAGCTGAACTGTCAGTCTGTCGCTATGGTGACGTCATATGTGTGCTATGACGTCACCACACGACACAGCAGAACGGTCACGCTTATACGTTGTTGAGAAATTGTTACACCCCATCCTCGTACTAGTACTTCCATGTTCAGTTCTTATCCAGCTTTCATCAAAGTAGCAGGTGCGCCATTCTGTTGGTGTATTTCATAGCAACGATGCCATTATTAATGAATAGTGTTCAATTTATTCATAAAGTGACTTTTTGCAGTGGTGAACTTTTTATAGTGACTTTTTGCAGTGATGAACTCTTTAGTGATTTTTGTGTAAATATTACCAAAAGTTTCACTTCCATTGGGTGGGTTAAACTCATGTTTTAGTACACCTGCCATTGCTGGCAGATGTTCTTCCCTTTGATGACAGATGTACGCCACGACGTCACTTTTGCTGTTTGTTGGCACCATTTATAGGTTTTACTTCAGTTAGGGATTTAGACTTTGCAAGTTTTCTTTAACAGCAATTCAAAGAAACGCTATTGAAGGTAAACAATCTCAAATTATTATTAAATGAATATTTATATAATGGAAATTTTATAATATTAATATATCTCGCTTATAAAAATGTTCGAAATAATATGTTAGGTAAAACTGTTGCTTAAAGTACTGTAGAATATTATAAAATTATAAAAACGGGTAATATTTTTAACCTCAATTACATAGATGTCTATTTAATTACATGCAAACAAATAATTAATGATCGTTAATTAATCTGAATACAATATAAAAATAATTTAATTCATTTTTTTTTTGGTTAAATGAATAGAGTGTATAATGCAATATAATATAGAATAATTACCCATGTTTTTATTTCCTATGAATCTTTTCTAATCAAAATACTGAAAATATGAACAACAATATATTTAATGTTGATTGTAAATTGACGAATAAAATATCTGTTAAACTATATAATTGAAAGAGGTCGTTGTAGCGAGCTGCATGTCTGGTTGAACAGATATTTTTTTCTCCTTTGTAGGGGACGTAGCGGACGATTGTTTAAAGATCGCCCGCTGTACGAGCTTTACCTATAATACTCCCGTGACCGGACAATTGCCCCCCGGACAGTTGCCACCCCCGAATAATTATTATCAGGCCTCTTAACTTACAAGGTAGTGATAAAATATGTATAGAATTTTTATCCGATTAATTATTAATTATTTACATTTTAAGACACAAATTTCTTCAATTATCATTTATTGTTATTTTATAAAATTAATTACATATTTTTTTTGTATGATTTATTTCCATCATACACTGTATCTCTATTATACAATAATTGATCATTTCCATTATAATTAAATATTTCTTCCTTTATCACCAGTATCATTATTTAAGCAAATCTATACTGTAATAAGAGCTGCGTCCGTCTGTCTGTCCGTGTTTCACAACATGGGTTAAACCATGGCTTACTTAATTATACGGCCTGATTTTCTGCCTTTTCGTCAAAAAAATAGAAGGTCAATATTTTTCTACATCGTTGCAACCGCTTTTTTTCATAATTTAAAATTTGACTTAACACATTTATTAATTAAATTCAAGAAAACAAAGATGATTTTCATGCATATATGAATAATCGGTAGTCAGGATACTGCTAGATCATTCTTAATAGATTGAATTTGGAAATTGTTTTCAGTCAAGTGGTGATTCAATGGCCAAAATAATATCGCGTCTTGCGGGACGGACACTCAAATCCTTATTTTTTTCTTCACGTGACTGGCAATTTGGCGTCAGTTCAATGGAGAAATGATATAACTGAAACAAAATAAGGTTTTACACCGTCTTCCTTAGTGTCCTGCAAGTGCTGCAACACTTCCTCTCTCTAGTATATAATATTATTACTTTATGTTTTCAGTTTATGTTTTTTGTTTAAGACTGCCTCACACATCACCGATATCCGTCCTGGACGTCACCGGTGAGTGATTTTTTATCACTGAGGAGAGCCGGTACTGTGTGAATATGTCCGTTGAAATTAATGTAACGATATATTTTTTCACTGGCACCGAATCACTGAGAGGAGAGTGACGGAGACGGTCCGGACCGGTTATAGCCAAAGTAAAAGGATATAGTTATACCTTTTGTTTTTGATATTTAGCTATTAAATATAAGGATAATTTCACAATGATTACTCATGAGATACCTATATTTTGTTAGAGAAAATGTTCAATCATTACACTAATATTATTATGATAAAAATTCAAATACGATGAATTATTACTGTGAATTACAAGTCATAATGGTTTATTTCAATTAAATTATATAGTAGATCCAAATTCAATCCTACACTGAAAAAAATACACGAGTCAAATTGACTCAAAATTTGAGTTTTCATTTTGTCCCAAATCCAGCTCGAAAATGAGAGTCAATTTGACTCATTCTAATATTTTACTCAAAAACAAGAGTCATATTGACTCCTAATTCAGAGTCATATTGACTCCTAATTCAGAGTCAATTTGACTCATCCTAATATTTTACTCAAAAACAAGAGTCATATATATTGACTCCTAATTCAGAGCCAATTTGACTCATCCTAATATTTTACTCAAAAACAAGAGTCATATTGACTCCTAATTCAGAGTCAATTTGACTCATCCTTATATTTTACTCAAAAACAAGAGTCATATTGATTCCTAATTCAGAGCCAATTTGACTCATCCTAATATTTTACTCAAAAACAAGAGTCATATTGACTCCTAATTTAGAGTCAATTTGACTCATCCTTATATTTTACTCAAAAACAAGAGTCATATTGATTCCTAATTCAGAGTCAATTTGACTCATCCTTATATTTTACTCAAAACAACGAGTCATATTGGCTCCTAATTCAGAGTCAGATTGACTCAGTAAAAAGTATTACCTCAATTATGCGAGTCACATTGACTCCAAATTCAGAGTCAGGTTGACTCGAATATAGAATTCTTTAATTATAAAATCACACAAAAATATGAGGTGGAATGAAATACACTTGGGACTAGAAAATTTCATTTTGTCAAAATATAGAGAATACGGAACAAATGTGTTGACATGAACATAAGAGAGTCACTTTAAGTCTAAGGGCCCCACCCGCACACGAGCGTTCTTCGCCGTCCGGCGATTGGTTCATGACCCTAAAATAGCATTAACTCTCGGGTATGTGGGCACACGATCGTTCTTTGCCGTCCAGCACAGAGACGGACAATTATTCTTGACGCAGGGAAATGCGTTCCCTTGACGGCAGGTGAATGCCGCATTACCAGTCATTTCTATTAAATCTACGGGAGGGTGCGCACACGGACTGTTTGTTGCCGCATCTTTCAATGGTAATTGTAAGTAAATAGTAGAGATTGAAACATTTTTATTGAACATAAAAGAAAGAAACTTTTGTCCATACATTTTAACAGTCTTTGAGTTATTACAAAGAAATAATAAAACGAGAAAATAGAGTTAATTCAGGTATTTCTGTATCGATCAAGCCCTTATGAAGTTAATATAAACTTTTTGAGTGAATATGTACCGATACGTATTGAAAACCGTTATACGTACCAATAACAATTACTTTACAATTTTGATCCGTTTAGGTATAGTGTGACTAGTTAGATAGCCAACAGTATGACTAATTAGGTATAGTGTGATTGGTTAGGTAGCCTACAGTGTAACTAGTTAGGTATAGTGTGACTGGTACATGCTACATGTCACTCTCTATGCATTTGGGTTAATTTTCCATAGCAGCACATGCTCGTGTGACCTGGCCATGCGGCTGCGTTCATTTGACGTTGCGGCGATGGAACGCTCGTGTGCGGGGGCCCTTAGGTTTACACGCGGATGGTAAAATATCATGGAATATATTTAATAGTACTATTTGAATAATTTCAAACAAAACACTATTAAATATACAAGTTATAGCTATCCGTATTCAATAATTTATTTAATTTCAGTAAATAACAGAAATTCAAATTATATAGGTTTTTTATATGTGAATCGTTGCAAGCAAAGTCCTAAGGAATATAAAATTTAGAGGAGAATCGGGTGACTTCGTACAGCGGGTGAATCCGTACAGGGCCATAACTCAACACCTCTGTTATGTTCTAACCCGTTTAAATTTGAGTGATCCTATACATTATAATATCAATCAATTTGAAACAAGTTTCAGCGCATGACGGTTTAATATGTTTCTTCGGTGAGAGATCATATATTTTAAGCACTAAAATGTAATTTTCTCACTAATTGAGCTAAGCCTTAGCAATTACAATTTACTATCTAAAAACATTATATCGAATATTAGTATTCATTAGGATATTCTCTACGTATGTAAACGTTAATATTTAGTTAAAACTCATTAATATCTGATGTACACCATTTTGAAAATAAAATTGCAGTGTGGGGTGTCATCGTACAAATATGTACGGGCACATCCTCCTCTGTACGGTTTCACCCCATTATGTACGAATTCACCTCTATAATTTATTTTAATATATGGCTCGAGTATATACACGTAAAAGAACGAAACAGGATTCTTCCTGTGATGTTTAACAGGTATAGAAAATATGTAAAAATGTTAAATCAGTACGTAAAGCTGCTTAATTGTTAATGCTCCACTGACGACGCTGTCAGATGCCACAAAGAGATCCAGAAATGATTCACAATTTGATGAGCATAAAAATTAGAAAAGAAAGTTTTCACCAGTGAAGTAGTAAAGGACTGTGCCTTCCCAGAATATGATGAAAATAGTTCAAATCATTATCATCGCAACCAAGTAGAAAATGCGCCATCCACCGAGCCTGCTCCTACTTCACGAATCACCTTCCACCGAGCCTGCTCCTGCTTCACCATCCACCGAGCCTGCTCCTGCTTCACCATCCACCGAGCCTGCTCCTACTTTACCATCCACCAAGCCTGCTCCTGCTTCACCATCCACCGAGCCTTCTCCTACTTCACCTTTAACCGATTCTGCTCCTGCTTCACCATTCACCCATCCTGCTCCTACTCACTATATCCACCGATTCCGCTTCTGCTTCATCATCCACCGATCCTGCTTCTGCTTCACTATCTACCGAGCTTGCTCATGCTTCACCATCCGCCGAGCCTTCTCATACTTCTACTGGCAACGAGGCTTCTCCTTTTTCACCATCCACCAATCTTCTCTTACTTCACTTGCCACCGAGGATTCTCCTACTTCATCATTCACCGAGCCTCCTCCTACTTCACTATCCACCGAGCTACAACCAGGCCCCTCTAGATTGAATGTTTCATCTTTAGGAACATCTTTTGAAAGAAAACATTCGGCCATTCCCAAAGGCTCCTCCTAGAAAGAGTAACAGCAGAGGCAGATAACCAAGAAGGTCAATGATTACAACTGATACCATAGAAAAAGAGTTACCGAAAGAGAAACAAATTTCAAGTAAGAAAAACTCAAATTCACCAGTGACAAAGCGTAGGCCTACGATGGAAATTGACGGTCTATAATCTAGTTCGGAAGACATCGGTTATGAAGCCTTGTGTGATTTTTCGTTATCTCAAAAGGGCTTTAGTCAATAGTAAGGATACGGCATTCAATGGTTTTATAATATTCTTCTTGAAATAAATGAAATTCTTATTGAAATTTTCTTCCCCCCCGCCTTTTACAGTACTGTACGGAGTGATACTCTGATTGTACGAACTCACCCGCACTTCCGGGTGAGTTCGTACACACGAATACATCTCATTAAAATCGATATTTAGACAGAACCATAAGGTTCTAAATAATTTAGTTTGTAGTTATAAGCAGATGAATACCTACAGATTCTATTGTGAGTTAGAACGAACTTGTACCCCGACTAGTTAAGATTCTATAAGCCTTGAAAGGAAAAATTTCCGAACTCACCCGGTTTTCCCTTAGTCATATCAATATTAATTATACAAAATCATTTCAACCGATTACCAGGAAACTAGGAAGATAGAGTTACTCAATATACTTGTGTAATTTTTTTTATAAATAAAATTTAAAAAAAAAAAAAGTTGTATACTATTTTTTTAATTATAGTTAAAGTTACTGGTTATAAACTACAAAACATTTCAAATTTCGTTCAATATATTTATTATATGCAATTTAGTTTATTCTTGTGATTTTTTCCTTATATCCTCTGAATATCATTTCTAGAGAAATTTTAATTTGAATGGAGGGGGACCTTTATAAGATAACTGCTTAAATGAAATTGTCTACTTCATTTTCCTAGAAAAAAGTAATAAATAGTTAAAGCTACAGTAATTGAACAATTTAGAATTTCCTTATTTAACTTATACACCAATTGTGGAGTTTTCGAAAAGTCTTCAATCCCTAACAAAACTTTTGAGTTGTTGAAATCTGGATTATTCTGTATTGGTTAGTAATTTAAATGTTTAAATTCCTTTATTTTTGTGACCCATTGTCCCTCTCGCTCTTCATTGTTTCAATATTTGGTATTTGAGTAGTTTCCCTTGGAAGATGATACTGGTTGTAGAGTGATATTTGGCACCAAGTTTTCTGAACTGCTGTATCACTCTATTCGTTTTGTTTAAAGTTTTATCTTGTTGAAGTGTTGAACTGTTATCTAGTTACGTTTTTTTATCGAATTGTTGGGAGTTTCAGTCGAGTCGGTTAATCTTTTTTTAGAATAAACTCCTCGCTGGAACCCCATTGAAGAGACTATTAATTGTTCCAGGTTTAGTTGTCTATTTGTCATTAGGTTTATTTGTTTGTAAAGTAAGACTGCTCGTTTAGTCTTGAAATAAACGGTGCAGTAGTGTTACCCTAAAATAAAACTGAACTGACTGTTGGAGCTTGCTCAAGCCTTAAGGCCTTGTTACACGGTGCGAGTTACTGTCATGACAGTGGACAGCAGCTGTCCCACTGTACTAACATGCCAGTAGCTCGACTCGCCTCACCCGGTCACACAAGTGCGAGCTGCTGGCTTGTAAATAGACAGTTACTGAACCTTCACTCGCATTGTGTATTATAATATTTATTTAATGAATAATTTTTTAAAATTAATTTTATCAACAATTTATTAATTCAAATAATAATTTATTAATTAAATTAATAATTACTATTTTTATTAATTAATAATTACTATTTTTATTAATTTAATCAAAAAAATTATTAATTTAATTAACATTTTATTAGTTTAATCAACATTTTATTAATTAATTTAACCGTTAATTAATTTGATCAATATTATAAGAATTAAATTCTTTTATTCATAATATTTAATATAGCAATTTCAAACTTATATAAGATATACGTGCTTTATTAACCATCAAATAAAACCCCAAACAATATGAAGCCGATTCAAATGAAAATATGACAAATCGGCTACCTAATTGAATACAAAATTGTCTAGGTTTAGAATAGAAAAAACCTAGGGATACCTGCATGACATACAAGTTACTGTTATGTTGCAACACCATGAAAGTTGACATCCGAGTTTCGCATGCGAGTGGCTGACTCGCCCATGAGTGGCGAGTGAAAACATTTTTTTTGTAGTAACTCGCATGCGAGGTACTAACCTCCTGCACATGAGTTACTCGACTGATGCGGTCACACTGTGCGAGTAGCTGCACTACAGTAACTCGCTAGGCCAACTCGCACGTTTACTCGCACCTTGTAACAGGGCCTTAACGGAGTTTGTTGCTGCTTGTCTGATGTTGGCCAGCTGCTGGCCAATCATTTTATCACTCTCTGAAAGCAGATCACACCATGTAAGTAGAGCTATGGCATGTGTTGTTGCTCAAGGTGGAAATTTAGTACAATTATAGTTTGATGTTATTTTTAATTTTATTTTGATTTTTGCCTGAGTTTATCTGGAGTTATTTTTTCTCTCTACAGTTTGTGTAGCAGAGATGAAATCTTCCTGAATTTATCTTTGTCAAGATTCTACTTGTGCAGGGGCTTATTTTTGATCAGGAGACTACCTGGATAAGAGGTTTCCTTTGTCTTCACCAATCTAGACGTTCGAATTTTCCTAGGTCCTGGAATATTTCCTAGTTCCTGAAACCTTGGTCGTAGTTATCCTAGATCCCAGAATCTGATATCCATCTAATATAATAATCAGTGCCATATTTATTCGTGTATATTCAATCTGGAAATCGAATCAATTACCTATGCTCTTAGGAGAGGTGACGGAATTCCGTATATTTTGTGTATCTGGTTTCTTACAATAATTTCTGTATGCCACCTTCCTTTATAAATTACCGTACCGTATTTTTATCTTTGAGGTATAATTTTTTTTGCGCATTATGTAATTTTTCCTATAAATTAATGTGCATTTTTGGTATTACTGTGCGGGGGTTTGTTTGAGTGTGTTTGTTGTGTGTAGCGTACGTAAACACCGTTATCTTTCGTCGAGAATTCTAGGGGTAATCGAAAATTAAAAGCAGAATAATTTCCCTCTGGTAGAAGCTAGGCTACATAATAAATTGTTTGAAATTGAGACCAACCGTAGAAAGAATTTCTGTAGCTATTTGAACGCAGTCTTACAACTAGTTAGACTCATTAACCTTCTAATATATTTAATAATTAGGAGTAGCTTTCAATCATAGGATACAAGTAAAAAAAACTTCAAATGATAAATATATTTTATTAAAGTTACAGATAGAAATAAGTTATCAATGCCTTTTAATGCAATATCAGCATAAAACGAAAAATGATTAAAACTTACATTTATTACCATAAAAGGTCTGTAAAATCACGACAGTAAATTAGAATGATTCATTCAGTAAAGAGCATAAAGAAATACGTAATAACATATAACTTATAAAATCTCAGTACCATGCAGGTTCAAGGTACCTGTATTTCAGATGGGTACACCGTGGTTCAGATGGGTGCACAGTGGTTCAGATGGGTACACCCAGAGGTGGGCAACCCTACTTTGAAAAGCAGCGGCGCTGCCTCTGCCGCTGCATGCATAATAATGTAGCTGCGCTGCCACTACCGCTACACTTTCAAAAAGCAGCGGCGCTGCCGCTTCCGCTACAGCAAAATGTAGCGGCAGCGCTACAGCGCTACTTTCCATCATATATGCTGTAAAATTGAATTTATTACTGTTACAGCCTCGTACAGTGTAGAAATTTAATGTTGATCCCCTGAAAAAAGATTACACGGAAGGATAAGAACAAATACAAAATAGCTACGAGACATAACTGTTCTTGATCAAGAGAGAACTCAAGAGGAAACCATTTGAAACTAGTGATGCAGTTTTTAAGAGAGTCTGTGTGGAGAAACTCGCCACCGTAGAATATTGAAACTAATTGCTTCTTATGTTTCACCTGTTACCAGGCCTCTTTTGAAGAATATACACAAGATTACTATGGGCGGAGAAGTAACTTAAGACTGATTACCAAACAGTACTCTACAAAGACTGATGGGCTAAAGCTTGGCTCCCTCATGCCTCACCACATCGCCAACGAATTTGACGTCAACATGGAAGTGGAGGTGGGATAATTTGGGCTGAGACCATTGGAAATGAACTGGTCGGATCTTCCAGGATTCCAGAAAGAGTGAAAATAAATTTTTCTAATTATATTAATTTTTTTAATTGTGGATTTTTTATTGGCTGAAAAGGAAACCTGCAGCGTTAAAAAAAAGTTATTTTCATACATAACAACGCTCCTTCTCACTCTACTATGGGAACTGTAAGTTTCCTTAGGGGTAATAAGTTCGTCAATGACAAGTTGATGGTATGGCCCAGTCTCTCTCTAGATTCAAACCCAATTGAAGAACCTCAGTCCATCCTAAAATAGAATGTGTATGTGCGAAAACATAAATTATCGTCGAAAGATGAGCTCTGGAAGGATACTGAAGACTCTTAGAAGACGATATTGTCTGATACAATTCAGAAATTGACAGTTTTGATGGATAAGCGTCTTTTAAAAATGGTGGAAAAGAGGGGAAATCAAACCGGATATTGACTTAAAATTAGCAGTTAAACTACACATGAACGCTATTGCTAAAAAATTATAATAGATATAGATTGTTAGGCTTCACTTGTTATATCATATATAAATACATTGCTATGATAATATAATAGGTAGAGTTAATTTATTTTTGTTTACAGAGGTTGAATGTGGGAATTAGAAATGGTGAAATATCATAAATTTATTGGGGATGGTTATAACTGTGAAAAGATTCAGATCATTTATTTACTGGACTGTTTTCTGTGACTGTTCTTGAGTCACTTCTTTGTTCATCTTTCTTCTCTTTCTTCTTTTCAATTCGATTTTTAGGAGTTTTTACATTAATTTTCAGTAATTTCATATTTAGCATGTAATATTTTCAATTTTTATTTTATTTTAGAATTTGGTAATTTAAAAAGTTAATAGAATTTTGTAATATAGTAAGTCGATATCATATTTACTTTAGGTGATCATATTAGGCATTGGTTTTTCTTTTTAATTAATGTACTTCTCCTGATGATGAATTGGATAAACAATTTGAAAGCTTGAGTTAAATAAAATATTTTCAACGCTGAGTCTACAAAACCTTACCAGAATAGATATAGAATTATTTAAAACGTTTATTTATGCATTTTTAGTGTTATGCTTGGTACACTGAAAATGAGTAACTTTCAGTAAAATGATTGTATATACTATATACTATAAGTATATAGCATCCGAAATAATATTTGAATTACTTTCAATTTTTTAAAAAGTTACTTGCAATGTAGATGCACTTTTCCAGAAATTTTCAAAGAAAAACCATTGAGTTAAACCCATTTTATTGCAATAAGCACATCTGCATAAGAGCGTAAGGCCCATCTATACTGGCGGTGCCACCGCCGCGGTGCTACTGCCCTGTTAACGCATCTTCAATTAATCACGTTTGAATTAATGGAAAAGCAAAGTTGCAAAGTATACTGGCAGTGCTACCGCCTTGGCAGTCTGCGTTGCTACGGTGTTAGGCGGTGGCACCGCATCTAGAAGCGTTAACACTGCCGCGGTAGCACCGCTTGCAAATTATACTGGGCAGTTTCACCGCGGCAATCAAAGTATAAGCACATACACAGACCAGTTTAAGGTAGAAGATATCCCTTTACAGCTAATATTTAAAAGAATATGTAGCTATATCTTTTTTATATATAATTCTTAACATAAATTTTTTTACATAATTTTCTATATACATACATATATATTTATTTACATAAATTTTTAGTTAGACACATATTTTTTGTATAGCTACATTTTTTTTATAAATTTTATATATTTTTTTCTTTTACTATTGATTCCCTATTAATTTTGAATCAACATTCAATTTCTATTGAAACTCAGTTATTTATAACGGGGAAAGTACACTGGTTTTAAATATCTAGCGACTGTTGGTACGTTAAATAACGTGGTATCAATCATTCTTACTACATCTCGCTATTGTATTATTTCGATGTTATTACTAGGTATATTTTAAGGGGACGGTTCCCGCTATTTTTCACTTTTTCCGAATTTTTTTTTTCTTTAGTTACCCTGCAAATATACCAAAGAAAAATCATGGAAAATTCCATTCTTATACGTTGAGTAGAACATTGTCTAACTCGCCTCCCAATGTAGGGGTAGGGGAGTATGTTTCTGAGGGAGTGGGTGGCTCGCACATTCTTATGGGCTTCGTCGTCGCTGCCTGGGTTGACCCCCGAAGCGACCTGATGTGTCCTCTGGCTGGGACGAAAAGCATATATGTTTTTAAGAAAAATATTAAAAATATTTTTTTTAAACATTTATTGAAAAATATTTTTCTTCCTCCATTATCTCAGTAACTTTTTTTCTCAAATTCTCACGTTCAAAAGTATAGAACTGCTTGGGGGTTGGTCCTACAGAAAAATGTATGGTAGCTAATATGTTCAGACCGAAATTCCTAAGGTAATCTAGTAGCCTTTTACCTATAAATTTTTCTATAAACTTGTTTTTTTTTTAAACAAAAACAAAAACAAAATAATGACAATTTTTTTTTAATTCAAATAAAACAAATTTCAGATCGAAATTCAAACAAAAAGCTACTAGACGACCTTAGGATAGTAGTAGAGAACATATTAGCTTCTATAAATTTTTCTGTAGGACCAACCCCCAATTGAGTCCATAGACTTTCCCTGGGGGGGTCGAAAAACAGGTTTTCCGACCCCCACGGGGGAGGGGGGCCCCGAAATGAAAAAATTTCAGAAGATAACATAAGATTTTTTTTCACTTTACACCTTATGTCAAAATCTCAGCTCAATCGGACGAGTATTATTGGTAGATCTAAAACGCGGGAACCGTCCCCTTAAGGTATCTCCTAATGCGAAAATTATATTTTTGTGATGGTAAATATTCACATTCCTTCATTGTTTCAATATATTCATATATAATCTCATATAATTCATTTATCTATAAATTGAACATGTTCGTTTTTTTTGTTGATCACAGCTCACGCCAAACTCTAAACGTTCCGCTGCTCTAAAAGTTAGCTTTTTATAAAATGTTAGTTTTTATGAAAGCTTAAAGTTAGCTTTTAATAAAAAATAAAAGTTATCTTTTTATATTGCTCTAGAAATGAGCTTGTAGAATAATTAAAATAATCGTTAATCTTATAGAGCTGTGTGCATACTTCAGATTTTTTCACTCAATATATACCATTAACTGAATAGTGTTGTAAATTTATTATTTTTAGAATAACAGCAAAATTCTTGCGACAGATAACTAAAACTCAAATAGGTACCTATAGGTTGATATATGACCAATAGCAAATTTAGAAGAATCATTCACTTGCATAGCTTATATCCCTAACATTTTCTTAATAATCTGTAATGCCAATTCATGTTTAAAACGCTGTATATGCTACAAAAAACAATGTATAGACGGCAAAACGTATATGGCGCAGTTTCACAGCCCAGTATACTTTGCAAGCAGTGAGAACGCGGCAGTAACGCCGCGTTCTCACCGCCTAATATACTTTGGATTTTGAGAAGCAGTAGCAAAGTAGTAGCACCGCGGCGGTGGCACCGCCAGTATAGTATGGGCCTAAGACGATGTGTCAGTTGATCGCATTAGGGTTTTTTGTCTTATTATCAAATATTCACATTTCGTATCATTATTATGGTCGTATACTATGAATCATTGTTTGAATATCAGTTGGTCGCACTGCGCGGATTTGTCTGAATGTCACTTACAACTGTTAGATATCTATGGTCGCGCACTTGTGTAGACTTTTATCTAGATTCCTCAGATAACTTAACATTTTTGATTTTAAAAGAAGAGGCAGCGCTGTAGCGTGAAAAACCTCTAGCGCTTCTGAAAAAAGAAGCGGCGCTGTCGTTACCGCTACATTAGCACGGAAGTAGCGGCGCAGCCGCTACACAAAAAAGAAGCTGTGCCCACCTCTGGGTACACCGTGGTTCAAAGTAGGTATACTTTTTTTTTGTTTGTTTAAAAAGACAATATTTTTCCATTAAAAACAAGAAGGATAAAATCTTTACAGAAGAGGAAATTCATTCAGGAAGTACGAGTGAGGGGTTGAGTTCCCTGAAGGGGTGGACCCGACCCTCTAAAACCTCTCCTTCGTGGCTGAGAGGATGCTGAAGGCATTCCCTCTCTGGATCACTAGAGCCATTCGCTGTTGGAACCAGGCAGACTCCCTTGGATCAGTCGTTGTCTCAACAAGGCGTCTACCTATGGACTTCATGATTAAGGAGGTCGTACTACCGTACGCTCCTGTCGTCTCTATAGCAATTGGCTCAAATATGTATGCATCTCCAAGGGCGGAGTATTTCTGACGCTTACAATTCTCCGCAGCCCCGGCAGCTGATCCGGCCTCAACTGCGGAATCATTGAGGTGTGTCTCGGCAAATGTGTTGACGCACGTGCAATCCCAAATCAAACTCTTCCCATTCATGTAAGGAAACACAGTAATACCATCTGGGCGTTTACCATCACCTCTGTCAAGCCCAGGAGGCTCAAGTACTGAAGGGAGTCCTGCTCTCTGCAAAGCCCGTTTTACCACATCATTCATTGCTGCATGTCTTGGGTGACGCCAAGAACTGTACCTACAAGACAGGCCATGTAGTCCTCTGACATTCATCCCACTGCCACAGCGGCAAGAATGAGGTTCACAAACTCTGGCACCAACTCTGAGAGCAATAGCTACCCTCAGGACCTCTGGATCGAGCTGTGTACCCAATGACGGTATGGGAATTGTGTTCAACCACACTCCAGTTTCTTTAAGAGATGCAGATAACAGTCTTGCCCTTGCCACCTGATCAGCTCTAGCCAACTGACTCTCCATTAATGAATGAGCCCGTGGTGTATCCCATTTTTTTTACTGGACTCATGGACTGGTACCGGGAGACCAGCCTGTAAACCCTGCCTCCATGTCCCAACTGCATCCGTAAGCTCTCCGGTATCGACTACTTTAATATTAGAAAGAATACTTTCAACCAAACATTCGCAGAATACATTGAAGACACAAAAGCAGGTAATGCAATATCTCCAGCTCTCATACAACCCAGTCCACAAAGGCCAACCGGTAAAGTTGCCTGAACCCAAGAATCAGCTGACATCTCTACATTGGTCACACTGGCAACGGCAGATCTAAGTGATTCATCAAAGCAGCTAAGTTCGACTTCGTGCTTGTAAGCTGGAGAAGCCCGCAGAACATATTGTAGCTTCGGAATGGAGAAAACATTTCTCAACAAAAAGAAGGCTTGATGGTTATCCACCACCCGCAATCGAGAGACCATGAGATCTAGATCTTCTTTCTTCCTTAAAATCTCCTCGGGGATACCCAAGTCACTTAAAAGTGCACCCAACAAGGAGCAATTATTGTCCTTATGAACCACTCTGACATTTGGAAGCACTGCCCGGAACAACAATTCTGTTTCACCAGGGGCATTATCATCAAGAATGGTCAGCTCATATTTCGCGCTATTAACTTCAAGGTATACCGTATTTCAGAGTACCGTAGTTTATAGTACTGCAGATCAAAGTACTGTAGTTCAGAGTACCGAAGTTCATTCAGAGTTAAAACCATATTAGTAGAATCTACCATTCACAGATCTAATTTATAGCTAGCTAGGTAGCAATAGTTACCCAAAAAGTTACAAATATTAAAATCTACTACACACAACAAATTCGTTAATCATTCGATTAATATTACGTTCATTAATTAATGTAGTTCAATTATTTATCTCTTAATTATCCCTTTGAAAGTCATATTTGAATACACGTATTAGCAATAGTTCACGAAAAAACTAATCTAATAGATCTTAATAGTGAAAAACTACGCACTTTACAAAATATTACAAAACTAGCCATGAAAGTGTTTCTGGATCTAAAACAGCCAATTAAATTCCCACATCTTACTTACATCACCTGTTGAGAACTTTAACTACAAGATGAATTATTGTCAAATGAAACACATTTACCTATTAGTATCTGGCTACTTCAATTCTGTATTTTAAATACTTATTGCTCATTATTCAAAGCGAATTATGAAACGGGGTTAATTTAAAAGATACGTTAGTTCTGTACTTAATAAAAATCCAATAAACACGATTATCATATCTAATTTTGTAACTTAATCGATGATTGCACATTTTATGTGTGTTCATACGAAATGGTTTTGCTTAGGTTACCATACTGTAATATATTAAAGACTTGGATATTTCAGGAATTTTGGAAAAAAAAATCATAACTTATCAATTAATTAGAATATTTAACGAAATTAATCTTAAAATATGCGAAAATTTCAATTTAAAATAAACATTAAATCTCAGGAAGTTCTCTTGCATTATTGATAAGAAGAAACAGTAGCTATTTTAATCCGAGAACGATTTGTGTAGATGATAAATTTTTCTTAGTAGAAAGCGTCATTGCAATAAATCAAATATTACTTTCTGGTAAAGAAATATGTAAAAATACTTCCAAAGGAAGTAGATCTCCTTTAATCAAAGCCAATTGGAAGCAATTTTACAAAGAAAATACGTCAAAGCCTACTGTTTTTCTTAAAAATATGCTTTTTTTTCTCTGTGTGTAGAGTTTGCAAATTTTCGACATGATTTGTTAGTATTTAAATCTTTTTTGTTTTTAAATTGATATGGCAATAATGAAACAAATTTTTGTACAAAAATCATGTAACTGTGATTTTTGGTAATACGAAATGACTATCAACTAACGAACTTTTCTGTTATGCAGTTGGAGTTTACTTATTCAAAACTCATTTTAATATTGAACCATAATACATTATTGTTAGATTCATTAAACAGTTTCAATAGTGTACACAATTATGAAAATAAATTGAATGATGATTATTTTTTGCCACTTTTTAGAAGGGATCTTCAATAAATTATTATCAGAGTTAGGTCACATGCAGTCATTCATATTTGTTGGAGCTAAAACTTGGAACCCTTTTCCTTTGTATATATATAAAAGAAATCAGTTCCAATCAGAGTATTTAAAAAGTGGAAACGGACACATTTATTAAATATTATTGTGAAGTCTACAATCTGGTACCTTAATTATCATTGGTTTATGTGATATACTTGAATACTTTCATTTTTTTAAAAGTTATTATTAGGATGCCCCCGAAGCAACTGCTTTTACGGACCTTAGTGTTCCTTTCATTGCTGCGTTGCAATGTGTTATTTAATTTAAATCTGGAAAGGACCGTGCACACGTAGAGTTTTTTAAGTCTTTCCCACAGGCTTTTTGCTAAGCTCCTCCTACTTTTTCCACAAGAATATAAGAAAAAACGATATAATTATTATTCACTTTAATTGATATCCATGATACCTGCAGGTATCATGGATACCGACTGAAATGAATAATAGCTATATAGTTTTTCTTATATTCTCGTGGAAAAAGTAGGAGGAGCTTAGCCAAAAGTCTGGTGGAAAGACTTAAAAACCCTATATGTGTACGGCCCTTTATATATTCTGAATAGTACATTTTAATTTAAAAATAGAACTCAAATTAATTAAATATATGTATGAACTCAAACCAGTTAATATAAAGCATAGTCGTGCAATTAAAAACAAGATTGTATTATAAAAAAGAGGTCATGACAAAAAGTATTTCAAATTAGGTACGCATTTTATTACATTATCATGGAATTAGATATCGATATTATTATTTGAATTTATTATGATGATAATCTCCAATAGATGCCCTGTTTTCTATTTACCATATGATTTATAACTTCCAATTTTATGAATGAATATGAATAATGAATTATATGAATAATTAATTTAATAATGATAATAAAATTAACTGTAAAATCTATTGCTATCAAATCAGTTGAATTATACTGTTTTAGTCATTTATTGAACAATAATAATAATAAATAAATATATTAAATGACTGTAATTTTCCAACTAAATATTCAACTTCTCGTGTTACAGGAAAAGCTTTAATGAGCCCCACTATCCGAAACAAATAAAAGAATATTTGTCTTTTGGATATCATAAAGTTAATAAATTCAACCAGAACATTTAATTAGATTCCTCATATCTAATTTATAGGTTAATTGAATTAATTTTATGTGAATTTGGTTGAAAAAAAAAAGATTACGTGCACTTGGTAGAGCGCATACCTTTGCCGCCGCTTATCCGTTTGTTACAAAAATCTAATCAACTGAAGACTGGAAAGTGACCAATCGTCCCACAAAGTTTCATGAAATATGGTTTGATACTTTTTGAGTTATGGAGTTATAAATGACCTTGACCTTTGACCGGATCGCTCCCAAAATTGTACCAGCTGGTTCCTGGACATTGTCCAATTGTCCCATCAAATATCTGACAATTTGGTTGAATACTCTTATAGTTATTGAGTTACAAATGGCCTTGACCTTGATATTTGACCTTTTACCCGATCGCTCCCAAAATCTAACAAAATGGTTCCTACATATATATTGACCAATCATCCCACTAAGTTTCATGCGATATTATTCAATACTTTTTGGGTTATAAATGACCATGACCTTGACCTTTGACCCGATCGTTACCAAAATCTAACAAAATGGTTCCTGTATATTGACATATCGTCATACCAAGTTTCATCAATATATTTCAATACTTTCTGAGTTATAAATGACTATGACCTTGACCTTTGACCGGGTCAATACCAAAATTCTACCGGCAGGTCACTGGGCATTGACCAATCGTTTCACTAAATTTCAGGCAATTTGGTTGAACACTTTTTCAGTTAAGCGCATAACAAGATGATAAATAAATAAATAAACCACGGCTAAAATATTACCTTCCCGCATTCTGCGAAGGTAATTAGAGAGAAATATCTGGATTGCATTTACAGCAAATAATAAACCTAATTATTTTTGAGTGACGGCAACAGCTATTTTAAAATCCTACTCATAATTTAATTACATGCATGTTTAAGCAAATGCTAAGGCAGCTAAGTAATTTAAAACAATATGCCAAACTATATTGTTGAATTGACATGCAGCTCTATCTTCCGAGTAGCATACCTATGATTGTTGTAAGCTTTCCTTTTAAATTATTTTTACAGTAGTATAGTTCAATATATAGAAATCCTGTCATCTAGTTCAGACACCTTAGAAGGTGCACCGACAGTTGGGCCCCGACAGGTAGGCCCCGTTAATTGGACCCTCCGACAATTGGGTTATAGGACAATTGGGCCCACGACAATTGGGCCCCAAACCAATTAAGCCCAGATAAAATTGGGCAGAAGACACAATAAAGAAATTTTACCTTGTTTTTACTAGGGAAATGACAATATTATCTTTGAAATATGCTTAATTTATATTCTCTAAAATTATGTTTATATTTTTTTAATTCGATTCATATACTTGATAAGATATATTATATTAATGAGAAAGCCCTTAATTCACATTTAGATGATAATCTCATGTTTCAATGTAATGAAAACCTTTGAAATATTTAAATAAGTTGTATTATTTTGCATCATGTCACATGGATCCAATGTGTATTGTACAAAGTACATAGTCTGACAAAGACAAATATTTAAAAAGAAAGGGGTAAATTTAAAGGTTAAATGTTACATTGAACAGTTGTTTGGATAAAATGAGATTATGAGAATACATTTTGTAATAATAATTCATAAACCTCTTCAATATTTAACACTGAACAGCATTCAAATAATTCAAGTTAACTTTAATTAAATTTGTATGTTCCAATAATTCCGGCATGTCTAAAATACCTACATCCTTATTTTCTATTGTTTCTTCATCTAATATAGCTGCATTCTTATTTTCTATTGGCTACTTCCTAACTCATTCACTTCACAAGAGTTCACTATATACAGTATGAGCCACAAAAATGTTTTCGCTATTTCAAATACTTGTAAATCGTTAACTAATGGACGAAAAAACTGTATCTTGGTCTCTTTTTGTCCGCCTTTTATTGTACTATTAACAGAAAAGAACAAAATTTGAACTGATGGAAATAGTTTAAGAACAGGTAAACAAAGAGTGAGGGTGATTATTTTTGTCATTGCGCGAAGGTTATTCTTAGAGCTAACTCTGTGATTTTACTTACTAAAGACAGTGAATAAAAGCGAAAAAAATAATGGTAGACGTTTTAATAAAGGGTGTTTACACTTCTTCCTTAGTAACTATTTGGAAATAAAATAACTTCAGTTACGTTTTGATCTCATCGAAGATTTCATTTTGAACATTCGTTCTTCGCTTGTTTACTGCATGCTTAAGGCCCGCTTCACACTTGCATTTTAATAGTGTTGAAAAAAATACTTCTTATAATGTGTTCACGCATGCGTTTTTTTATCGCTTAAGTAAAAATTTGATGTGATTTTTCCATCATCGATAAAAAAAATGCAAGTGTAAACACATTTTAAGAAGAGCTTTTTTCCGCGATGTTAAAAATGCATGTGTGAAGCGGGTCTATGCAATGAACAAGCGAAGAACGAATATTCAGAGTGAAAACTTCAATGAGATCAAAATGTCACTGACGTTGTTTTATTTCCAAATAGTTTCCAAGGAAGAAGTGTAAGCACCCTGTTTTAAAATGTCTACCATTATAATTTTTTTCTTTTTATTCACTGCCTTTTAGTAAGTAAAATCACAGAGTTAACTCTAAGAATAATCTTCGTGCAATGACAAAAATAATCACCCTCACTCTTCGCTTACCTGTTCTTATTTATTTATTTATTAATAGTTCAATAAGAGGTGGAGAAAAAGAGACCAAGTTACAGTTTTTTCGTCCATTGGCTAACGATTTACAACTATTTGAAAAAGCGGAAACTTTTTTGTGGCCCATTTTGTAGAGGTACTGCAACTAGGAAATTTGTTGCTTACATGAACCTATCTCGGAGCATAAAATTATTGTAGTTTAAGAGAATAATGGTATTTCTTCATGAAAAGAATATGTTCTATTAAAAAATAATTATTTTGCATAACGAGAATATTTTTTTCATGTAAGGAATATTCTTTATTTTAAATATGCTCAAGACTATATTTTTATACAAAACGCATATTGTCACAAACCTAGTTATTACAGTAGCAAGGGTCTTGGATTAAGTTGATACTATAAACTCTGAAAAAATATTGAAAATAATATAATTGTCTCAGGGCACAATTGTCGTGGGCCCAATTGTCTTGGGCCCAACTGTCGGTGCCCAATTGTCCTGGGCCCAACTGTCGGTCCACGCCTTAGAAGGTGATGCCACTTATAACTGATGTTTCCATAAATATGTATCATAAGTCATAACAGTTGTACTTTTACTAGATTAGACAGTTCAGATTTTACGTTGATAGAATATATTGTACCAGTGCTTTAAAAGTTAATTCATTGTTATCCAACGATGAGTTATCACAAATATAATTATTGAAAAGTAAAGTGAAATGATTGAGTAGGTTTCCTTCGGAGGTGTGAGTAGATGGATAGGGTGTATATAGGTAGGTGAATGGAATTATTGTCAATTGATGGTAATCTGTTCATCTAGGATTGTGAGGAGAAAAATGGTAATTTTATATCTCTTGTAAATTTATATTATATACTGGTGAATATATTTAGAAATTTGGATATTTTGCTATTATAAATTTAATTGGTTCCAAATAAATAAATGGCAAGTGTTTTAAATAAAACTTTTAAAATAACTTATCTTTATCTTACCTTGCCTTCAAATATTGAAGATCTTAAAACTCTAAAAGAAAACATTGCTATTATTTGCATAGTTGAGTGGGTGATATGAATTCTCACCATTTCGAATTCGTATCTGTTTATTAAATAACTACCTTAAACTTTTTGTAGTAGTATAATGATATTTACCGTATATGTATTAAGTATGTGTTATACATAATGTATAATATGACCGAAGTAAAATTAATTTATTTACTAATAAAGAAATAGAACCAGAGAGATTTTATGAAAAGTGTTATTTTCAATGTTCGCATTGTACTCATTTTTTAACTTTTAATTTTGAGTAACTTTAGTTCATTTTTCTTTTCAAAGTTTTGATGTAACTTAATTATGTTTAATTTTCCAAATCATAATATCTATTTATCAATACCTCATTTGAATCTCAATGGAGATTGAATCCAAGTCCGAAATCTCGAATTCGTCTCCTCTCAAAGACTCCTTATTACGACAGCAAAAAGGCTTTCCATTACCTACTTCTAAACACGAATTCTTTGCCTTTCATTCCCAATTTTGTCGCTAGTTTTTTCTTTCAATTGGATGTTCTTGTGAATGAATCATGAGGTGCTGTAAGGAATTTATAATCTAATTATTTCAAAAGTTTCATTGGTAAAGCCTTGGAAGAAGTTATTCTATCCCTGCAATTTGTTAAGAGTTGTTGATACGGTTCAAGTGTCCCATTAGCTGACTCATCATTTTGTGTCATCTGGCTAGTTTACAAATAACCAGTGTCTTTAGTAAGCTGCTGACAGTGTCTTCGGTTCACAATGCCTCTAATTTTATTATTACTTTTCAAGAAACTGTTTCAGTGAACTTCAATATTATTTACAAATGTTTTATATAGCATTACAATTCTCCTTCCACAGTACAAGTAGTGAAGCTAATTAAATTTTTATACTTTTATGCACAAGTATAAAAACCATGAAACTACCGAATCGAAAATTTACCTTCCGAAGTATTGTTATCGTACTGATACTTTATGCATGTATCTACACCTTCAAAACGTTTTATTTGGGAAACAGTCTGGAGAATTTTTCATACGTAAGTTGTAATGTTAAAACATGTTTAAACTTGTTTGACCATATTTAGACTTATTAGAACATGTTTCAACTTGTTAGAACATGTTTCAACTTGTTAGAACATGTTTCAGCTTATTTGAACATGTTTCAACTTATTAGAACATGTTTCAACTTGTTAGAACGTGTTTCAACTTGTTAGAACATGTTTCATCTTGTTAGAACGTGTTTCAACTTGTTAGAACATGTTTAACTTGTTAGAACATATTAAGAACTTGTTAGAACATGTGTTATGGTACAACTTATAGACTTATGTTTGTATTATATACGTATGCGTAGTACATAGGTGGAGTACTCGATCCTGTGCAAGGAAGCGCACAAGGTACCCCATCCCTACACCCCCGCAAGGTGTTTGAGTGGATGATTACTTTCTACCCTCACAATACATTAATACCCTTGGCTCTCGGGACAATCGGACATGCCTGTCCCTTGTTCCTTTTCTTTCATCAGAGAACTTTATTGGTGAAGTGAATTAGTTATCAGTGATAAATTATAGATCACGTAATATCAAAGCCATTTGGGGGTATGATAATAATTGGTTATTTACTCAATCAAAAGTTGAGTAAATAACCAACGTGATGATAATTGAGCAGAGAGTTATAGGTTCTACGTAATTAAATATGTCTAATCAGCCATTATCATTTATTTACTTTAGAAATTGGATTTTTAGTTTAGTATTAAGGTTTATCCTCTTTTCGGTTTATAAATTAATTTTTGAATTATCTTAATATTGCAATTCTTAATCAATGTCAATTAATAATAAGCAGTAATGAATAAATTAATATTTAGTCCATTGCTTGTATTTGTGTATATATAATTGAAAATTAGTTAAATGGAAGTTTATTTATTGGAAAAATGGAAAAGTGTATAATCATGCAGTCATTTGAATATAAAGAAAGTCACCATTGAATATTAACCAATTAATTAAAATAGGTAGCTTACGTTGTACCACAACACATGTTAAAACTTGTTTAAAATTGTTAGGACATAATTAGACTTATTAGAACATGTTTAACCTGTTAAAACATGTTAAGACTTGATAAGACATGTTTAAATTTGTTAGAACATATTTTTTCTTATTAGAATAATTTTGATCTTGTTAGACTATTAGAACATATTTTTCTTCATTACACAATGTTTAATCTGAGCTCAGATCATCTAATACCAAGATATTCAATGTAGTGCATGTTTTAGTTCGATTTTTTTTACAGAGAATGCGCCTCAACAAGAGTGATGAAAATTTGGAGGACTTTAAAAGACTGGACGAAGAAAGAATGTCAACAATGCAGAGGAGATCTGATAGAATAAATCGTACTTGTCATGACTTTAGAAGTTTTATTAACAGAAGTATGAAGTAAGTTATCAAAAGAATTCGAGATGATAAGAGGAGGAAATGTTTTTGAAATTGCTTTAGATTAAAGTAAGTTATCAGCTTCGGTAAAATTGAAGTATTTTCAGAAACAAACCCTCTGCCATTTATAATACAGAGAGACTCATTGCTCGTCAGCAGAAATTAGGATGGTGTAAGGTGAGATAAAAGGAAGTTTCCGATAAAAAATAAGAACATAATACTGAGCACTTGGTGGCTAGAAAATATAATTTCGAAATTCCTCATCTATTTAGAGTTGAAAATAGACTTCCGTTTTGCACTTTTTTTGTGAATCTGAAAACAGAAAAAACAGAATTTAATCATATGAACCATCACATCTAGATTAAGATATTTTGATTTATAGTCATTTTTTCTGAAATATCAGAATGTTTAAGTTTTATTTTTTGCAGGTACCGAAAGTAGCATCCACGTCGCTTGTTGAGTCTTTTCTAAGCATTCTCGGCAAAGAAAACCTAACTACTGAATTTGATAGAAGCAGACAGCACAATGTTCTCAGAAAGCTGATGCCTCATCTGCAGTTAGGAGAAACTGACGAATATTCAAGAGAGCTCCTAAATGTGATGGTTGTGAGACATCCTTTTGCTAGGATACTCTCTGCTTATAGGTATTCGTAATCTTTGGTAACATCTTGTAAAACTAATAATAAGGTAAGATGCAGCATTTTGATGAAACTTTTCTTAACAGAGACAAAATATGCAGCAAAAATGATCCACACAGACGTACTATATTCAAGAAATTTCTCAAGAACTATAATACCTTCATCATAAAGAAGTTTCGCAAGGAAGTGCCTCCAAATTCTTTTTACAGTGACGTGCCAACATTCCCTGAGTTCGTAGAATATCTGACAAACACTGCTACAGAGGAGTACAATGAACACTGGCGTCCCTATTTTCAAATCTGCTCACCGTGTCAAATTAACTACAAGGCCGTCCTGAAGCTTGAGACTTTTCAAGAGGACATAGAAGCTCTGGTGAAAATCACAGGATTTTCGCAATTTAGAGACAAATTCACCCATAAAACTTCGGAGAGAAACGTACCGGAAAATGACTCTCACAGCATGCATACTCTTGATCTTTCTGATAAATATTTAGGGATGTTTAGAAAGGAAGAGAGAGATATTTTAGTGCATTTCTACTCTCAGATAACTCGGAAACAAGTTTCAAAGCTGTTTGATGCATACAGGATAGATTTTGAAATGTTTGGATATGATGTTACTCCATTTTATAAAATAGCAAAGAAGTAGTTGTATGATATACCGACATAGTTCAAAGTCTATCTATTTAATCCTATATATTTAATTACATATAAATTTAGGATTTATTTACTTTTTCGGCGCGAAAAGAAAAAAAAAATGGACCGTAAAAGTAAATCATGAAAACAGTAAATGTAAATAAAGAAGAATTTGAACCATAAAGGTAAAGATATCCTAAATATATAACTAGGAGATGTAATTAGCTTTGCTGCACAGACCTCGCATTCGCATCGATTTTGAAAGATTTATCGGTTTAACCAAAATTTCGATATTTTTTGTAATTTTCTGCTTTTTCTAATGCTTTTTACACTATCAATAATAAAGTATAGGTAAAGCTCGTACCACGGTCAGTATCCATGTACGTATTGGAAAAGGTGGCCGTTATACCGATCAGTGTCTGCTGAAACATACATTATTAGTTTAGTTGGGGACTAAAACTTTGTAAGTTTTCTTTAACAACATTTCAAAGCAACGCTATGTGAAGCCTGAAAGTGAACAACCTCAAATTATTATAATTGAATAAAAATTTTAATGAAAATATTATAAAATTTGTATAACTCATTCATATAAATGAACATACGAAATAATAAGGTAAGTAAAATAAGACAAAGATATTAGCAACTAACTGGATATAAGATAGTTACACCTCTTTTTAATTTCTGTAGAGTTCTGTAAAGGGTAACTAAATCGTATATCTTAAAAACAATCCATTAAGTGTTGATTGTTAATTGTAATACGTCTAAATATAATCAATGTATGTTTAGATACTTGGTAGACGAGTAGAATATTGGTTAAATCATATAATTTGAGGAGTTTGTTGTGGCGTGCTGCATGTCCGGTATAACGGACAGACAATTTTGGTCTCTTTTACCCTTTTCTTTTAAAGATCGTTCGTTGTACGAGCCTTACCTGTAGTTTTGAAAACATTCACGTTTCCTCTTTCAATGAAAAAAAAAAGATTAATTTTGATATTTCACATTTCTGATATTTTACATTGTTATGTTTATATTTTTAAGTTCACATTTTTTATGTTACATATTTTCATGTTATACATAAATGCTTCATACTTTTATATTTTATATTCTACAAGATTAATTAGTATTCATTTCCTATAGTCAATATTTATTATTATAGAGAAGAAGTTAAGGATATTTCTTAATATGATAGCCCCCACAGGATGTGACCGGCTAATTCGTCCATGGAAAATTAATTCACGGAAAATTCGTATAATTAAATAAAATGGAGCAAAGATGTTATGTAAAATATTTTGATATAAAGAAGTTTACTGTATGTAGGTTATAAAAAAAATGTTATATCAAGTTGAATTTTGGAATGCTCAAGAGAGAGTACTACGTGATTTGCCGCGAATTATCGAAACTCTACATAGAAGGTTTCCACTCCATAATGAAAGCATCAATAAAAAGTGAGCATACTAATATTTGGAAATTTATCGCAGCGTTGCTGAAGGAAGAAGAATTAATCTAAACTAATATAATTGAAATAAAAGATGGGTGACAAGTAGTATAAAAAGGCCAAAATAGCGAGATATTGACGGAAAAATATAAAACTTATAGTATTGCAATACCCTCCGAATAATAGCTAATTTTGACAAATTTTGCCCATGATTTGAATTAGTGAAAAATTTCATTTTCTGGATTCAAATATTGGATTCATTTTTTTTATTTTAAATTACAAATTATATAATAATAAATAATAATAACAATAAAAAGTTTATTTGATCAATCATACAGAGTTTACTTAATAAAGTACATTTGTTTTAAAGGAAGAATTTATTAGATTGAAAAAAGCCCTATAGTAACTTTAAAAAAGTTATTCGTTCAATAACATATATTACATCAACAGTTGCAACTGCTGTATATAGCTATATTTTATTTTCGTCCAACCAGATTTTATGAGATTTCAATTATCTCTTAGATATGAAAATTGTTAACATTCAATGATATTTTTCTTTGTATTCCTAATTTAAGAAATAGTAGCTGCACAGACGAATTTTCTGTCTATGAATTTCCAAGGATGAATTTTCCAAGGATGAATTTTTCGTGGACTGTTCCAGGAGCTCTATGCCGAATCTGTATGTGGCGAATAGAAGAGAATGGGCGTGGAGTCCCTTGGGGCCCCGAACTCTTGTAATTTATATTATGTTTATTTTTTTCTTCAAATTTTCACCATGTTTACCAGTTTTAAACGTTACTTTCAGTTTTAGAGGGTAGCGATGGGGTTATACTTTTCAACTACGAGGTCTAAGAATTAGTGTTTGGTAGGCTCGTTGGCGTCATTCACCTCTTCTATCCGTGAATACAGCTACCGGTGCTTGTGCTAAATTTCGTCACAATCCTTAGTAAGTGACTGCTTTTACGGAGTAGCTTTTCTGCAATCATGAGCATTGTCACTTAAAGTGATAGATGACCAATGACCATGATTGTGGAACCACTTTCCTTTCCGACTGCTTCTTCCAGTCCCTTGTATTTAATTTCATTTTAACGTCAGCAATAGGGCCTTGGTTCCGAAGCAGACGTTGAACCTCTACTAAATTAATAATATGATGAAGCACAGTGAGAAAATTACCGTGAGGCCATAAGATTTTTTTATGTTACCCCTCTCAAATTTCTCTGGCCTCAGCTTAACTTTCATCCAGGGAATGAAAATTCAATCAATGTAGATAATGGAAGTTTAATTTAATTTGATTATTCTTCACAATGTTTGAGATTTCATATAAAATGTTAATATTCAATTTATAAAATATAAGAGTTATTTTTAACTGAGAGAGTAATTGATATTGTTCGATCTATCTTATTTTTCACTTCAGTCTTTTTACTTCAGATGTCAGTTTATTTTAAAACCAACAATTGGATATTGATTGGTATCAATTAAACAAAGAAAAAAAAAAAACTTTCACCTGAAATGAAATTGGATAAAGTAATTTGTAATTTCAATAAAATTGAAACCAAATCTTTTGGTTTAACCATTAACTGGTTAAAGGAACCAATTATTTTTAACAATATTTCGTAAAGTTTACATAACTCTAGCTCGCCCCACAGAGAAAGCTATGGCGGGGCTACGTTAACAGACGTTTCTTCGACAGACCTTTCGTCGACAAAACATTTCGTCGACAGGACGTTTCGATGACAAGACGTTTCGTCGACAAAACCTTTCGTCGACAAGACGGTTCGTCGACAATATGTTTCGTCGACGAGACATTTCTTCGACAAGTCGTTTCGTCAACAAGACGTTTTGTCGACAAGACGTTTTGTCGACAAAATGTTTCGTCGACAAGACGTTTCGTCGACAAGACGTTTCGTCGACAAGACGTTTCGTCGACAAGACGTTTCGTCGACAAGACGTTTCGTCGACAAGACGTTTCGTCGAAAATACGTTTCGTCGACAAGACATTTCATCGACAAAACTATTCGTCGACAAAACGTCAACAAATTACTCAATAATACCAAATGATTTTAAGGTAATTTCAAAAATTGTATATACCATACATGCAAGACTAAACTTTAAAAATGTATCCCACCAAATAATGAAATCATTAAAACTAAAGACTATATCCAAACACAAAGAGCATTCTTAAATTTAATTCTTTGTCTATAAGTAGCCTTGTGTCACAACTGCCTATTAGTATCTTGCCATGTTTGCTCGGGTAAAGGTGTCTTTTCGAGTACTTATGAGATTATTAATAATAATATATTAGTTCTACAATATTATGGAATAAACTCCTATTTTTCTTGGAGAGGTTTTTAATATTTTTTATATCAAAATTTGAAAATGGGATACCGTTTCATTTTCTATTTTAAGCCAACTACTTGTTTCTAAGAATCACTTTTGTGTTGAAAAAATGATCTAAAATATTAATAAACATTCAACGGTCTTTTTTTTATATGAAATCTTGCAATTCAATCTAGGATTACCATTCAATTACCAAACACTCGCTGTAGTCGAACAGTGGGCATTTACCTACTGATAATGGCTTGTCAATGACAAATCTGACGATATAAATCTTATTATTATGATACGTAAATTATTGAGAGGAAATTGTTTTAAACTTAAAAAATCTCAAATATAACTTAATCCAAAAATAAAATTAATTTAAGATAATTTGTTATTATTGAGTAGTTTTGGTTTAATATTAATGTAGAAAAACAATTGAAATTTATTTATTAGTTTTCCTCCTTACCCTTATCCTATTTTGTAATTTAATCGTTTGATACATTATTTTGTTAATATATGTGTTTGGTAACAATAGAGTGTGCTAATATCCCATTTACGAAAATTTGTCGACGAAACGTATTGTTGAAGAAACGTCTGCACGCCGTGTTAGCACATAGTACAGTGTTTTTTTTTCTTTTTGCAAGACTTCGAGCCCCCACTAGGAATATTTGAAATAAGAATTTAGAGGAAATAAATGTATTTTCTTGAATATAAGGCTTGGTACTTACATTACATGTAATACAAACTCATTTGAAACTCATTCAAAATACTTCTAAGGGCTATCTACAGAAGGTGTTGGAAATGGCCGCCGGAACTTATTGTCAAAGTCTTGCGCGCTTCAAGACGCTCTTCGAGTCTTCGTCATCCTCTCAATTGTTACTGCGTCATAATTTGCACCAAACAGCTTCACATACTAAATTCTATCATGAATGGATTGAGGTTTTTTCAAATACAAAATATTTTGTGTTGTAGCACAGGAATGGAAATCAAAAGGGTTGAGTTATTACTGAGTGCTGGCCAGAAGATCTCAGTTTCTTTTCTGGTAACTCGTCCTTGAAAGTTTTCTTGAAGAACTGTTTAGCCACTCATGTACAATGAGATGTAGCACCATCTTGACTCCACCCAAATCAGCATCATGTTGCAGTGGCTCAAAAAAAGTTTGCCACAATTTGTCTTTCAGCAAAGCCATGTTATAGGAACCATTAACAGAGTCACAAGGGTCGTCGTCATCAATGAATGCTTGGACAACAGAATTTTCCGTCCACAATTGCAACAAATATCATTACTTTTTTGTCATTTCTATAGTTTCATTTGACAATATCATGTGGATTCTCATCTGCAAATTATGACGCAGCAAAAATTGGGTATCCGGGAAATTCATCGCCGTGAATTCATCGCATGGTAAATTCATCGCATGGTAAATTCATCTCGTGGTAAATTCATCTCATGGTAAATTCATCGCATGGTAAATTCATCGCATGATACATTATAAAATTATATTGATAAACTTAAATATACTTTTTGCAAATTATCGCGCTGACCTTACTTTAATTTTCGCTGTATTAGGGTAACTTGTTTGTACGAATCTGTGCTGCTGTTTATTTCAAATTATTGGATTTTAGTAATAGAATGTCAAATAATTCTCGCATGTATATCGTTGAATTAATATTTAATTTAAAATATTTAATATGAGTATATTTGCATTAATTTATTATTTTATAGTTATGCATATTTTTCTTTAATTCAAATTTATAATATTTCTCTTATTACGTATTTGGGTAGCTACTCATAGTTTGAACAACAACATAACAGTAAATGCTACACCTCTTTGAAAATATGATCAGCTAAGCATAATTGCCTCAGTAAATGGGAACCAGGTTTTCTAGTTATTTAAGAGGTATTGATTACTTTTTATCTTTTTAAAAGTAATTTAGATATATTTTTTGTGAAGTTGTAACGATAGAATTTAATCTTAATATTAACGGTTTGCTCTAGCAACATATCCATATATTATTTCGTTGACCAACAATTGGGCACAAGACAATTGGGCCCAGGACAATTAGGCTCCAGGACAATTGGACCCCAAACAATTGGGCCCACGACGATTGGGCCCAAGGAACAATATATTATTTGCACATTTTTTTCAGAGTCTACAGTATCAACTTAATTAAAGACCATTGCTACCGTAATAACTAGGGATGTGGCAATATGCGTTTGGTATAAAAATATATAGTCTTGAGCATCATTAAATTATAGAATATTCCTAATATGAAAAAAAAACATTCTTGTTATGAAAGATATATATCTTTTAATAGAACATATTCATTTCATGAATAAATGTTTTTATTCTTTTAAATTACTATAATTTTCTGTTCTGAGATGGGTCATGTAAGCAACATATTTTCTAGTTACAGTACCTCTACAGTGAACTCCTGTATAGTGAATGAGCTAGGATGTAGCCAATAGAAAATAAGAATGTATCTATTTTACATAGATGAAGAGACAATAGAAAATAAGAATGTGGGTATTAAAGAAGGCCGTGGCCCTCCAAGTTATGCTGAAATTATCGGAACATACAAGTCGAATTAAAGTTAATGTGAATTTGTTGAAACCTGTTCACTGTTCAATATAGAAGAGTTTCATAAATTAGTATTACAAAAGGTATTTTCACAATCTCATTTTTTCTCTACAACTCTTCAATTTTTCTTAGTTCAATGTCACGAAAATCTAAAAAATTCACATGACATGATTCAAGTTAATAAAAATTATTTAAATACTTAAAAGATTTTCATTACACCGAAACATGAGATTAGTATACAAATGTGATTTAATGTGATTTAATTATCACATTAGGTAGGCTCGTAGACTTCATTTATATACTCTCACCTCTTCATTTCCCTCTTCCATCCTTGAGTGCAGCCACCGGTGCTTGTGACTATTTTTGTCACATTCCTCGGTATGCAACAGCATTCACGGAGTAGCTTTTCAGCATCCATGAGCGTCGTGACCTTGTCCATGGAGCCACTTTCCTTTCTGACTGATTCTTCCAGTCCCTTGTATTTCATTTCCTTTTGACGTCAGCGACATGGCCTTTGGTTCCGAAGCAGACGTTAAACCTCTACGAAAAGTCAATAATTAAAAGTGGCTGGGCTATTTAACAAGTTCCATTTTCGAGTAAATTCTGTGTTATCGGACGGTTCCACATTTTCGAATATGTAAGAAATAAATATAATAATTATCTTTATTCAATTCTTACTTAAATTGGTATCCACGATATCAGTACGTAAAATACAAGTTTAGAAATAAAAATCATTACATAAATAATTTTACTACTTAAAATGCGGAACCCCATATCCGATAACTTGAGCTTTCACCTAGTGCCAAAAGCTGCAAATGAGACGATTAAAATTCAGTGATCATTATAGATAATTAAACATAAAGTGGTAATCGGACTCAATAAATCTATATATAATAATCATTATTTAACTTTTATTTCAATTGATATCATACCTTTAGCTATTAATTTTGTTACTAATTAAATAGTTGTTAAATAATAATCATTTTATTTTCCTTTATCTCGTGTTCGAAAATATAGACCCTATTAATAACTTGGAACATATATCCTACTGCAAAAAATATTTCACAGAGCACAAAATTCCTGTTTGTTCAATGAAATGCAATTATATAAGTCAAAATATCAAACTAATTACTAAACTATTATGACCTATATTTACTGAGTGAGAGTTAATCTATGGTCAAATTTGAATTAATGCATTCATTACTTTGAACTTCCATCACAGAGCTTTCATCTGTATTCTAAGTCGTGGCCTCAAAACATTTTCTTTAATTTGAACTCAAAGAGAACGAAATTTTTAAGGAGTTACAATTATATAAAAATTTGACCATCTCCTCACTATTTGCCTGTATTGTAAATAACTTAAAGTATCTCCGGAGCGTTTTGATATTAAATTTTTTTTTAGTCAAATGCATCCACGGTGGTATAGTGACAGAGGTACAGGCACGAGGATGGATGGACCCACGATCGATACCCGTACACATCACTTCATTTCTTCCCATTTAATTAATACATAACATTATTCAAATTGATATTCATCTAGACGTACAGTATGTTATATCAAAGAAGTAAGAGTTTTCAATTTTTATTTATTTATTTATTGGATACAAGTGGATAGAGTTTCGAAGCATATTAGATATATAATTAGGCGTCTGTTATATGCAGAATCCCTATGTATGTTGGATGTCGTATTTTATCTTTCTATTCAACGCTGTTATAACGGTATTGTTTCGATGCCATATATACTTGATATGATGAGGTTTAGCGGTGTAAACGGATATCGGATTGATGTCTACTTGATGTCACCATGTCTTATTTGATACTGGTATTCGATGTCGGAAGAGAGGTTATACAGAGTCGTTTAGACATTGAATAGATACATTCATGTTTGCTGGGACGTTCCCTTGACGGATGGTGACTGCCGCATTATCAGTCAGTTCTATATAATCTACGTGTGGGTGCGCACACGGACGGTTTGTTCATTGAACATAAAAGAAAGACATTTTTGTCCCTACATTTTAACAGTCTTTGAGTTATTGCAAAGAAATAATAGAACGAGAAAACAGAGTTAATTCAGGTATTTCTTTATCGATCAAGCCCTTATGAAGTTAATTTAAACTTTATGAATGAATATGTACCGATACCAATAATAATTACTTTACAATTTTGATCCGTTTAGGTATAGTGTGACTAGTTAGATAGCCTACAGTGTGACTAATTAGGTATAGTGTGACTGGTTAGATAGCCTACAATGTAACTAGTTAGGTATAGTGTGACTGGTACATGCTACATGTCACTCTCTATGCATCTGGGTTAATTTTCCATTGCATCACACGCTCGTGTGCCCTGGCCATGCGGCTGCGTTCATTTGACGTTGCGGCGAAGGAACTCTCGTGTGCGGGGGCCCTTATCTATAGGTACCTACCAACTTACATTTTCCATGATTGCCAATACGCCAACTTAAAAGTGTCAGCCTGGTATTAAATATATAAAGGTTATCTAGGTACTGGAAGCTAACCAAACATATTGTTTATTGGCATATTCTATCTATTTACTTGACGTACCTATATAATTCTCATTTTGACATTACTCTGTCTGATTTTGTGTGACTTCAATTGTTTACATCGTTTCTGAAGAGCGGATCAAGCTCACCATCAATGAATTTGAAACTTAGTATACTTCTATATTTATTTACTATGGTTAGACCCTCTACCTCTATTCACACAATATCAGTTTATAATGGTGTTATTTAAGAACAATAATAGAAAACGTTAAAATTATGAGTAATAAAATGGGTAGTATATTTATTAAAAGCAGATAACATCATTAACTGTTGTAAGATGATACGTAACCTTTGTAATTTTGACATGTTTTGACATTTATGTAACATGAGATTCGATCGTAAAATTCGGTCTCGGAATATTCGATCTGAAGTATAAATAAAACTTATGAATTTGATGTATCGGGGGCGTGCCACTCCCGAACATCCCTGCCAGGTTATTAAACAATTATGAAGTGTGCAGTACAACAAACTAACGGGTACAGCAAACTACATAACGGTCATTTATGTTAAGAGGTCATTTATAATTCTGAGACCGAAATTTCTGGCCACCTATGAGATCATCTACCTCTATTCACATTATTAGACACTTCACCTCTATTCATGACATTAACCCCTCTACCTCTATTAATAATATGGGACCCTCTACCTCTATTCACAACATTAGACCTCTACCTCTATTCACCTCTAAGATCATCCTCTGTTTTCTCAGTAAAAGAGTAGACTGAAACTGCCCGAGAATGTTCCTATCAGCCATGGAGTGTTTTTATATCTCAACGAAAGAAAATAACATAAAGAAAGTTAGCTCCTTAACTTTAAGGAAGAAAATTCCATTAACTTTTTTTGATAATAGAAGCCATTGTCAAGATGAGTTCCAAATTACTTGAAAATTCTTACATCATAAAGAATTTACAAAGGTTTGTAAAAACTGTTGAAAAGATTGCCGCTCTAAAAGTTGAACCTTGAGCTACTTTAAAAAGACAATCTTTAGAAAAAAGCATGGAATTATTGGTAAAATAATGGCCTATCACAGAGCGAACTATTTTGCACTGACTGACTCCATCGATCAAACATTCGAATGTTGCAAAGATGAGAAATACTTCATAAGACTTTTAAAATCTTGGCGATATTTACGGTAAGTTCTTCTGTACTTACAAGAGCTTGGAACTACATTTGCTGAGAAAACTTAGAGGAAACAATAAGTCAACTTTTGAACCACATACTGCAGATTGGAACCAATAAATATGAGTTTGAACTTCTTTCTTTCGATATTTAATGTTCCAGAAATTCAAATACCAGTCACCAGTATTGAGAAATATTCTTCAGATATTTTCAGCTCATTGATTCTTCAGTTTTCGGATTCGAAAGATTTTCGATATTATCTTCGATATGACCTCTCTTAATTTTTGCTTACAGCAATAATAATGTGTTAATAACTTTATGAACAAATTCATATACCATCTCATACAATATGAGAGTCTAATAGTTATCTGTTCTCAACACCCGAGAGGGTAAATAATATCATTCTTTTTGATATACCAAGAACACTTTTCATTCGATTCAAGTGTTAACATTTTAAAAGATAAATTAACATAAAATATCCTTCTCTAGTTTTCTATTTCCTCAGCGTAAATATTTTCCTTGAAGTTATCGGGAGTAAAACTGATAAGCTAAGTCATTGCTGCCACCTGTAGCATTCTGAATTAGCTAAAAATATATTATAAACTCATAGATCTGAAACAAGTCTCTTAAGTAATGGAATGTGGTATCTTTCCAAAGGAGTAATAAAAGATTTAATGATGTGTTAGAACAGCTTAGAAATACTTGTAAGAATAAATGAAGTATTTTCTATAATTTGTTTACTACTTAGAGATTCATGTGGTCTGAGCCAACCAAGTTATGGACGGGGTCTTAGCTCATTAGTAGTTTCCGGTTTAGATGCTTAGAGGTATATAAAGGCATGGAATTATGTAGTTAGTTTTTAGTTGGGCATTGGTAGTCCAGTCGTAGACTGGTGCAGTAATTAAAAGTAAGGACTTCAGATCGGCCCGTCCGGGTTGGTCTGGTCCGTCCTCATCTCTATTATACATTTGACATCCCTGTGCTCAAAATTACAAATGCATATCCCTTTGCGAAGAAGAAACCCTTCGTATTTATTACCCTATCAAATATATAGGAGATTGATTGAATAAGATAAAGATAGTAGAGGAAGTTGTGTCTGCGAAAAGTAAGTCATCTAAAACTGAAAACCCAGACGCAATACCACTTGCGTCCAGAGTCTAAATTACATAAGAGTTTTTCTTCATTTCCTGACATCATGTGACTTTAAAAACAGGCTGAAAGGCAGAAGAAGTGTCATGATGAGTTTTATTTTAGTGTTCAACTGCATTGCAAGTTTCGCATTAATTATTTGTGACAGGAAAATAAACAGATTTTGATTACATTTAGTGATATCGGACTGAAATGTGAACTCTTTACTGGTAGGTTTACTAGTATAAATAAATGGAAATAGATTGAAAACAAGATTGCAAATATTTGCTAATTCTAATCATCAAATATCATTATTCATGTTTCACATTATTCATATTTCACATCATTCACGTTTCACATTATTCATGTTTCACATTATTCATGTTTCACATTATTCACGTTTCACATTTTCCATGTTTCGCATTGCTGCTTCACATTCACATCCTTTAATACAATAACATCTCACAAATTATTTATTTAAGAGTCTGTGCAGCGAAATAAATTGTCTGAAGTGATTTAAAATGACAGAGTTAAACAAATGTAAATATTATTCTCCATAATAATTTTTTACCTTTGCTCAAAAAAGAGGAAAAGTCTTTATTTTTACAGTTCATAATTAATGTTTCTTCATTGTTTAAATAGCTACAGCTTGCAATAAACATTTTAAATGCACGAGTTAACTTTATTTATGTTTCAAATAAAAACAAACTTTAGGTTGAAGTTGACATTTGTTTATTTTTAAGTGTTTTTTTTTATTTATTCTTGGATGCAGTGAATGAATTAATGAAAAATGTATATAATATAAATGTTTATTTTAAAAGGGCAGTCACTTCATAAATTTATTAAGCAATACTGAACTCAATATCTAGGTACTGAAACGAATAAACTCGTACTGAAACTAATATACTCGTACTTAAACTAATGAAAAACGTGCTAAACCA
Source organism: Caprella mutica (assembly GCA_947561585.1). NCBI lineage: Eukaryota > Metazoa > Arthropoda > Malacostraca > Amphipoda > Caprellidae > Caprella > Caprella mutica. Next base: position 195,565 of record CANNZV010000757.1, read on the forward strand.
ATAAGAAACGTGCTCAAGCCAATAAATACGTACTGAACTCAATATCTACGTACTTAAACCAATGATAACGTGCTCAAACAAATAAAAACGTACTTCAATCGGTGTACTGACATAAACTCCCTGCTCCCCGAAAGGGGAGCCCAAAATCGCGGACGTTTTTTCGTCAACCCGTCCTCGGAACCTGGCCGAGTGGCGTGCAGCGAGTTACCAACCTCTGTCTGTTAAGACTATCCGGGACCAACTATAGCTGTCTTGATCACCATGATCTTGACCCTGCTAGCTTCACTGCTTCTTTCCTCGCTCTTCACTTCGCCCGACGACCTGTCGGGTGCTGATGACGGGCTACACCTGCACCGCCCCCTGCACAAAGTGTGCAGGGGGATCATGAGATGGAAGAGGCCCACAAGCCCACAAACAGCCACCACCCCTGCCTCACTTCATCTGACATAAGGTCAGAGGTTGATGATGGAGTAACCCCAAGCCTACACAGACACAAATCCCACCCCACCTGGTGAGCTGTCAGATGCTGATGAGATGCCTGCCATGAGTTCCACCAAGCTCACACCCCCGAGCTTCTTCCTGCTCGCGCCGCCAGGCTGTGAACTGGTGGACGACGAGTTGGAGAACATCCACACAGATGAGAATAGCCACCCGACCAATCCAAGGGGCCCCTTACTCTCGCCCGTGCGGGAGGACGATGAGACGGAGAGGACCCACACAACCCAATCGAATACAAACTTACATCATCCAAGATACACACACCCCCCAAAAACAAAGGAATCCATAGATAACTCCCCATACACACTCGCGAGCCTCAGACTACTAATAATACCTGGGGCCATCGAACATAACCCAGATCCCACACTCACCCAAACATGGACATCGAACATACGCAATAGTAATATATTCCAACGACAAATATCCCTCAGATGCAATAGCAACCCAACACACTGGGTACACAAGAGGTGCACAAATATAACCATACAACAATACACCAATAACTAGAAATGCAACCCTCACAACAACCCCACCAGACCCATCCAAATAGAAACTCAAGCCCCGCCACACACTGCACCACAGTCCGTACAACAAACACTACCCAATACTACACTACAGCCAACAAAAACATCCCGCAACAAACAACTCAACATAATCCAAATCAACATAAATGGACTACATAAAAAAATATATGAAATGGACATGATTGCAAAAACACACTACACAGACATAATAACCATACAAGAAACCAAACTCACACCCAAACACAAAACACCATCACTAAAGGAATACTCAGATATCAGAGCAGACAGAATGCACAAAATTGGGGGAGGACTCGTAACATACATACACAAAAACGTCACCTACACCCCACTAAAAATACCTCAACACATAAACACCAGAAAGACAGAACTACAGATTATCAAAATTCATCTGAAAAATCACAAACAGCTTCACATCATTAACATATACATACCACCTAGAGACACAACCAATCCATACCACCCCACAGAAGACGAAGACATCACAAACACTTTCACCTACATAAACTCACTCGACAACACTATCATAACAGGGGCCATTAACGCACTTTCCACACAATGGTTCTCACCCATCAACGATCATAGAGGAACACTAATAGCTGACCTAATCCAAAACGCACAACAACTCACACCGAACACAAATATTCCAACCAGAAAACCACCACACGCAAACCAACAATCAACCTCTCCAGACATCTCAACTGCCACTAACAACATAGCCAATAGAGTCACCTAGAAAACAACTCAAGAAATAAACTCAAACCACTTAGTCTTTACTAGAGCCCGGACAAATGCCATGAAGTCCTAAAATGCCATAGGAGCCATAAAATGCCATAAAGTCAATAAATGCCATAGAGTCCTAAAATGCCATAAAGTCCTTAAAATGCTATAAAGTCCTAAAATATTATAAATTCCTAAAATGATGAAAAGTCTTATTTTTGGCTTTTTTATTCTATTTAATAATTTGGTAAGTCGGTACAGTTGATAGGTTATATTGGCAAATTTTAGAATGTTATAATTCAATCAAAATCTATCTGAATTATTATATAAATAAACTACTCTTATCACTTCAAGAATTAGCATAGTCACCACTGTATCTAGTTTTCTGTAACTCTTCACATCATTTTTTATAGCACAGACTCTGTCATTAATAAAAAAATAAAATTGCGAATAATCAATATAATAAACTATTCGAAGAGAGAGAGAGAGAGATATGTAGAACCTAGTTAATATTTGTAATATTTACAATATAAAAACTGTCAGGTGACAAAAATTGTGTTTTGTCTTGTAAGTGGGTTTACCTGTACAACAGTTTCAAAATATCTTAAATGGTCAAATTATCTAATATATGGTTTGTTTAGTCTGAGGTTGTCTTCAACGAGGGTTTGCTGTAAATACAAATTTCGAATTTAATATTGGAATTAGTTACATTTCAATGAACTCAATTTTCCTAACCTTTTTTATAATACTTTTAGGTTAAATTTGAATATATATAATATAAACTAGATTCATTAAATTTTTAAGGAATGAATTGTTTATTTGATATCATCATTTTTTTCATTTGAACGGACTAAAATCTGCTGATTTCATATTCCAAAATGCTAATTAATTCTTTGTAAATACCTATTTATTAATCCTAAAAGTGTATGTGTAAGTCCTAAAATCCCTTCTTAAGGTCCTAAAATGTCTTAATAGGTCCTTAAATGCTATTTTTAGGTCTTAAACTGCCTTTTTTGAGCTCCTTAAATGCCTTTTTTTAGGTCCTAAAATGCCTTTTTTATAGGTCCTAAAAGTCCGGGCTCTAGTCATTACCTACAATACGAAACTAAACTTTAGACTGCATCAACAACTACGCACATACACTAACTACAACAAAGCAGACTGGGAGGGATTCACAATTGAAATAGAAGACGCACTGACAGACATAGACATCCCTAACAACATACACACTGCCAACAAAATACTCATAAACACAATACTCACAGCAGACAAGCACAACATCCCTCGCAGAAAAATCAATAACAAACAAAAACTCCTACCGGATCACATCAGACAACTAATCACTAGACGAAACCACATCAGACACAACAACCACAAAGACCCTCAACTCACAGACATAAACAAAGAAATAGACAAACTCATACAACAACACAAAACAGAACTATGGAAACAACACCTTACAGACAAGTTACAACTGGGACCACAAGACTAACACCCACAAACTATGGAAAACAATAACCGCTTTAACCAACAAAAAACCAACACAATCACCAAACACAACAATAGCTTTCAAACACATGACCTCCATTACCAACAAACAAAAAGTTCACGAATTTAACAAGCAATTCACCAACATAATAGACCATCAAACTCGCAGATCAAACAGACAAACACAAAGAAACATAAAGAAACTACACACAACACCCATAACACTCACAACAGAACAAGTAATAGCAGCCATCAAACAATCCAAAAACAACAACTCCACAGGACCTGACAATATAAACATTAGACACTTAAAACACTTAGGACACAACGCCATCACACTCCTCACAGAAATATAAAATACATCACTCAACACCAACACAATCCCTACAATCTTGAAAACAGCCAAAATCATTCCCATCCCAAAACCAAACAAAGACCCAGCAATAGGCACATCATACAGACCAATAGCCCTTCTTTCACCCATAGCTAAAACAATAGAAATAATAATTTTACCACATATTACATTCAGCATAACACTATCATCACATCAACATGGATTCAGAACAGCTCACTCCACCACCACAGCACTACACAAAATCACCAACATCATCACTACATGCTTCAACAAACGACAACCACCAAAAAGAACAATAGCAATAGACATGTCCAAGGCATTCGACACTTTACACCTACATACACTAGCACACAAAATCCTACAAACAGAATACACCCAACCTAATCATCAAATACATTTTCAACTACATACAGGGACGCAAACAATACACTCTACATAACGAGAAAACATCCAAAAATAGAAACACCAAAACCGGAGTACCACAGGGAGGGGTTCTCTCTCCCACTCTATTCAATATATACATGGCAGACCTACCACAACCACCACCAAACGTACAAACAATAACATATGCCGATGACATAACAATACTCTCAACACACACGAAACCCGACATAACACAACAAGTACAACACTACCTACACGAAATATTATCATGGACACAACAAAACCAACTTACACTCAACGCAGACAAAACCACCACAACACTCTTCACACCAGGGTCTTGAAACCCTGTGCAATAACCCCTCTCCCTATCAAAAAAATCCTGGTTAAAAAAAACATGTAAAAAGCCTTCGGTCAAAAACCACAACTTTTACAAAAAGTTAAAATTCCAAATGAAATAAATAAACAATAAATACTATATGACATCATATTACAATTAATATCGCTGTTGTGTTGGCGATAGTGTAAAAAATCTGCTTGAGATTGAAAATCTAAATACCTCAACTGATAAATGCGTTCAAACAACCTTTCTTTCTGCTGTTTTGTCACATGTGTATTGAAAAATTTAATTTTTGTGATTAGCCAGCAAAATGTATAATTCGATACAGTGAAAATGCAAGTTACCTAGCATTACATATAATATTGATGAATGACTAATATTAATAACTAAACAAACCTAACCCGTGAAGTGGGGTGGAATATACTGGGGTGGAATATACCGGGGTGGAATATACCTATGATGCAATATACCGGGGTGAAAAATACCGAGGTGGAATATACGAGTCACCATAAATCTATTTACATGAAATTTATTTGCATGAAATTTATTTACATGAAATTTATTTGCATGAAATTTATTTACATGAAATTTATTTGCATGAAATTTATTTACATGAAATTTATTTACATGAATTTATTTTCATTTAGTCTTCTTTGCATCAATTAACTACATAATATTTTTTTATATATATTTAATTTTACATATTTTTCAAGTTTACTTATATACTACCCCATTAATTTTAGCGGCGTATTAATAGTAAAAGAAAAAATATGTAAATAATAATAAATAAAATATATGAAAAATGTATCAAAAATAATTAATTACTAAAAAAATTAATGAAAAATTATGTAACAATTCTATGTGAATTTTTTTCATGTAAACAAATTTTATATACATTTTTTTATGTAAATAAATTTCATGTAAATAAATTTCATGTGAATAAATTTCATGTAAATAAATTTCATGTGAATAAATTTCATGTAAATAAATTTCATGTAAATAAATTTCATGTAAATAAATTTCATGTAAATAAATATGTTAATATATTTCACGTAATAAATTTAATTGACTGCGTATTGATTCGATTTTTATTCTGCTGAAATGATATTTTATTTGGAGGAAACGCTATTTCATTTGGAGGAATTGATAGTTCACTTGGAGGAATTGTTATTTCACTTTGATGAAATGTTTTTTCACTTTGATGAAATTCTATTTTACTTTGATGAAGTTATATTTCACTTTGATGAAATGTTATTTCACTTTGATGAAGTTATATTTCACTTTGATGAAATTATATTTCACTTTGATGAAATGTTATTTCACTCTGATGAAATGCTATTTCACTTTGATGAAATGCTATTTCACTTTGATGAAATGCTATTTCACTTTGATGAAATTCTATTTTACTTTGATGAAGTTATATTTCACTTTGATGAAATGTTATTTCACTTTGATGAAGTTATATTTCACTTTGATGAAATTGTATTTCACTTTGATGAAATGTTATTTCACTCTGATGAAATGTTATTTCACTTTGATGAAATGCTATTTCACTCTGATGAAGTTATATTTCACTTTGATGAAATGTTATTTCACTTTGATGAAATGTTATTTCACTTTGATGAAATGTTATTTCATTTGGAGGAACTTCAATTGGAAAAGGTATAGTTACATGAAATTTCCCTTTTTATTAAGAATTAAAAAATAATTTATAAGAATGAAGTGACCAATATGGGGGCTATTAATACACGTTTTATTTTTTCTATATATTAAACAACTTTAAATTAACAATACTATAATTTTTACTTAACAATTTTAATCTATCTTTTAAGTGATTTTAATTTGCAGATCTAGTAAACTATATTTAAAGAATTTTAAATAAACTACATTTTAAGAATTTTAAATAAACTATGGATCAAGAATTTAACAGTTAAATAAGGTGCAAATTACGAATTTTACCCGCAAACAACTAATAGAATTTTTAATGGAATTAGTGACTTTCATTTGTAACTTGGAACAGCCACACCTGAATCATCAAACACGTGACCAAGATAATCTACGCTGCTACGATGAAATTTGCATTTATTAATATTAATCTTAATCCCCTTGTCTCTCAAACCAGTCAATACTCTATGAAGAACATCATTATGTGAAGCATTATCTTTAGTTTATATCAATACATCATCTTGATATATGATCAAGATGTCAATGCAAGACAACGTTTCTGTCAAAAAGGACTGGAATATCTCTGGACTTGCTATCACCTTAAAAGGCAAATATTTGTACTGAAAGAGACCTGAAGGATTATTGATAACTGTAAACTGCTTTAAGTAATCATCAAGGGAAAGTTGTAAGAATACTTGGGACAAATCAATTTTGGAAAATACCGAGGCCTTACCAATACGTGCAATGGTGTCATCGACTGTAGGTAAAGGCGTTTGAACAGGATCTAAGAATTTATTCACAGTGGCGGAAAAATCACCACACAATCTAAGAAAACCGTCTTGTTTGAACATCGTTACTATTGGAGAGGCCCATTTATATTTGAAAATTGTGGTTATTTTCCGATCTGTAACCAATCTACTCAATTCACAGTCTAACTTATCTCTTAATTTAACAGGAACCTGTCTAGCTTTAGAATACATAGGAATTGCATCGGAAGAGATTTCCAAACTGACAGTATCCTTTACATGAGAACAAAATGAATCATGTAAATAATCTGAGAAATCTTACAAAATATTTATTAGTGAAGTTTATTTTATCAGGAAGCAAAATTTTAATATTCAAAAGATTACATAAATCACGTCCTAATAAATTTACTTTATTGTCCGAGACTACATAGAATTTAAGAACAAATAAAGATTCATTCTGAGTAACTTGAACTTTCGCATCACCTACTAAATCCACCTTTTCGCCATTGTAAGCATGCACTTGTCGATATGATGGTGTACATCCAAATCCTAACAAAGTTAAGGTCATTTTTGATGCTCCTGACCAAAAGACATTAAGCAAGTTCAAGCTTTTCTTGGACTCTGCAATTATTATGCGAGATTCATTCCTAACTTTTCTCATACAATGGCTCCTTTATATCATTTACTTCGAATGAATGTCTGTTTCAAATGGTCTTCTGAGCAACAGGAATGTTTTGATTCCGTTAAGCATTTGTTCAAATCTCATGATATATTACAACATTATGACCCTAATTTTTTAACTTAAATTGGAGACTGACTCCTCATCATATGGTCTCGGTGTCGTATTGTTAACTAGACCTGATTATAATTCTTCGTGGTTACCTATTCAGTTTGCATCACTATCTTTGAATGCAGCTGAACAAAACTACTCAAACATTGAGCGTGAAGCACTCAGTGTTATTTTTGGATTGGAGAAGTTCAAAAATTTTCTTTTAGGTTCAAATTTCATCATATGTAATGATCAAAAGCTTTTGCATAAAATGTTTGCCAGAGATAAACCAGTGCCAACATCATGCTCTGCTCGCATACAACGCTGGGCACTTAAATTAAGTCAATTCAATTACACTTTTCATTACACGCGTGGTCAGGATAATGTCCACAGTGACTGTCTCAGTAGGTTGCCACTACCTAACTCGGTTGATGAAGTTGAACCTTACGAGATTGTATGTACTTAAGATATGTTAGAATCTGATTGTATTGCTTGTAGTGATATTAAAGCACATATTGATAGTGACCCAGATCTTATTACTTTAAAGTAGTATATTAAAACGGTATATCCTATTCGCATCTCCAATCCTAATTTGATTAAATTTAAGTCATTGTTCCCTGGTCTATCTATTGCTAAAGGATGCATTATGTATCAAAATAGAGTTTTTGTTCCAGTTGTTTTGCGGTCTAAAGTACTAAAATTGTTTCATGAAAATCACCCAGGCATTGTTGGAATGAAAGCTCTTGCTCGTTCTTTGATATGGTATCAAGGGTTAGACACTGACATCACTTCTTTAGTTCTCAAATATAAATTATGTCAATCCGTCAGATCTAAACCTGCTGCTGCTAATATTGCATGGCCAAGTGAAACATGACCTTGGTCAAGCATTCATGTGGATCATTTCTTTCTAGAAAACCACATTTGTTTTTTTAGTAATTGATTCTCTGACTAAGTTTTTAGAAGTTGAAGTTGTCAAATCAACGAGTACTCAGGATACCATTGATAATCTCTCCTTAATCTTTGCTCGTAATGGTTTGCCTGATGCTCTTGTTTCGGACAATGCAACTTGTTTCACCTCTTTTAAATTTAATAACATCTTAGTTAGAAATGGTGTAAAACACATTACTCCACCACCTTATTCTCCGGCATCCAATGGCCAGGCAGAACGAGGTGTGAGACAGTGAGAGTTATTAAGGACTTAATGAAGAAAATTCCTACTAATGACTCTTTCAAATATAGATTAAGCAAAGCTCTGTTGCAATACCGTTCTGTCACCCACAGCATTACACAAGTTTCTCCATCAGTTGCTTTAAATAACCGTAAATTAATAACAGTTAAAGATAGAATAAATCCAAATTTTGCCAGTTACAACAATAATGATAATAATCAACAGAAAATAATACCTAAATTTGATGTAGGAGCTAGTGTACTTATTCTCAACTTACGGGGAGGGCAAAAGTGGTATGATGCTACTGTAATTGAGGTTCTTGGCATTAATGTATATAATGTTCAGGTTCACGATCTTAATGTTTTTTGCAAGCGTCATTCGAATCAGCTACTATCAGTGCCTGATTCTTTGAGAGACAATTCAAATAACCAGGCCATAGAATCCCCAATTGCAGTAGATCAGCAGCGTGAACGCATTTTCAGGAATAGACGTCCACCAGATAAGTTAATGTATTATTAATTTTAAGTAAGTTATAAGTAAATACTAATGTTCTATTATATGATGCTGATTACAATTTTGTCAGCATAATAGACTTATTTAAATGGAGGTGAAATATTTATATATTCTAAAACTGTTGAGTTCAATTAATGTAGTCTAGGCTAAGTGTGAGGGAGTTTTTATATCTATTATTTCACCTAATTATTATTTCTTATTATTGCAAACCCTTTTCTATGTTGTTGGGAGATTCACCTAAATCTTATGATGTTCTTATGTAGTCAGTCTTATATACACCTTTGTGCTGAGAGGTTGTGTTATTATCCCTCTGGATTGCTCTTCACGGATATCTCCTGTAAAGAAGAGTTGATCTTATTATACCTATACCATTGCCAGACGGTATACAACCGATATTATGAAAGAAAACTGGCCGTACTTAGAACCAAGACATAAAGAAGATAATATCAATCTGTTAAAATTAAATAAAGTCACTCTTTTCACTTCTCTCTGTAATACTAGAAAGGCTAATTCCTTAGATGACTTTAATTCAAATGAACATGAACATAGCTTAGATAATTTGGACGATAAACTATTGGAGGATAAATGTAACGAAATATCGAACTTTGACAATAGAGAGGAGGAAGTAGAAAGCGTTGAGCATACGCATACCGTAGATTATTTGTTGAATAATATGTCTAGAGAACTGAACGGGAGAGTAGTAATACCATTACCTTGGAATGATACGGTCAGTTCTCACCTAGCAACTAATTTCAAACTTGCGAAAAGTGTTCTGTTTTCGAGTAAGAAAAAACTTGCAAACATTAATGGTGGAATTCAAATGTATGATTATGTTATTAGAGAACAGTGTGACTCAGGGGTAGTTGAGAGAATTTCGGACAAAAATCTTATATGGACGACAATCCGGACTGTAGTTTTCTCACACACATGGGTGTGTTTAAGCTCGATCGTGACACCACTAAGTTACGAGTAGTGTATCTATCCAATCTATGTGAGAGTTCAATAGATAAAACTCTTGTCAGTCATAATCAGGCTATCAATAGTGGACCATGTTTAAACCATAAAATTAGCACTGCCCTAATTTTATTAAGGTTTGATAAATACCTCTTGACTTTTGACATTAAGAAAGCTTTCTTGAATATCTCTCTTCCCCCAGAGGACCAAAACAAACTCCTCTTCCTCTGGTTCAGAGATATTCAGAATGATGACTATACTTTGGTAGCCTACAAGAATCTACGATCGATATTTGGATTACGCTCAAGTCCATGTATGCTCATGTTAACCTTGTTTAACATCTTGATCCTAGACGCAGTGAATGATTCTGAGGATATAGAAATGTTGACAAAAGAAATTTTTCACACAATTTACATGGACAATGGAGGCTACTCTTGTGATAACGAAAGCAAGTTTATGTGGGCTTATGAGAACATTCCAAAACTTTTTTCTCCCTATCAATTTCATTTGCAGCAGTTTAACACAAATAGTGTTTCACTCGAAGAACTTATAGGTGTAGATTTCACTGATGAGAAGCACGATCAGTTGACGAAGCTTCTTGGTATTGTTTGGGATAAAAAAGAAGATACCATTTATCCTTTACCAATAAATCTAGATCCTAATGCAGATACAAGAAAGAAAGCATTTGAAACTTTGAATTCCATTTATGACTTATTCAATGTTTACGGTCCCATATTGAATCGTGCAAAGCTGTTTTTACAGAAGGTTCAATTAGATAAGGATTTAAACTGGGACAGTAAATTTTCAAGAGAGTTAAACCAAGAGAGTTAAAAATAAGCAAACAAGCTAATTCATTTACTACAGTCGAGCTCAATCGGTGTTTTGGTTCAAAAAATGATGATTACACTCTTGTAGCCTTCACCGACGCTTCTAAGTGTTTGTACGGAGTTGTTCTATACTTACAGAACAATACCACTGGATCCGTCAATTACTTGCTTTCAAAGACCAGAGTAGGTAATACTGCAAATTCTAAGAAGACTATTCCAGCACTTGAAAAACAAACAATTCACCTTGGAGTCGAAACCTTGATTGCAGTATATTCGGCTGTGAGTAGTAACAATGGAGCAGTGTTACCTCTTAAAATAAATGAGCTGATACTTTTCAGTGACAGCATGGTTGCTATTCACTGGCTCCAGTCGTTTGCTGTGAAGTTCGATAAGATGCAGAAACTAAGCACATTTGTTAGAAATCGCCTAGACAGTATAGGCCACATTTGTGAAACTAAGGCGGTGGAATTCAACTTCATTGAGAACCCAGCAGACCATTTGACAAGGACTGTTAACTATAATAGGCTTATTAATACTACGTTTTATACTCGGCCCGATAATATTTGTAGATCTGGTCTGTGCCTAAATCTCAACAGGGTATTTAACTGGGGGTAATAACTTCAGTATAAATAAACAGTAAGTATATTAGTATACATGGATAAAACATGGGTTACAGGGGTACCAGGGGGTTAGAGGAAACCCACGTAGGTAAGGATACTTCTTACTTAGCTGTGGTTGCTATACCAACTTACGAAATAGGTTAGGCTGTCTACCTTCTTATAGCCTAAACCTTTTAATCCTTAGGCTGGGCGCAGACCAAAAGCGTTTTCACGTGAAGCTGGCAGGAAAGCTTGCAATCATGAACCGTGCTACATGTTATTCCTATTGAACTGCGCACACACAAAGCATTAAGAGCGAGCGCGAAAGCTTGCATTAAAGCTTGAAAGCGGCAACTGACTCCCAAGATGGTTTCACGTTTCACGCTGCGCGAGAAGCAAGCAGTTTGAAGCAGTTACCTGCCAGATGTCACTCGGGGAGGTTGTGTGTATCTCCGCACTCAATAAAAATGATAACCACTGCGATTATACTTTAACCGTTACGTTTTTTTTATTATTATCAGTTTAATTAATGAATATCATATGTTGTTGTTGATAGTTAATACCTAACAATTTTAGAGACAAGCATGGTTAAAAATATTATTACCTGGGTACCTAGCTGATTATATAATATAAATGCGCAATTAGATACCTAGACGATATATAATATAAATATTTATCTAGGTAGCCTATTTTATAAAGCCGATTATATACCTAATATAAATGTTTACCTAGATAACTAACCTGAGTTCCACATTATAATACCTAGTGTCCTACTACATATCTAGAGAAACGTCTCGGTTATCAGACACGTAATCCTAGTACTCGCAAAGTGGGAGTTTTCGTAGATCATGATAGGTCTATCAAAATTTAAATTTCATATATTTCCATTATCTACGTAGATATACGTTTTACGATCACTTGCAAATACTGTTTCCTATATTAAATAGAATACTGTATGTTTACTAGGTACCTACTACCTATGTTTACTACCTAGTATAATTAGGAAAAACAACTAAATAATTCATACTTATTTATAAGGAAAGTTCTAAGTTATGGCACTGTTACACTTTTACGAACAAGTAATAAAAAACTAATGATTGCAATGAGAGGTAAGTAATAATTAAAATAGTTACCTAAGGTATATTGATTATAATTACGTAATACGAATAAAATAGAAATGATGTACCTTATCATTATTAAAATTTATTTTGCTTTAAAATATTATTTACAAAACATCAACGTTTCAACTATTTATAGTCATCTTCAGGATCTGAAAAATATGTTACTTTTATTCTATACATAAAAAAATTACAATCAACTAAATACTTTCTCTAAAAATATAACTAAACTGTATGGTGATAAAATTAATTTGTACATATGTGATGAAACTAAAACATGAAATAAAAGATTGAAGAGCAGGTATTTAAAAACAGTGTATGTTCCTAGTGAAATGAAAAAGTTTAAAGGTCCCCTCCAAGCAAATTTTTTTATTGTTTAAATCAACGAGGCTAATGTTTCTTATCATTTTACTGCAAACCCCATAAAATTTGATAGCATATTTTTAATTTTATATGCGTTTAAAGATTTTTTTAATCCAAACTCTACAAAACCTACTTTACTTCCGACTTTCTAATTTTCAGTCTGAAGAAGAAGAATGTACACCATTTGTTTTGATTGTCAACTAGGTATTTGGTTTAATAAATCTATTTATTATTCGTTTAAAGGTTTAAATTTTGATAAACTTATTATAGAAACGTTTATATACTTTTAGAAACAATTAATATCTTAAAAGAAGGCCAAAAACGCCTTGTTTGTTTAAAAATCTAAATTTGAAATCAAAATAAAGAGTGTACAATCTTCTTTCTCAGCGTCAGGTTGGAGATTCGCTCGATTGTTGCTCACAGAGTATTAAAAAAGTTTAAAAGCAAATAATAAAATACATACTGAACCGAATTGTATGCGGCTTGCAGAATATTGATCGTAGACCTTAGTTCTATAATATTATTTAATAATCTCATTTTTTTCCTGGAGCCTGGAGAGGACCTTTGAAATATAAGTCCGAAAATACGTGTCCGAAAATGTGGAATTCTTTCTTTCAAATAACAGTCGCAAACACTTCGATTCCTGTGTTCGGGGACAAAAATATTTTATATAAGTGAGGGGTGGAGTTATTTTGTTTTGAATTAAGTTTGATTATTTTAAGTTGATTTAAATACAAGTATATGAAAAGTTATAATTTACCTGTTAATAAAAGCGAAAAAAATATAACCGTTAAAGTATAATCGCAGTGGTTATCATTTTTATTTGGTGCGGAGATACACACACCCTCCATATGTATTCCTTCAATATTCCCTCCTCATTTGGAGGTCTTATTCCATAGGTATTCCTTCAATATTCCCTCTTCCTTTAGATGTCCTATTCCATATGTATTCCTTCAATATTCCCTCTTCCTTTAGATGTCTTATTCTATAGGCATTCCTTCAATATTCCCTCTTCCTTTAGATGTCTTATTCTATAGGCATTCCTTCATTATTCCCTCTTACTTTAGATGTCTCATTCCATTGGAATTCCTTCATTATTCCATTGAGATTCATCTCTGTGATTCCCTAGATTTTCCCTTGTGATTTATGGGATTATTCCACAAAAATGTCAAAAAATTGCATTCCCTGAATATCGGAAAATGATCATCATGGAATATTGCTTGGGAATATTCCGAGGATGTTTTGGGAATATCCATTTTTTGCGCGGGAAGGTTTTGGACCCTCCGACTCAGCGTCCTGCAATCGCTGAAACATTCACTCTCTCTAGGCATAATATCATTACTCTATGCTTCTCAGTGTTGTTTTAGACACTAGGGTGAGTGTATGCGTTTCCGTCGATCTCAGAGCAAGTTGAGTTACGGCTCTCGTTAGCACAACAGCTGATGTTAACTTACACATTATTCTTCAAAATGTATCTGATCATTTTGCTCAATAATTTTCTCATCTTTGGACATTTAACTGATGTAAGAAGATTAATTGATGAATATTTAGGCAACAGATGCAATGTTAATGACTTAAATAAGCGTTTGGTGGAGCGCGTACTAGATGCGTGCACTCTTCCTCATTTATGAAACGTCACTGAGCCGTGTGCGAATGCTCCCTGAACAGCTGAACTGTCAGTCTGTCGCTATGGTGACGTCATATGTGTGCTATGACGTCACCACATGACACAGCAGAACGGTCACGCTTATACGTTGTTGAGAAATTGTTACACCCCATCCTCGTACTATTACTTCCATGTTCAGTTCTTATCCAGCTTTCATCAAAGTAGCAGGTGTGCCATTCTGTTCCATTCTGTTGGTGTATTTCATAGCAACGATGCCATTATTAATGAATAGTGTTCAATTTATTCATAAAGTGACTTTTTGCATAGGTGAACTTTTTATAGTGACTTTTTGCAGTGATGAACTCTTTAGTGATTTTTGTGTAAATATTACCAAAAGTTTCACTTCCATTGGGTGGGTTAAACTCATGTTTTAGTACACCTGCCATTGCTGGCAGATGTTCTTCCCTTTGATGACAGATGTACGCCACGACGTCACTTTTGCTGTTTGTTGGCACCATTTATAGGTTTTACTTCAGTTAGGGATTTAGACTTTGCAAGTTTTCTTTAACAGCAATTCAAAGAAACGCTATTGAAGGTAAACAATCTCAAAATATTATTAAATGAATATTTATATAATGGAAATTTTATAATATTAATATATCTCGCTTATAAAAATGTTCGAAATAATATGTTAGGTAAAACTGTTGCTTAAAGTACTGTAGAATATTATAAAATTATAAAAACGGGTAATATTTTTAACCTCAATTACATAGATGTCTATTTAATTACATGCAAACAAATAATTAATGATCGTTAATTAATCTGAATACTATATAAAAATAATTTAATTCATTTTTTTTTGGTTAAATGAATAGAGTGTATAATGCAATATAATATAGAATAATTACCCATGTTTTTATTTCCTATGAATCTTTTCTAATCAAAATACTGAAAATATGAACAACAATATATTTAATGTTGATTGTAAATTGACGAATAAAATATCTGTTAAACTATATAATTGAAAGAGGTCGTTGTAGCGAGCTGCATGTCTGGTTGAACAGACATTTTTTTCTCCTTTGTAGGGGACGTAGCGGACGATTGTTTAAAGATCGCCCGCTGTACGAGCTTTACCTATAATACTCCAGTGACCGGACAATTGCCCCCCGGACAGTTGCCACCCCCGAATAATTATTATCAGGCCTCTTAACTTACAAGGTAGTGATAAAATATGTATAGAATTTTTATCCGATTAATTATTAATTATTTACATTTTAAGACACAAATTTCTTCAATTATCATTTATTGTTATTTTATAAAATTAATTACATATTTTTTTTGTATGATTTATTTCCATCATACACTGTATCTCTATTATACAATAATTGATCATTTCCATTATAATTAAATATTTCTTCCTTTATCACCAGTATCATTATTTAAGCAAATCTATACTGTAATAAGAGCTGCGTCCGTCTGTCTGTCCGTGTTTCACAACATGGGTTAAACCATGGCTTACTTAATTATACGGCCTGATTTTCTGCCTTTTCGTCAAAAAAATAGAAGGTCAATATTTTTCTACATCGTTGCAACCGCTTTTTTTAATAATTTAAAATTTGACTTAACACATTTATTAATTAAATTCAAGAAAACAAAGATGATTTTCATGCATATATGAATAATCGGTAGTCAGGATACTGCTAGATCATTCTTAATAGATTGAATTTGGAAATTGTTTTCAGTCAAGTGGTGATTCAATGGCCAAAATAATATCGCGTCTTGCGGGACGGACACTCAAATCCTTATTTTTTTCTTCACGTGACTGGCAATTTGGCGTCAGTTCAATGGAGAAATGATATAACTGAAACAAAATAAGGTTTTACACCGTCTTCCTTAGTGTCCTGCAAGCGCTGCAACACTTCCTCTCTCTAGAGTAGTTTATCATAACTCTATGACTGAAAAAAATAAGGTTTTAAGCGTCCTGCAGTCGCTGCACAACTTGCTCTCTCTAGTATATAATATTATTACTTTATGTTTTCAGTTTATGTTTTTTGTTTAAGACTGCCTCACACATCACCGATATCCGTCCTGGACGTCACCGGTGAGTGATTTTTTATCACTGAGGAGAGCCGGTACTGTGTGAATATGTCCGTTGAAATTAATGTAACGATATATTTTTTCACTGGCACCGAATCACTGAGAGGAGAGTGACGGAGACGGTCCGGACCGGTTATAGCCAAAGTAAAAGGATATAGTTATACCTTTTGTTTTTGATATTTAGCTATTAAATATAAGGATAATTTCACAATGATTACTCATGAGATACCTATATTTTGTTAGAGAAAATGTTCAATCATTACACTAATATTATTATGATAAAAATTCAAATACGATGAATTTTTACTGTGAATTACAAGTCATAATGGTTTATTTCAATTAAATTATATAGTAGATCCAAATTCAATCCTACACTGAAAAAAATACACGAGTCAAATTGACTCAAAATTTGAGTTTTCATTTTGTCCCAAATCCGGCTCGAAAATGAGAGTCAATTTGACTCATTCTAATATTTTACTCAAAAACAAGAGTCATATTGACTCCTAATTCAGAGTCATATTGACTCCTAATTCAGAGTCATATTGACTCCTAATTCAGAGTCAATTTGACTCATCCTAATATTTTACTCAAAAACAAGAGTCATATATATTGACTCCTAATTCAGAGCCAATTTGACTCATCCTAATATTTTACTCAAAAACAAGAGTCATATTGACTCCTAATTCAGAGTCAATTTGACTCATCCTAATATTTTACTCAAAAACAAGAGTCATATTGACTCCTAATTCGGAGCCAATTTGACTCATCCTAATATTTTACTCAAAAACAAGAGTCATATTGACTCCTAATTCAGAGTCAATTTGACTCATCCTTATATTTTACTCATAAACAAGAGTCATATTGATTCCTAATTCAGAGCCAATTTGACTCATCCTAATATTTTACTCAAAAACAAGAGTCATATTGACTCCTAATTCAGAGTCAATTTGACTCATCCTTATATTTTACTCAAAAACAAGAGTCATATTGATTCCTAATTCAGAGTCAATTTGACTCATCCTTATATTTTACTCAAAACAACGAGTCATATTGGCTCCTAATTCAGAGTCAGATTGACTCAGTAAAAAGTATTACCTCAATTATGCGAGTCACATTGACTCCAAATTCAGAGTCAGGTTGACTCGAATATAGAATTCTTTAATTATAAAATCACACAAAAATATGAGGTGGAATGAAATACACTTGGGACTAGAAAATTTCATTTTGTCAAAATATAGAGAATACGGAACAAATGTGTTGACATGAACATAAGAGAGTCACTTTAAGTCTAAGGGCCCCACCCGCACACGAACGTTCTTCGCCGTCCGGCGATTGGTTCATGACCCTAAAATAGCATTAACTCTCGGGTATGTGGGCACACGATCGTTCTTTGCCGTCCAGCACAGAGACGGACAATTATTCTTGACGCAGGGAAATGCGTTCCCTTGACGGCAGGTGAATGCCGCATTACCAGTCATTTCTATTAAATCTACGGGAGGGTGCGCACACGGACTGTTTGTTGCCGCATCTTTCAATGGTAATTGTAAGTAAATAGTAGAGATTGAAACATTTTTATTGAACATAAAAGAAAGAAACTTTTGTCCATACATTTTAACAGTCTTTGAGTTATTACAAAGAAATAATAAAACGAGAAAATAGAGTTAATTCAGGTATTTCTGTATCGATCAAGCCCTTATGAAGTTAATATAAACTTTTTGAATGAATATGTACCGATACGTATTGAAAACCGATATACGTACCAATAACAATTACTTTACAATTTTGATCCGTTTAGGTATAGTGTGACTAGTTAGATAGCCAACAGTATGACTAATTAGGTATAGTGTGATTGGTTAGGTAGCCTACAGTGTAACTAGTTAGGTATAGTGTGACTGGTACATGCTACATGTCACTCTCTATGCATTTGGGTTAATTTTCCATAGCAGCACACGCTCGTGTGACCTGACCATGCGGCTGCGTTCATTTGACGTTGCGGCGATGGAACGCTCGTGTGCGGGGGCCCTTAGGTTTACACGCGGATGGTAAAATATCATGGAATATATTTAATAGTACTATTTGAATAATTTCAAACAAAACACTATTAAATATACAAGTTATAGCTATCCGTATTCAATAATTTATTTAATTTCAGTAAATAACAGAAATTCAAATTATATAGGTTTTTTATATGTGAATCGTTGCAAGCAAAGTCCTAAGGAATATAAAATTTAGAGGAGAATCGGGTGACTTCGTACAGCGGGTGAATCCGTACAGGGCCATAACTCAACACCTCTGTTATGTTCTAACCCGTTTAAATTTGAGTGATCCTATACATTATAATATCAATCAATTTGAAACAAGTTTCAGCGCATGACGGTTTAATATGTTTCTTCGGTGAGAGATCATATATTTTAAGCACTAAAATGCAATTTTCTCACTAATTGAGCTAAGCCTTAGCAATTACAATTTACTATCTAAAAACATTATATCGAATATTAGTATTCATTAGGATATTCTCTACGTATGTAAACGTTAATATTTAGTTAAAACTCATTAATATCTGATGTACACCATTTTGAAAATAAAATTGCAGTGTGGGGTGTCATCGTACAAATATGTACGGGCACATCCTCCTCTGTACGGTTTCACCCCATTATGTACGAATTCACCTCTATAATTTATTTTAATATATGGCTCGAGTATATACACGTAAAAGAACGAAACAGGATTCTTCCTGTGATGTTTAACAGGTATAGAAAATATGTAAAAATGTAAAATCAGTACGTAAAGCTGCTTAATTGTTAATGCTCCACTGACGACGCTGTCAGATGCCACAAAGAGATCCAGAAATGGTTCACAATTTGATGAGCATATAAATTAGAAAAGAAAGTTTTCACCAGTGAAGTAGTAAAGGACTGTGCCTTCCCAGAATATGATGAAAATAGTTCAAATCATTATCATCGCAACCAAGTAGAAAATGCGCCATCCACCGAGCCTGCTCCTACTTCACGAATCACCTTCCACCGAGCCTGCTCCTGCTTCACCATCCACCGAGCCTGCTCCTGCTTCACCATCCACCGAGCCTGCTCCTACTTTACCATCCACCAAGCCTGCTCCTGCTTCACCATCCACCGAGCCTTCTCCTACTTCACCTTTAACCGATTCTGCTCCTGCTTCACCATTCACCCATCCTGCTCCTACTCACTATATCCACCGATTCCGCTTCTGCTTCATCATCCACCGATCCTGCTTCTGCTTCACTATCTACCGAGCTTGCTCATGCTTCACCATCCGCCGAGCCTTCTCATACTTCTACTGGCAACGAGGCTTCTCCTTTTTCACCATCCACCAATCTTCTCTTACTTCACTTGCCACCGAGGATTCTCCTACTTCATCATCCACCGAGCCTCCTCCTACTTCACTATCCACCGAGCTACAACCAGGCCCCTCTAGATTGAATGTTTCATCTTTAGGAACATCTTTTGAAAGAAAACATTCGGCCATTCCCAAAGGCTCCTCCTAGAAAGAGTAACAGCAGAGGCAGATAACCAAGAAGGTCAATGATTACAACTGATACCATAGAAAAAGAGTTACCGAAAGAGAAACAAATTTCAAGTAAGAAAAACTCAAATTCACCAGTGACAAAGCGTAGGCCTACGATGGAAATTGACGGTCTATAATCTAGTTCGGAAGACATCGGTTATGAAGCCTTGTGTGATTTTTCGTTATCTCAAAAGGGCTTTAGTCAATAGTAAGGATACGGCATTCAATGGTTTTATAATATTCTTCTTGAAATAAATGAAATTCTTATTGAAATTTTCTTCCCCCCCCCTTTTTCAGTACTGTACGGAGTGATACTCTGATTGTACGAACTCACCCGCACTTCCGGGTGAGTTCGTACACACGAATACATCTCATTAAAATCGATATTTAGACAGAACCATAAGGTTCTAAATAATTTAGTTTGTAGTTATAAGCAGATGAATACCTACAGATTCTATTGTGAGTTAGAACGAACTTGTACCCCGACTAGTTAAGATTCTATAAGCCTTGAAAGGAAAAATTTCCGAACTCACCCGGTTTTCCCTTAGTCATATCAATATTAATTATACAAAATCATTTCAACCGATTACCAGGAAACTAGGAAGATAGAGTTTCTCAATATACTTGTGTAATTTTTTTTATAAATAAAATTAAAAAAAAAAAAAGTTGTATACTATTTTTTTAATTATAGTTAAAGTTACTGGTTATAAACTACAAAACATTTCAAATTTCGTTCAATATATTTATTATATGCAATTTAGTTTATTCTTGTGATTTTTTCCTTATATCCTCTGAATATCATTTCCAGAGAAATTTTAATTTGAATGGAGGGGGACCTTTATAAGATAACTGCTTAAATGAAATTGTCTACTTCATTTTCCTAGAAAAAAGTAATAAATAGTTAAAGCTACAGTAATTGAACAATTTAGAATTTCCTTATTTAACTTATACACCAATTGTGGAGTTTTCGAAAAGTCTTCAATCCCTAACAAAACTTTTGAGTTGTTGAAATCTGGATTATTCTGTATTGGTTAGTAATTTAAATGTTTAAATTCCTTTATTTTTGTGACCCATTGTCCCTCTCGCTCTTCATTGTTTCAATATTTGGTATTTGAGTAGTTTCCCTTGGAAGATGATACTGGTTGTAGAGTGATATTTGGCACCAAGTTTTCTGAACTGCTGTATCACTCTATTCGTTTTGTTTAAAGTTTTATCTTGTTGAAGTGTTGAACTGTTATCTAGTTACGTTTTTTTATCGAATTGTTGGGAGTTTCAGTCGAGTCGGTTAATCTATTTTTAGAATAAACTCCTCGCTGGAACCCCATTGAAGAGACTATTAATTGTTCCAGGTTTAGTTGTCTATTTGTCATTAAGTTTATATGTTTGTAAAGTAAGACTGCTCGTTTAGTCTTGAAATAAACGGTGCAGTAGTGTTACCCTAAAATAAAACTGAACTGACTGTTGGAGCTTGCTCAAGCCTTAAGGCCTTGTTACACGGTGCGAGTTGCTGTCATGACAGTGGACAGCAGCTGTCCCACTGTACTAACATGCCAGTAGCTCGACTCGCCTCACCCGGTCACACAAGTGCGAGCTGCTGGCTTGTAAATAGACAGTTACTAAACCTTCACTCGCATTGTGTATTATAATATTTATTTAATGAATAATTTTTTTAAATTAATTTTATCAACAATTTATTAATTTAAATAATAATTTATTAATTAAATTAATAATTACTATTTTTATTAATTAATAATTACTATTTTTATTAACTAATAATTACTATTTTTATTAACTAATAATTACTATTTTTATTAATTTAATCAAAAAAATTATTAATTTAATTAACATTTTATTAGTTTAATCAACATTTTATTAATTAATTTAACCGTTAATTAATTTGATCAATATTATAAGATTTAAATTCTTTTATTCATAATATTTAATATAGCAATTTCAAACTTATATAAGATATACGTGCTTTATTAACCATCAAATAAAACCCCAAACAATATGAAGCCGATTCAAACGAAAATATGACAAATCGGCTACCTAATTGAATACAAAATTGTCCAGGTTTAGAATAGAAAAAACCTAGGGATACCTGCATGACATACAAGTTACTGTTATGTTGCAACACCATGAAAGTTGACATCCGAGTTTCGCATGCGAGTGGCTGACTCGCCCATGAGTGGCGAGTAAAAACATTTTTTTTGTAGTAACTCGCATGCGAATTACTAACCTCCTGCACATGAGTTACTCGACTGATGCGGTCACACTGTGCGAGCAGCTGCACTACAGTAACTCGCTATGCCAACTCGCACGTTTACTCGCACCGTGTAACAAGGCCTTAACGGAGTTTGTTACTGCTTGTCTGATGTTGGCCAGCTGCTGGCCAATCATTTTATCACTCTCTGAAAGCAGATCACACCATGTAAGTAGAGCTATGGTGGAAATTTAGTACAATTATAGTTTGATGTTATTTTTAATTTTATTTTGATTTTTGCCTGAGTTTATCTGGAGTTATTTTTTCTCTCTACAGTTTGTGTAGCAGAGATGAAATCTTCCTGAATTTATCTTTGTCAAGATTCTACTTGTGCAGGGGCTTATTTTTGATCAGGAGACTACCTGGATAAGAGGTTTCCTTTGTCTTCACCAATCTAGACGTTCGAATTTTCCTAGGTCCTGGAAATTTTCCTAGTTCCTGAAACCTTGGTCGTAGTTATCCTAGATCCCAGAATCTGATAACCACCTAATATATTAATCAGTGCCATATTTATTCGTGTATATTTAATCTGGAAATCGAATCAATTATCTATATGCTCTTAGACAAGGTGACGGAACTCCGTATATTTTGTGTATTTGGTTTCTTACAATAATTTCTGTATGTCACCTTCCTTTATAAATTACCGTACCGTATTTTTATCTTTGAGGTATAATTTTTTTTGCGCATTATGTAATTTTTCCTATAAATTAATGTGCATTATTGGTATTACTGTGCGGGGTTTGTTTGAGTGTGTTTGTTGAGGGTAGCGTACGTAAACACCGTTATCTTTCGTTGAGAATTCTAGGGGTAAGCGAAAATTAAAAGCAGAATAATTTCCCTCTGGTAGAAGCTAGGCTACATAATAAATTGATTGAAAATGAGACCAACCGTAGAAAGAATTTCTGTAGCTATTTGAACGCAGTCTTACAACTAGTTAGACTCATTAACCTTCTAATATATTTAATAATTAGGAGTAGCTTTCAATCATAGGATACAAGTAAAAAAAACTTCAAATGATAAATATATTTTATTAAAGTTACAGATAGAAATAAGTTATCAATGCCGTTTAATGCAATATCAGCATAAAACGAAAAATGATTAAAACTTATATTTATTACCATAAAAGGTCTGTAAAATCACGACAGTAAATTAGAATGATTCATTCAGTAAAGAGCATAAAGAAATACGTAATATCATATAACTTATACAATCTCAGTACCATGCAGGTTCAAGGTACCTGTATTTCAGATGGGTACACCGTGGTTCAGATGGGTGCACAGTGGTTCAGATGGGTACACCCAGAGGTGGGCAACCCTACTTTGAAAAGCAGCGGCGCTGCCTCTGCCGCTGCATGCATAATAATGTAGCTGCGCTGCCACTACCGCTACACTTTCAAAAAGCAGCGGCGCTGCCGCTTCCGCTACAGCAAAATGTAGCGGCAGCGCTACAGCGCTACTTTCCAACAAATTATCATATATGCTGTAAAATTGAATTTATTACTTTTACAGCCTCGTACAGTGTAGAAATTTAATGTTGATCCCCTGAAAAAAGATTACACGGAAGGATAAGAACAAATACAAAATAGCTACGAGACATAACTGTTCTTGATCAAGAGAGAACTCAAGAGGAAACCATTTGAAACTAGTGATGCAGTTTTTAAGAGAGTCTGTGTGGAGAAACTCGCCACCGTAGAATATTGAAACTAATTGCTTCTTATGTTTCACCTGTTACCAGGCCTCTTTTGAAGAATATACACAAGATTACTATGGGCGGAGAAGTAACTTAAGACTGATTACCAAACAGTACTCTACAAAGACTGATGGGCTAAAGCTTGGCTCCCTCATGCCTCACCACATCGCCAACGAATTTGACGTCAACATGGAAGTGGAGGTGGGATAATTTGGGCTGAGACCATTAGAAATGAACTGGTCGGATCTTCCAGGATTCCAGAAAGAGTGAAAATAAATTTTGCTAATTATATTAATTTTTTTAATTGTGGATTTTTTTATTGGCTGAAAAGGAAACCTGCAGCGTTAAAAAAAGTTATTTTCATACATAACAACGCTCCTTCTCACTCTACTATGGGAACTGAAAGTTTCCTTAGGGGTAATAAGTTCGTCAATGACAAGTTGATGGTATGGCCCAGTCTCTCTCTAGATTCAAACCCAATTGAAGAACCTCAGTCCATCCTAAAATAGAATGTGTATGTGCGAAAACATAAATTATCGTCGAAAGATGAGCTCTGGAAGGATACTGAAGACTCTTAGAAGACGATATTGTCTGATACAATTCAGAAATTGACAGTTTTGATGGATAAGCGTCTTTTAAAAATGGTGGAAAAGAGGGGAAGTCAAACCGGATATTGACTTAAAATCAGCAGTTAAACTACACATGAACGCTATTGCTAAAAAATTATAATAGATATAGATTGTTAGGCTTCACTTGTTATATCATATATAAATACATTGGTATGATAATATAATAGGCAGAGTTAATTTATTTTTGTTTACAGAGGTTGAATGTGGGAATTAGAAATGGTGAAATAACATAAATTTATTGGGGATGGTTATAACTGTGAAAAGATTCAGATCATTTATTTACTGGACTGTTTTCTGTGACTGTTCTTGAGTCACTTCTTTGTTCATCTTTCTTCTCTTTCTTCTTTTCAATTCGATTTTTAGGAGTTTTTACATTAATTTTCAGTAATTTCATATTTAGCATGTAATATTTTCAATTTTTATTTTATTTTAGAATTTGGTAATTTAAAAAGTTAATAGAATTTTGTAATATAGTAAGTCGATATCATATTTACTTTAGGTGATCATATTAGGCATTGGTTTTTCTTTTTAATTAATGTACTTCTCCTGATGATGAATTGGATAAACAATTTGAAAGCTTGAGTTAAATAAAATATTTTCAACGCTGAGTCTACAAAACCTTACCAGAATAGATATAGAATTATTTAAAACGTTTATTTATGCATTTTTAGTGTTATGCTAGGTACACTGAAAATGAGTAACTTTCAGTAAAATGATTGTATATACTATATACTATAAGTATATAGCATCCGAAATAATATTTGAATTACTTTCAATTTTTTAAAAAGTTACTTGCAATGTAGATGCACTTTTCCAGAAATTTTTAAAGAAAAACCATTGAGTTAAACCCATTTTATTGCAATAAGCACATCTGCATAAGAGCGTAAGGCCCATCTATACTGGCGGTGCCACCGCCGCGGTGCTACTGCCCTGTTAACGCATCTTCAATTAATCACGTTTAAATTAATGGAAAAGCAAAGTTGCAAAGTATACTGGCAGTGCTACCGCCTTGGCAGTCTGCGTTGCTACGGTGTTAGGCGGTGGCACCGCATCTAGAAGCGTTAACACTGCCGCGGTAGCACCGCTTGCAAATTATACTGGGCAGTTTCACCGCGGCAATCAAAGTATAAGCACATACTCAGACCAGTTTAACGTAGAAGATATCCCTTTACAGCTAATATTTAAAAGAATATGTAGCTATATCTTTTTTATATATAATTCTTAACATAAATTTTTTTGCATAATTTTCTATATACATACATATATATTTATTTACATAAATTTTTAGTTAGATACATATTTTTTGTATAGCTACATTTTTTTTACATAACTTTATAAATTTTATATATTTTTTTCTTTTACTATTGATTCCCTATTAATTTTGAATCAACATTCAATTTCTATTGAAACTCAGTTATTTATAACGGGGAAAGTACACTGGTTTTAAATATCTAGCGACTGTTGGTACGTTAAATAACGTGGTATCAATCATTCTTACTACATCTCGCTATTGTATTATTTCGATGTTATTACTAGGTATATTTTAAGGGGACGGTTCCCGCTATTTTTCACTTTTTCCGAATTTTTTTTTCTTTAGTTACCCTGCAAATATACCAAAGAAAACTCATGGAAAATTCCATTCTTATACGTTGAGTAGAACATTGTCTAACTCGCCTCCCAATGTAGGGGTAGGGGAGTATGTTTCTGAGGGAGTGGGTGTCTCGCACATTCTTATGGGCTTCGTCGTCGCTGCCTGGTTTGACCCCCGAAGCGACCTGATGAGTCCTCTGGCTGGGACGAAAAGCATATATGTTTTTAAGAAAAATATTAAAAATATTTTTTTTAAACATTTATTGAAAAATATTTTTCTTCCTCCATTATCTCAGTAACTTTTTTTCTCAAATTCTCACGTTCAAAAGTATAGAACTGCTTGGGGGTTGGTCCTACAGAAAAATGTATGGTAGCTAATATGTTCAAACCGAAATTCCTAAGGTAGTCTAGTAGCCTTTTACCTATAAATTTTTCTATAAACTTGTTTTTTTTTAAACAAAAACAAAAACAAAATAATGAATTTTTTTTTTAATTCAAATAAAAAAAATTTCAGATCGAAATTCAAACAAAAAGCTACTAGACGACCTTAGGATAGTAGTAGAGAACATATTAGCTTCTATAAATTTTTCTGTAGGACCAACCCCCAATTGAGTCCATAGACTTTCCCTGGGGGGGTCGAAAAAAAGGTTTTCCGACCCCCACGGGGGAGGGGGGCCCCGAAATGAAAAAAATTCAAAAGATAACATAAGATTTTTTTTCACTTTACACCTTATGTCAAAATCTCAGCTCAATCGGACGAGTATTATTGGTAGATCTAAAACGCGGGAACCGTCCCCTTAAGGTATCTCCTAATGCGAAAATTATATTTTTGTGATGGTAAATATTCACATTCCTTCATTGTTTCAATATATTCATATATAATCTCATATAATTCATTTATCTATAAATTGAACATGTTGGGTTTTTTTGTTGATCACAGCTCACGCCAAACTCTAAACGTTCCGCTGCTCTAAAAGTTAGCTTTTTATAAAATGTTAGGTTTTATGAAAGCTTAAAGTTAGCTTTTAATAAAAAATAAAAGTTATCTTTTTATATTGCTCTAGAAATGAGCTTGTAGAATAATTAAAATAATCGTTAATCTTATAGAGCTGTGTGCATACTTCAGATTTTTTCACTCAATATATACCATTAACTGAATAGTGTTGTAAATTTATTATTTTTAGAATAACAGCAAAATTCTTGCGACAGATAACTAAAACAGGTACCTATAGGTTGATATATGACCAATAGCAAATATAGAAGTATCATTCACTTGCATAGCTTATATCCCTAACATTTTCTTAATAATCTGTTATGCCAATTCATGTTTAAAACGCTGTATATGCTACAAAAAACAATGTATAGACGGCAAAACGTATATGGCGCAGTTTCACAGCCCAGTATACTTTGCAAGCAGTGAGAACGCGGCAGTAACGCCACGTTCTCACCGCCTATTATACTTTGGATTTTGAGAAGCAGTAGCAAAGTAGTAGCACCGCGGCGGTGGCACCGCCAGTATAGTATGGGCCTAAGACGATGTGTCAGTCGATCGCATTAGGGTTTTTTGTCTTATTATCAAATATTCACATTTCGTATCATTATTATGGTCGTATACTATGAATCATTGTTTGAATATCAGTTGGTCGCACTGCGCGGATTTGTCTGAATGTCACTTACAACTGTTAGATATCTATGGTCGCGCACTTGTGTAGACTTTTATCTAGATTCCTCAGATAACTTTTAAAAGATTTTAAAAGAAGTGGCAGCGCTGTAGCGTGAAAAACCTCTAGCGCTTCTGAAAAAAGAAGTGGCGCTGTCGTTACCGCTACATTAGCACGGAAGTAGCGGCGCCGCCGCTACACAAAAAAGAAGCTGTGCCCACCTCTGGGTACACCGTGGTTCAAAGTAGGTATACTTTTTTTTTGTTTGTTTAAAATGACAATATTTTTCCATTAAAAACAAGAAGGATAAAATCTTTACAGAAGAGGAAATTCGTTCAGGAAGTACGAGTGAGGGGTTGAGTTCCCTGAAGGGGTGGACCCGACCCTCTAAAACCTCTGCTTCGTGGCTGAGAGGATGCTGAAGGCATTCCCTCTCTGGATCACAAGAGCCATTCGCTGTTGGAACCAGGCAGACTCCCTTGGATCAGTCGTTGTCTCAACAAGGCGTCTACCTATGGACTTCATGATTAAGGAGGTCGTACTACCGTACGCTCCTGTCGTCTCTATAGCAATTGGCTCAAATATGTATGCATCTCCAAGGGCGGAGTATTTCTGACGCTTACGGTTCTCCGCAGCCCCGGCAGCTGATCCGGCCTCAACTGCGGAATCATTGAGGTGTGTCTCGGCAAATGTGTTGACGCACGTGCAATCCCAAATCAAACTCTTCCCATTCATTTAAGGAAACACAGTAATACCATCTGGGCGTTTACCATCACCTCTGTCAAGCCCAGGAGGCTCAAGTACTGAAGGGAGTCCTGCTCTCTGCAAAACCCGTTTTACCACATCATTCATTGCTGCATGTCTTGGGTGACGCCCAGAACTGTACCAACAAGACAGGCCATGTAGTCCTCTGACATTCATCCCACTGCCACAGCGGCAAGAATGAGGTTCACAAACTCTGGCACCAACTCTGGAGCAATGGCTACCCTCAGGACCTCTGGATCGAGCTGTGTACCCAATGACGGTATGGGAATCGTGTTCAACCACACTCCAGTTTCTTTAAGAGATGCAGATAACAGTCGTGCCCTTGCCACCTGATCAGCTCTAGCCAACTGACTCTCCATTAATGAATGAGCCCATGGTGTATCCCATTTTTTTTGACTGGACTCATGGACTGGTACCGGGAGACCAGCCTGTAAACCCTGCCTCCATGTCCCAACTGCATCCGTAAGCTCTCCGGTATCGACTACATTAATATTAGAAAGAATACTTTCAACCAAACATTCGCAGAATACATTGAAGACACAAAAGCAGGTAAGGCAATATCTTCAGCTCTCCTACAACCCAGTCCACCAAGGCCAACCGGTAAAGTTGCCTGAACCCAAGAATCAGCTGACATCTCTACATTGGTCACACTGGCAACGGCAGATCTAAGTGATTCATCAAAGCAGCTAAGTT